>CM019756.1:7189718-7709718 GCA_009761765.1 Phenacoccus solenopsis
AACTGCTCCAAAACAATTCTCAAAATTCAACTCCGTGCTGAATTAAATTTGAAAAGGCATGTTCAATATTTTACTTAGATTCCATGGTACTTTTGACACATTATTTCTGGCTCGGCATTTACTCTCATAGATTAACGTTTCAGTATTTATTAAAAGTGATGTATCATCACACTTAGTAACTTCATAGAAATTTTCAAAATTTGGCTCCAAGGCAATCGCACTATAGAATCTCTCTATATATTAAAATCAAAATAAAATCGGTTTTGAGATGCGCGCGCATCCTTGTTTTGAATAGCGGGTATACAAAGGAGAAAGATGGTTGTAAATTTTAATTTTGTAATATTTGAATGTAACCTTGTATTTTGACATCATGGCTTACAAAGCATGGCACATGACTCCAAGTCATTCTTACTCTCAAATCATTCGTAATCTTTAAATGCGTCCAAAAAATGACTCAATAGTAATTAGTACTCTTAAGAATATGGCTCTTGCTTTGCTTCGACTCTCACAGACTACTTCTTCAGTATTTTTCAAATGTACTACTTTGACTACATTCAATTTCCGAAAAATCTGCAAGAGTGCAAGCCCACTTTGCTCTGAAGTTATTTTGCAATATTTGGCTTTGATGACCACATAGAATGAAGCCATAGTAGTTTGAAAACACACCTTCTGGCTTCGCTCTGACTCTACAAACTGAGCCTACTGTACTTTTCAAGGCATGTATGATGCCTGAAATATCTCTTGCACTTCAGAGCAATTCTAAAATTTCTCTCCAAGCCAACTTGACTCTGAAGTAAGCAATATTTGACAATTGACTCTACAAACTGACTCCCTTGCACTTTTTAGTACATGACTGATGGCACCTGACTGCTCTTTAATTCTAGATTAATTCATAAAATTGGAATGTAAGCCTACTTGAATTCGATTTTTTTACAATATATGATTTCAACTCCATAAAATGACTATACAATAGTTTTTAAACATGGCTCTTGATTGCAGTTTCACTCCTGAGCAATTCTTGAAACGCAACTTCAACTTTAATTTGATAAGTGAAGTCATCAGTCAACATTGACCATAATTTCATGCTTGACTCAAAAAAATTATCAAAACTTTGTCTCCCATTTCACCCAGTAATGAATGCAAAATTCATAAAGAAAATCACAAAAATGAAGCCCAAAAACTGAGTCATTTTTTGACGTACAAATTTTTCTAAGTGACGCCACATAAAACTGGAATTCTTACCAAATTTCATTTTGATTCCACACCGCTAGCGTAGAGCTATTTTTCAAGTTTGACTTCAACTTTATTTTGGAGGAGCATTTCCAGAAATATGGACTTAACTTTGCTCAACATTTTGTATCAGTGGCTTATGAATTTGTCAAAATCACCTTATTTGATTCTGATTTCACATCTTGACCCCAGAGTTATTTTCTATATCATCTGATTCACATTGAAATGATTAATTCCATTTCATTTCGACTTTGGTTTTTTTCATTTCAGTGCGCGAATAAAGAAGCGTCCACAAAAGAAGTTAGTCGATGAATATATTTTACAGAATGATACATCAAGTGAGAAATCGTCGTCAAAATCTGACTTGGACTTCTTATCTGATTTCTAGAGTAATTTTTATTGACTTTCAACTTCATACTTTACTGAACCCAAGAGTGATTCAGAAAAACATGACCCACACTCCAGAGCGACTGTAGGATTGGAGATATCATTATGACTTAGAATCTGGAACAACTATGGCTCTTCGAAGTAAAGAAATTCATCAAATTATTGAGACAGTATATGATTTAGGGAATATTAAAAAAAAAAAAAAAATTAAAAAAAAATGCAGTCAATTTCTCATCCTTTTTCATGAGAATTTTGAATTCAGTGTTCTATAATCTTGACCTTTATAGGTTGATAACTTGAAATAATGGATTTTTTATTACAACGCCATGTATCGCCGAGAGGGTCTATATTGTCTATTTCATTGTTCATTAGTCGATGTACAGAGATGATAAGTTTTCCGCAAATTTACAACAAACAATACTACGGCTATCGGAGTATCAGGTACGTCTTGCGATTCCTTAATTCATCCGAGATCGGTGTGCAGCCTGATCAAACCGAAACGGTGAATTGATCGCAATACCTGACCTATCGCTTCCGTTTACGTCACTGTTCGCGTTATGAAATATGTAGGTACGACATCGATCGATCAACGTCGTCAAGTGACATCTCGTCGAGCGTATCTGCGCAAGATCGTACGACAATAAGACGGTAATTCAACCGATTACTGACAACTGGTTCAATATGTAAACGTCAAGATGCTGACTGGTGAACGAGTCAATAACCCGATACCCATGGTATTGTACTTACAACGGTATCATTTCGCTCGACGCCTCGACGATAAAATTGGTTGCATTTGGGGAAATGACATCGCGATGCGGTGGCTATGTAGAGTGCGTGACTGATTTCAAGGTTGCCTAATTATCGCCACGTAAACACGGGCAATTCACCAACCGGTTTGATAAATTTCGCGTCCTGAACAGCGAATTTTCGAGCCCTGAGAAATATTTACAAATGATACGTACACGATGGGCGGGTGATTTTTTTCCACGTTACGTTTACGCGATGTAACTTGCGTGTCTTCGTTACGCCTTCTCATACGAGTGTCCACGATCAACGAAATGGAACCTGTTGTCATGAATGCGTCGCGAAATTCCTGGTATCCGAAAAACACGCCAATTGAACGAAGCTTCAACTTGTTCTCGATCAACATCGACTCTATTTACACGTGCAACCTACGCTGATAAAACGTCGTCGAATTTTCGGTTCCACGCGTGCCATATATTAATCGTAATTAGAACAGTAGTCGTCCATAATGGAGAACTGTACGCCTCGTCGTATTATACTCGAAATTTACCTACCTCCGCTAACACGTCTCCGAGTTTACTTTTTACCGAAAAACTGAACAATGCCGATATACTCCGCCGGAGGCATCGAACCGATGTATTGTTCACGTACGTCGCGATGATTTTCTACTTCCTTATCAAAATAAATTCTGATAAAAGCCCGCAAACGGTAATCGCTATGACAACTCGTTCGATCGATTTAACAGTCGACGTTTATTTCGCGTGTACGTTGGCCAAAAAGCTCGAGTAAAATGGAAAATACCTAGCTGCTCGTTATCGACGAATAATTTACCAATTACCATGATAAACACGACGTCATCGTGGTACGCCTATTCACAGTACTCTATATAGTTAACCGAGACCTCTATATCGCACGGCCTCCGCCTTGCATAAATTACAAGGACAGCGTTTTGTTGCAGTTTAATGCGAAATACTAATGGTCATCCAGTTTAATGGACCAGCAGGATAGCCCGGATGACGCCCATTCATGTTCTGCAGCTCATAATGACATCTATTCTTAAAAACTGAGACCGAAACACCACTTTCTTGCTGAATGAGGAATATTACGTTCTTCGTTCGTGTCTGTTCCTTCATACAACAAAAAGCCAGAAATGACTTCTGTACACATTTCTGAACTCTATATCCAGAGAATACCCTCTGAAAATGGTTTTTATGAAAACTTAAGAATTAAAAGAACAAAAATTCAAGTTTTCTCATCTCTAGATCTTGATAGTAATGAGGAGATAAAGATAAATGATTTTACGACTAGCTCTCACTCTCCCCTTTTCAAAAAATTAAATCAGCAGAGCTAGTATTTCTGTCGCATTATTGCACTTTTTTCTCTACAGATGTCATTTCATTCGTCACAAATGATCTCAAGGTTCACAACTTTTCACCAATTATTTATGAAGTTTTTAGTGCATATTTTTTTTATTTCAAGGCGAATGCATGTTTTTGCATATTTTGGAAATGGTAGTGAAGTAACACTTCATTTTATACTTACTTTTACAGAATATTTTGGCATATTTTTTCGTTTTAGCTATTTTAACTGAGGTCAAATTCTAAAGTAGTAAGCAGCCATGCCACATTACTAGAGCTGAGTTTTTAATAAAGGCTTGTTACATCAGTATCTCAAATTTTCTCAATTTTGGATCCATTTTTGAGCAATTTTGAGCCAATTTCAACAGCTCATATTTTGGTCTATTTTGATCTTTTTGCATCAATTTAATGAAGAGATAAGCATACGAGATTCCTGAAACTTTTTTTGCATTCACTCCCTCAATGTTGAATGAGGAGTCTTAAATTGGAATATTTTAGCCAGCTAAGCTTACTTTATCCTTCTGACACCATAATCGAAAATTTTTTATTTTTCCTTTAACCCCACCTCATTTTGAGTACAATAAGCCCTCCTCTCGCCTCTAAATTATATGTGAAGGCGAAATTGGCACACAGCTTACTTTTCATCACTAGTAATTATATCAGTCCACATTCATGAAATAAGTTATTTGAGGCTCCTGAAAACTTGCTCCAATTTTGACCATCCACAATTTTGGATCTATTTTGACCCAAATTCAAAGTGTTATATTCTGGTCCCAAACTAAGACCACACACAAAATTCAACTTGTTTAGGTTGATTTGGTGAGGAAATATGGAAGAGTCAAGAAATTTCATGACTTAAAACTTCCCAAAAAGTCATTTTTTTTCTAACTCCCCTCTAAATGCACTTAGGATGTTGGGAAGCTGATGCTTGGAAATGTTATGGTCCATGACTCACTTTTTTATGAGAGGCCAAAAAACGAAAATTTCCAGCTATTTGCTCTCTCACCACCATTTTGTGGTGAAAAAAAAAAGTAAGCAGCTATGCCTTTTTTTTGCAGGAATGTCAGCTCTGTTGCAAGCAGCACTACCTGACTGGGAACCGCTTGTGGCATTACTCCTGTCAGGCAGGGGTACCTTGGCGATCATTTACATTTCACTCGGGAGTTTCCCCCAATGTGCTGGACCCCTGGTTGGGTTTCCTTGAAGAGCCGCAAATAACTATAAATGTGATTAATATAGAATCATATGATTATTATAGGGAAGAAATGCCAACTACATAATAACAGGGGCGTACCGAGGACATTCTTCAGGGGGGGGGGAGAAAACCAAAAATTGCCAACTAATACCATGAAATTTTACCAACTGTTGACCTTTTTTTTTTTTAGTCTTTAAAAAATTTAAAAATAGCTGTTGCAATAGTGCTGCGCAAGTGGTCAAGTTTACCAACTTTACGCTAAAACTCCAAATTTACCATCTTTCCGAAAGCCAAAGGGGCTACGTCCCTGGTTGTGCGCTATACATGATATAAGTTGGCATCAGTTCGAATTTATTCAAGTTCTTATTTTCCCAAAAAAAATTCAAGTTCCCAATTTCAGCGTTGAACAATTATAAATTTCCAACTTTTCAAAACACCTGGGGGGAAGCTCCCCCCATCCCCCCTTAGTTACGCCCCTACATAATAAGAATTCATCTTCTCAACAAGTTTTAGGAAGGATAGGAAAGGAGTTTTCAAACTTATACTGGATGTGACCAGTAGCTCTAGTTATGCGGCATGGCTGCTTACGTTTTTTTTTTCAATTAATTTTTTTTTTTAATTTGTTTATTTTTGTAATTTTTCAGGTCTCAAATTGGGAACCAAAAAAATAATATAACAAAAAACATTCCTTTCATCGTTTGTTCATGTTCAATGTTATATTATTCCATCCATATACCCATTTCTTTATATTTGAAATTTTGAAAATGGATCTAAAAGACCTTTAAAATTATTTCATATCGATTTTCTGTACATCTTACTTACATACTTGAGTCTTGAAGAATGCTCATAGGTAATGTCTGCATAAACGTCTTCCTTTTTTCGAAGCACATATTTCCGCTTCTTGGTGATATTACAGATGATTCAATGTATGTTAATGACTATAAGTTCTAGAGAGGTGATTACTGAAATAATTATTCTCGACTAATAAACGGATGAGTTGAATTTACGCATGAGGAATAGATTAAAATTTGCCAACTTGGATTACTTCATTTCCAAACACGAATGAAATGAAGTTTATATGCTAGCCTCGAAGCTCGACTAAGATAATCTCTCTAAACCCATCGAATGTATTTCCGATTGTCGACCGCGATCGCATAATAAACGGAATAAAAATTTCTCATTTCCGTCCGATCGATTGAATCGAAAAAGATTTTATTACAGGCGTGGCGAAACTTTTGCTCATCAGTGGTTCGACGTATTTTCTCCATCTATCGAGCAGACTAAATTTTCACGACCTAGTGCCATCTAACGCACAGCTACCGGATGAAAGTTAACCATGATGCCGAAGGTTAATCACACAGCGATACGGTTTGGTGTTAATTACGTGTAAGCGAAACCTTCGTCACCACGATGAAGAAATTTGGATGAGAACACAAGCATAAGAAACGCGACATATGGGTCGAAACAAGCACGATTTTCTGCACTTTTCTCTGACCCGATTCCAATCCATAGACGTCAGGATCAAATGACATGCGTCCATCAAGGTGTCCGCAGACCATTGAACTTGGTTTATTTTTACGTTGAAAGCGTATAATAATATTAAAATGAAACAATCGATTGTAACGCGCATTTTAAGCACAACTAAACGGTACATCTAATGAGTGCTCTTAGATATAGAATCGCTGCTATACCTCTATATCCGACAACCAGACGTCGGAAGAGTATCGCTTCTCTTATTCGTGTAACCAGCTTCTCTATCTCTCTCGCTTCTATATCCGCGTAAGTCACATAGATATACGAGCATTGCCAGTTTCCGCCGAGCAAACCATTTGTTTTGTGTAATGGCATTTCCCATTACACGCCGTACCGCCTTCAGCCTCTTCTATGCTTCAAACAAAAGCCTGAGAAGTAAATCGAAAACGTTTTCGTTGCGCTCGAAATCGTGATATTTTCTCGTACCGTAATTGCCCGGCATCGTCGCCGCACCATCGTGCCTCCGGTACACCCTTTTACCCCATACATTGGCATTTACCAGTGAATTGCAAATGTCTACGACACCCGGGTAGTCTCATATGTTTCGTATGCATCGTTAGGCGTATTTATTAGTCACTATAGCCAGATCTAATCCGTAGTTGGGCGTTGATTTTATGCGATTAACATTGGATTAGAGATTAACCGAAGATTCACTCGCTTTTTTTCACTTTTTAAGCATCTGAATGTGATGAAAGAGCATTATTTTTTGTAAGTCTCATTTTCTGCTAGATTGGATTCCATGAGGCTTGTGGGTGTTTCAATTTCACCATTTTAAAATCAAGAATAAAAGTATCCTAATGCTGCATTCTTATAATACTAACATCTCTATGTAAGCAAGCTCGCACAATTTATTCGCAGCATCAAAGTAGAGATAATGAATTCATTAATTAATTAATAATCATTATAAGAACGCAAACGTAGAAGATCATCAATGCAAACTATTGTTCAAGTGTCTATATTGCCATATATGAAAATTTCAGCTCGAAAAATTCTTGCCCTAGAGGTTTTCAAGCTTTAAAAACTACATGAAAGCAAAAATCCTGAGTCAGTCAAAAACTGTATTTGAATTCAGAGCAGCTAAGCCCGACTTGGGTTCCTGGATATACTTCATGCAAAATATTTTTGACCGAAGTTACCGCTTAACTAAAATTAAAACTGAAACTAATTCTCAACTATCTACATTTTTCCGCTTCCAGTAACTTGTTTCGTAAAAATTGATAAATTTCATCATTTTGCAGTTTTCAAAACTGAAAAAAAAGAGAAAGGTAGTAACGTACTACAATCTTACCAAGTTCACATCTCGAAGATGGATTCTCACCAACTTGGACGTGCTCTGATTTTGACTTACTGCAGAACAATTTAACTATTCGAGTCAATTTGTGATAACTCTGTCTCCAAATTTAAGACAAGTGTGGGGCCTTGGACCTCCAACCCCGAAAAATGCTGCACAAGTTTAACATCAATTCCATCTTCGATTCCAATGTAGCTATGAAATTTATCACCAACTAGAACCACAGAGAGGGCCCTCGAGGCACCATTTTTTGCTCTCAAATGGAGGTAACACCAGAGGTAGATGCTTCAAGAGCCCCAAAGGCCTTAGACGTGGACGTAGTAATAAGAAGGAACTCTGATTCTTTTTCCTGAGATTTTTTTTTCATTTGTTATATTATTTTGCAACACAAACTTTTTTAGATAGCGAAGCCACTCTGGTGGGATCTTCTTCGGAATCCTTTCAAAGGTGTCCTCTGGACGGGGCTATTTCATTTGTTACAACTACTACACAATTTTTTTGGGTAGAGAAGTTCATCTGGAGAGGACCTCTTTGGAATATCTCAGAAGAGGGCTCTTCGGAGGTAGAGGTGTCCTATCACCAACTTCATTTCGTACAAGTGAAGTTACTTGATCTCTCCTCTTGCCGTTACTGGCTCCAACTCTACTTCAAGAAGACAACTTCGAACTTGATCTAGACTTGACAACTTGTTTCATGACTTTAACTCATTTTGAAGTCTTGTAAAAAAACTTGGCTCTCGAGCTTAATTTAGCTCACGATTGATGCTGCTTTCGGAATCAGTTTTGAATCATTCTGATTACAAATTTGGAGAAAATCTGGATAAGTTGACGTCAATTTAAAACTTCCAAAGAAGGAAAAACAAGAATAGAAAAAGAATGTTAAACAAAATCAAGAGGGCACTACAATCCTACTCCTGCTCAAGCAAAAAAGTATGCAGCGAAGGAATACCATACTAGTAGGATATCAACCAGCGTTAATCAACTCAAGATCTTTGCTTTCTGGAATTTTTAGTATCATTATAATTGGTTGTTGACACTTTTTTCAACTTTCAAGATTAATACTTTAGCAGGGATTTGGAGATGGTAGGCAGTTGGTACACTTTAGGTACATTTGAACTCTTCTAAAAGGTAGACTATAGATGTTTCCAGAGGCGGAGGTAATATTGCGTTCAATTTTATTCCATAGAATTTCATCCAGAGCAGCGGTGAGCAGGCTCAAAATGGGTTTATTTTTTACCCATTCGTCGAAATAGGTACGCTTTTGACCCAGTTGTCAAAATAAGTTCATTTTTGACCCGGTTGTCAAAATGGGTTCATTTTTGACCCGATTGTTAAAATAAGTTCATTTTTGACCCGGTTGTCAAAATAAGTTCATTTTTGACCTGGTTGTCAAAATGGGTTCATTTTTGATTCGGTTGTCAAAATAAGTTCATTTTTGACCCGGTTGTCAGAATGGGTTCATTTTTGATCCGGTTGTCAAAATAAGTTCATTTTTGACACGGTTGTCAAAATGGATCCATCTTTAACCCGGTTGTCAAAATGGATCCATTTTTAACTCGGTTGTCAAAATGGGTTCATTTTTGACCCGGTTGTCAAAATAAGTTCATTTTAGACCCGGTTGTCAAAATGGATCCATCTTTAACCCAGTTGTCAAAATGGGTTCATTTTTGACAAGGTTCATCAAGATGAAATATAATTCCAGAGTGATCACAGTAGCAAGGTTACCAAGAAAGGTGACTCTAGTCTACATTCTAACCCGGATGACTAATGATATTCCAGATAATGAAATAATGGGTGTTTGTTACCCTTCAGGAAACTGGAAACTGGAAACAATTATAACAATGCGATGTTTATTTGGTTGTTGAGGAAAGTCATAAGCCACAAAGCAGCGAAATATTTCTTGTGCATCTAATATGCTTTTAATGCACTGTTGACTGGTTGATATGGTAAGTTATAACCTCACCCATAACCATCAGGTGAATTTTACGTGTATATATAATTATGTAAAAGTAATCCATAAACATAAACTGACCGGGGTGACCCTACTTTCTTCGTCACATAAAACTACGAACTGTTCTCAGCATTATTTTGAGAGACTAAAAGTCTCTTTATGTCCTGCTTACATCTCTGAAAATGTTCTTAAAACAGTGGATTCTCGCACCTCCATTTCATTCCAGTGGAAATTCATGTAGACACCTCATCTTTTCTCCGGCAATGATGTTGGAGATGGAGATACTTGAGCTCCCTCGCAATCTCTGAACTTGACCTGTCCACATATCTAGAATGATCTCATCACCCAAAACTCTAGAAAGTTCAACTGATACCAAAGACATAGAATATGCCTATTTCATTCTAAAAGATGCCTAAATGGTTATATCGATTCCTCAAGCCTCAATTCCATGAAGCTGCATCCATGCCCATGTAAATGAAGCAATGTGCTGTAGCTATAAGACATTTCATCATATACTATTTTTTCTTCTTTCAGCCTTAAAGTACCTAATATGAATGATTCATAAATTTCTTAGATCTTGATGGAATGATGTGGTAACGAGGAAGAAGATCACTTAGCCTGAAAGTTCATATTATACAAATATCTATTATACATTAATGAGATGAGCATGTTTGACAACAACCATAACCCTCAACAACTTAGAACTCCTCGCTACTCTTTCAGCCATCACCTACATACAATGTACACAACGTGGAATTTCCTCAACAGTTGCAATCAACTTTTATGATGTAAAGGTGCAACTCGTTTTATTACTTCAAACACCAGTAATATTACAACTGCATGTCATCCGGTCTTGAAATGACTCATTCGAGTGTTTACCAGTTTTTGAAAACAAAAAGTTGTTACACTCTTGTTAACAATGACACAGTGTAATAACATCGTTAATAATAAGCGAATAATTAGCATCCCCGAATACCAACGCTGATTGCAGGTAGATCAACAAGTGCGTTTGAAATTCTAACGCGTACAAACGCAATATACTCACGTTATTGAATCGAACATAAGATGAATTTTTCTATCACCAGGTACAAATATCCGACGCCAACGAACACTTCACATAACCTTCGAACACACTGGAGATTTGCAAAACACACGCCACAGATCGCCGAACCGGAGTTATCGTAAACTCTTAATATTCAAGTACAATTCGCGTCGAAATTCATAAAACAAAAAACACCGAGAATTTTTCGAAACAACGAAAATACAGTCACGGAAGCTCGAATATTCACGCTATGTTCCACACTCCATAACCAGTTTCTCTCTTTATCAATTTACAAAACCGTACGCGAGTTGGAACTACGAAACCTGAAAACCCGAACCCGTACACCGACATCGAACTAAGGTATTACCTTGCGCGCGCCATCGTCGTCCAAGTGGGGAAGATGAAGAGGACAGGTGTCCTAGCGGGGTACGCGGCGCTGAACTACTATGCGAACTCTCATTCAAATTCTCGTTACCTTTTCGCTTTTGGCCACTTCATCAGTGCGTCGACGTTGCAGCGTCTCGCACTCTCGCTTCTCCATTGTTGCATTGGAATTCGCCTCGCCATCGACGAGTCGTGTCGCGTAAATCCGGAACGTGGAAATTTTTGGGCTCTAGTACGCCATTCCAGTACGTTGCATTCGTATACAAATTCTCGTACAATTGTCAAGTCTCGTCTGAAGACGTGAATACAGCGTAGGCGGAGGAGAGTTCCACGTGAGTTCAACATTCTCCTATACTCGTCAGCGATGAATCATGGGTTAATTTGCCAATGTTTTCTCCATAAATATTTTTTTAAACCATCGATTATACGCGAGATTCCATGGTGGTCAATTTTTCCTTTTTATTAATTTCATTTGTTTGTAAAATTTATACGCATAAAAATTTAAATCATTCCGTTTCATCTCCTACATACCAAAATGTGTAATTGAAATATTGAAATTCATTTATTTCAAAACAATCACATAAAGTAACATTGTCCTAACTTACAAACATTAACATAAGTAGAAATATAAATTAGAAAAAAAAAAGAAATACAACAAAAATGATAAAACATTAAAAATGAATTATTAATTCAAGATACTACATTATACGTTAAATTAATAACTCATTATTAATTACAAAAAGAAAGAAAAAAACAAACAAAAACAACAAAAAAACAAAGTTTTCGTGTCAGCTCAGCTGCGCATAATTTACACGAAAAGGGGAAAAAATAACGCTTTTCTATTTGAGGAAAATTTCGTACCCGAGTACATACCATACGAGCGTTAAATCGAAACGAAAAAAGAAAAACAAAACAAAAACAAAAGCATAAAACGCGAATAGTACTTAATGAGTATGGGAATGTTGTAAATGGAGGAAAGTTATAAAACGATAATTCTCAATACAACACAGCGTGGTAAAAAAAAAATGCTTCTGAGTCGAAAACCTATGTACTATTAATTTACATCTAATAATTAAAATAATACCGATTATTTATACTTCGTGTACGCTCAGTCGCGAATATAAATAAAATGGTTGACTCGCGCGACTAGCGTCTTTTTTTCTCAAATTCATAATACGAATAACGAAAATACAAACCGAAGAGAAAAAAAAACACAACATAATTAAAATGAAATTTAGAACGAAAAAAAAAGAAGAGGAAAATAAAACAAATGGTAACAAAATGCTAAAAATAATGATATAACGTAAGCTCAGAATTGTACACAGTATAAAGGTCCATCATCCATCAAACGTCTACCACGTGCTAATTCTCTTCCACCTCCATCTCGTCTCGATTGCATTCCTGCTGCAGTAGACGTTTGTCTGATAACGTATTTCCGCAATATGGAATAGTGAATACATTGTAATTCGACACGTCCACGTATTTTTGAGGTCCCAAATTATCGATCGTCGGAACGTTTGGATCAATTTGTGGTGAAGGTGAAACATCTGTATTAATTTAAAAATAAAAAAAATCAATAATACATAATCACGTTCATCACTAATAGGTTTGCACTAAACTTTCACACTTATCGGAGTGCTACGCATGCGCAAGTTGGTTTTAAAACCGGTTTGCGCATTATATTAATTTTCAACACGCACATGCGCAGTATACGAATACAGCATAAAGGGCTGCTTGTATGGGTTCCAGATTATTTTAGGTCTAAAAACTCAAAAAGGATTTACATTTTTTTTTTCAGCCCAAGTGATTCGGGACATAATATCTTTTACTTTAGAAAAATTTACTTCAAGCCAAATTTCTCATTTCAGACATTTTTCATTTTTCATTTGTTTTTCAATTTGAAGAAAATTTAGTATTTTTTGTATTTTGTAACACTTTTCTACACAATTTCACAATTATACCTATTTTATAATTTTTCAGTTTTTTGATATAAATAACGAATGTGAAATAAAAATTTCAACGAATATAAATTTAGACCATAAAAATTCTATTTTGATTTTCTTCCAGATTCGGTTTTTGTTCCAACATTTCGGTATCGTTTCTGGTTCCAGTTTTGCAGCTCTGAATGCGCATGCGCAAGATCATTCTAAAACCAGTTTGCGCACAATATCACTTTTTAACGTACGCATGCGCAGTACGTGACTATACGGTTAAAATATATGCGCAGAAATGCCACGTCTACAGGATCACAAAATGTGTCCTGCAAATTACCAATTTTATCATTTACTTTACCTCTACTATTGTGTCGTGCGTTAACATAACTGGATACAGTTCTGACATCAATGGAATGTGTTGTAACTCTGAGATCAAGTGGCCCACTATTTACATCGTCGCAACTATCGTTTACTTTCATAAAGGAATCTGTAAATTCAAACTTTTTTAATTTGAAGATCTCCGATTTTTTTTTCGTTATTCATTTTCATCGAGTGTTTTTTTTACTTTCTTCATATTAATTCAAACATCTTTTTGTACGAGCCATTTTTCTGTTCGCGGTGAAATTAATAATTATTATGGTAACGAGGTTATTTCAACATCGATACAGTTCTAATCAGATCGATTTCTTTTAGTTGAGTGTTCAACGAAAAACTAAGCAACTAAAGCCTTCCTGATTGTTGATAAAGAGATTTGGAGGGATGAGACTTTGCAACTTCACGTTTCAGTCCATTTGTAGGCGAATGACCAACCTACGTTATGATACGTATAATCGTATATACCTATTTTTTTAATCACCTCTCACAGAAAATATTTATTGTTGATATCATTAGTCGAGTTATCATTCATTATTATTCGAAATTTCAAAATTTTTGTAATTGTAATGTTGTTGGAAATTTACATTTTCTGATTAGTTAGGGAGATCATGATATGACTCCTTGAGTTGGGCTTAAAATCTCTCTAAAATAGGTCATAATCCAAACTGAGAAAAGCATGATAAATATCATAGAGCTAAAATTTCATAAATATGAGCTAACATCAAGTAATGATAGGGTTGGGTTGAGATGGAACGAAAAAAGGATTCTGAACCGAAAATCCAGTCAGGAAGTTCATAAATTGTCCAAATCTCATAAAATATACTCAAAAAGCTCAAACTTATTATGTAGCATTTGATGGGAACTACAGTATGCTTGAATTCCGGTCAAAATATGAAAAAAATACTTAAGGAGCCTCCAATAGTGAAACTTGATAAATAATAACCTAATATCATTCTTGTGAGTAAAAGATATACATATCTTAAATTCAATCTCTTCGGTGGTTTTGGTAGGGTTTTTTAGCTTTGTTACTAAGTTTGTGTGAGTAAGTTGATAATATGATTAACAATTCAATTCAGCTATAGTAATGCAGCATGGCGGCTTACATTTTTTTTTCTTATTTTACATTTTAGTTTTTATATTAACCCTCTAATGGCACACATAAAAGTAATTTAAATTAGAAAATAAAAATTGTGCTGAGTCACTCAAGAAATTGAAATATAATATGTTATTGTACTCGCTGAAATGCAGAATTTCATTACAAAAAAAATTGCATAATATCAAAATTGAAGGGGCAGCATACATAGGATAGAATAGAACAATTTTTGAAAATTTCTAGCTCCTTCAATATTGAAGATAGGCAATTTGTTCTTCTATGTTTTTTTCTCGCAAATCGTTCGAACTACAACATAGCATGGTTTTATTTTCAATTTTTGCGACCTGAAAAATGCAATGAATAATTTACATAAAAATTCAGAAGTAAATCTGCCCCTTCAAAAATTGATGTATGCAACTGACACAGATTCCCAAACTGAAGAAATTTGTGGCAACGTTCAACTACGAAGGGTGCACAGGGATGAGCAGCCGGTTACGCCGGAGCGCAGCGAGTTTGTATTACCGATGGGTGAAATTCACCCACGTGTGCCAATTAAGGGTTATTAATTTTATTTGTTACTATTCATATCAACCTTTCTCTGAAATTCCTGCTCATTTCAAATTCAATTAAAATTTTTTTTATTTGAAATTATTCTTTTAAAACTTTTTTATATTATCTATTTCGTTTTTTTTTTTTTTTAACAATTTTTACATACTCACCACAGACAAACATTTGGGAATTATTATTCGAATTATAAGCTGCCGTCTGGTGCAGCTGTAAATTTTGTAAATTGCTGCCAATTAAAGCCACATTGGCATTTCCTGAAATACAAAAAAAAATATACATAATAAAAAAAATATAATTCATTGCTCATGGAGAATGATAAAACCATAGCTCTGTTACTCTATTATCATCACGTACCTGGACTTCGTGGCATGGGGCTGGGGGATATGGAATTTTGCATACTCTTCATATGTAATTTGTGCATTTTTTGTAAATCTTCTTGTCTCAGCGCCTCTAGCCCACTATCGCTTTTTTTCTGTGTAAAAAAAATCCCACGAATATTACTCCCAAACCCATCATACCTCATTAATACTTTGAAAAATATTTACTTTCAACATTGAGTATTCCAATTGTATATGCTTAATGGTAGAATCATTATCCATACTATTACTACATTCGCTAGTTCTCCTCACCGGACTATATCGTTCGTGCAGATGGGACGTCGTATCCTTCAGCGTATCGCGTACGGCTAAAATTCACGATAAATTTGTCACATAAGCTTGTTCATCATCCATACGACATTGAAAAAAACAGCGTTTTAAGCGTGCGAAAAATCGACATCACGAAAAAACACATTTTTCTTCTTTATTTAACAGTAAGCGCAATTTGCGAATACTTTAGTCTAGTGCGCGAGCAGCGCCGAATTCTTCTAATAATTATTCTCGATTACGTACGCGCCGCGTCGCTTTCGATAATTATAAATTCAAGGCCTGTGTACCATCATTTACGATGTATTATCCGCGTACGATATTTTTTCTCTCTTCAAAAAAGCGTAACTGCTCAGGAGGGTGCTACCAATACAATTCGTTTCCTTCTACTTACAATATTACGCTGAAGCGCGATTTTAGCTACTTATATAGAAAGGAATTACTACAAATCATAATACGCCAAATAACCATTACGAAGCCAACCTAATGGGTACTAAAAACTCAGCTTTGTACTACTAAGCTACTAATCGCGATTGGTATTTTTAACACTGCTGAAACGTGTCGATGAAAATATCCTTCGTATTATCTACTCTCACTTCCCCTCTCCCAGCCTTCAACACCATATTTCGTCAAGGATCAAAGGGATGCGATGAGTAGGAAATTAAATCGATGCGAGGAAGCTCAAAAGGCATTTAAATCGATCGCTATAACGTGAAACAGATTCCACGTTAATACTTTATCTTTTACACATTATGAATTGACATGGATTCTTGATTTGCGAACCAAAAAAATTTTTTTTATTTTTTATTCTGTATTCGTGAAAATGCATTTCTTAACAAATATCAACAAAGGTGTTTTCTCTCATTTGAACATTCTTCAAAATTTTCGATCAACGAAAAAAATAAATGCTCGCAGACTCGCACTACGTCATTTATGATAATTATCTAAACATCAATATGAAGATAAATAGACTGAACACAACCAGCGAAAGCTGCGAATTGGCCTTGGGCATAAATGATTTTTGAGCTTTTCGAGCAAATATTTTCGTGAATGTGGTAATTTACCAACCAAAAAATTGAGACCATTTGAACGAAAAATAAATAAAATTTCAATTTTTTTGATTTGGATATTTGTCGACATTTTTCGTATTTATTTTTCATTTTTGAAAAATTTTTTCATTCTCACGCATTCCTTAATTCCCCTCACCCTTAATTTTGAAAGTTATCATTTTTCAAATTTAAAAAAATTTTTTTGCATTCAAAGCTGAAAATGTTGGGTTTTTAATTTTTTTTCCAAACTCTTTTTAAAAGTTCGAAGTCGGAACAACGTATATACCTCCCTGTCAGCTTGTCATTAATGACACGAGGAGGGGGGTAAGGTAAGGACTATCACTTTGTTATTTTTTTCGCAATTTAAATCATTCATTTAATGGAATCATTAACCAATTCAAACTAGTCAATAAAAGATTTTTTTTAACAAGTACCTCTCATCACTAAAGCTCTGTCTAAGGCTGAACGCACCTTATAATCTTTTTAGGTTTCAAAATGAAGAGGAAGAGGCGATACGCGAATTTAATTATAAATAAATTATTTCAGCAGAGGCGAAATAACCTAGTGGTTGGAGCCAGAATATTGAATAAATTAATAAATTAGATATTCATAGTTAATGAATTTTTTAAACTCTTATTTATGTAAAAATTAACATTGCATAATAATGCCTTTAATTAAAAATTTATTTTTGAAAAAAATTTAATTAATGATAATATTTCAACTCCAAGCTCGGAACAACCTTTCCCCCTTTGTCCCTCTATTCCACCCGCTTTGGAGTTTTTTTTTGAAAAATATAAGAGCAAGGCATAATAACAGTCAAATATCCTCGAAAGAACTTACAAAAAATTTCAACTTACAAACTTACACAATAACTTCAAATGGAGTTGCATCTTTTTCTAATTAAAAAATCTTAAAAAATTTATTTTTGGGCAATTTGAAATTTTCATACTCTCAAGAGTTTCATTCAATTTTGTAAAATCTGAAAAAAAAATCGCAGTGAAAGTGGCCAGCTTGATTACAAAAGGTTTGAAACGTACGTATTTGAGGCACCCCCTTCCCTTTCCAAATTTCATACGTTGTAATAGCCTAATTTTTTTTATTAAACTCGTTTAAAAATCTCATGCCCTCTAAAAAAAATTATAGGATACGAATAAACTTTTTCTTGAAATTTTCAAAAAAAGCTCGACTTCTGGATATTTTCACAAATAAGCAATAAATACGTAAAATAGAAAATATTCTCGATTTTCAACTTTTAGTGGTTTCAAAAGTACGAGGTATTTAGGGAGAAAACATATAAAACACGTACATTTAAAACAAGTTGATGATACTTTGAGAGCTTCTATGAAGTAAAAAATTGCTCATATTTTACCTTCGTATTCCCAAAGAGCTAAAATAGAGTCTACATCATACATGCTACCATTTAATTAAACATTAATTATTTTTGAAAATACTAACAACTGATTTTTTCAAAAAAAAGTTGTAAAAAATTTGAACCTCTAAAATTTTGACTGAAATGAAGTTCAAAAAAAATTTATTCTTTTTATGCAACACAATATAATCTTAGAACATAAAAAATCAAATTTTTGAAATTATCCAATTTTTTGAAAAATTTACCCATTCTGTGCAATGTTGCCAGTGATTTCGAAAGCTGAAATTTTTTCTACATTTTTTTGAGATCATTTGGTTACTATGATATTCTCATTTTTTCAAAGTAGTAAAATTCAGTGCAACCTCTTCGTTTCCTTACTTTTTTCGTTCTTCGTTACTTTTCGTTACTATGTACATACATTCCCAAAAAAGTTATTTGTGATTTTTTAATTAATTTTATTACAAAATCAAATCATTTTTTGCACTTCCAACAGAAAAAATATAATAATAATGGAAATAACGTCAATAAGAAGTAATTCTAATTTTAATAGATTTTTTTTTTTTTTATCAAATTACGCCATGTACAGCTTTAGGCTAGAGGCGTTTCTTTTTTATTATTTTTTCCAGCTTTATTACCCAAAAAATATGATAAGTTTTTTTGGGCTAACTTGGATTCTTTTTCAGTCGCAAAACTTGAATTCCATTTCGAAATATCTTTAATCATGTTTTTCTACACGTGTGTACGTGCCGTGTGCTACCACGTAGATCAGAGGCACCGAATATATATCTGAATCAAATTAGTTCAGAGAGAAAAATGGGATTTTTTTTGAATTCAGATGTTGAGATAGAATTTCTATTTACTAGTCAAGTATAGAAGTGATGAAACATTTAGCAGGATGTGAGAAGATTGGGACATGAGTGCACTTTCCTGGGTGAAGCAACTGCGAGTAAAAAAGGAGTGACCACAACGAAGTGATCTGCTCCCCGCGATCGAGTGAAAAGAAAAATTTTTCTCAAAGAAATGCGAAAATAGGGATTTTTCTCTAGTTTTGCTCAACCAACTCAAATTACTGAATAGTAACCGAAAACACTGAGAAAATTCGTTTATATTTTTTCTCTTATGGAGAAACTATTTTTTAATAAAAATCGAGAATAAAGATAGAAAAATAAATCGAGAAAAAAAGAGAAATAGGAAGAGAGATAGAGAGAGAGAAAGAAAGAGAGAGAGAGAGAGAGAGAAAAAAACACAACAAACACTCTCCACAAAAAGACAAAAAAAGCTTAAGCCCACTGTTCAAAAATACATGTCCTCCCAGCCTCTATAGGTACCCAGTCTCGGTTTATTGGCATCTCAGTGATTTCGCATGAGAAAAAAATTACACAAGTCGAGTCCAGCTGAAATAAAATTTTTAAATCACAAAATCTCAAAATTTTAAAAAAATTTGAATTTCTCAAAAAAAAAAAAAAAAAAAACTCATCAAGTAACGAAATCACTCCCACCGATTTCCCATCACTGAATTCACACTTGCATATGGTAATGACGACACAAAAAAATAAATCAAATAAATAATTAATCTATACTTATCGATGTTTACGTGTATTACGACGAGGACATGATCGTAATAAAAACGCGTATTAATTTTTCCCCACTCTCCCCGTCCCACGCTCGTATTCGCACGTCCCCTCGATACATTTTCACCGAGCGATTGATTTTTCAATTTTCAACATCTCTTGCGAACGTATACGCGCGTAAAGAAATACTACTCGAAGACTAGAAAGCATACCCGTGTCATAAAACCGGTATTAGCTTCACCCACACCGCCAAAACAACCGAGACCAAAAAACCGTGTAAAAATTACCACCTTTCGGAATCGCCGAGATGATCGTTCCCTCCTTTCGATGCGGATGAACGTATTCTCGATGGGCTATAAAAACAACAAATGGACTGAATTTTCCTGCTTTAGCATTAGCTCGATTCAATCATTCGCTTGTTCATTGACAGCCCGACAAAGTTGATATAAAAATATGCATTTTTAAACACAATATACTCAAATAACGTTTACCTTTACTTTCTTTAACGGTAGGAAGAGGGCAAACTTGCGAGACACGCGAGTGCCTGTGAGTTAACGAGGCAGCAGCCGGCAACGTGTGCAACTGAGGTGGAGTGTATTCTCTGTTCATGCGAGCCTCCACCTCTTGTACGATATCTGAGCTGATAACTTAAAACAAAAACACAACCTCTACCGTTATAAATGCGCAAATAAAAAATAAAATAGCAAAATGAAAATTTTAATTCTACGCCATCATGCTGTAGGTAAAACTCTACCGTATGTACAAAATAATAAATAAGCGTGCACTGTCTTTTCAAATCGGGGAACAAAACCAAAGACAACACAACTCGATTAGTACTCCAAACGAGTAACTTAGATTTACCGTATATACTCATATCGTTGATACCGATATCGATCTCGCAGCATTCCGAATCATCCACGTAAACTGGCAGCGTTAACATTAACATAAATAAGGTAAATTTTCGCACCAAAATCTCAACGCTAGTTGGCCGATTCGGGTTTAAATTCGAAATTAACCATTCGACAGGTGTTACAAGAGGTGACAACTTACCGGGTGGTTTCTCGGTGACCGTTAGTAAGCCGCTTCTACGAGTACGGGTGTTCGGAGGACCCTTCATGCATTGTTGGTTGGACTGATGATAAGGCGAATGCTTCGTGTCGTCGTCGCCCTTACCGCTGCAAAGAGAAATTCGTGTGATTATAAGAATCCAAAGTGAATCATCCAAAAGCAACGTAAATTTCAGAACTGGAGACGTTGTATAGTATATGACCAACGATAGAAAACCATCTCTAATCTCGTATGCGAGAACCACAACGTTTGCGACTCAACAGACCTCAACGTTTCAACTTGAAAATGTTTTTCGAACCATCGATCAAGAATTTTTTCAGCTGAGTTCTCATTCAATAAAAACAGTAGCTCAGCCTACCTGATTTTGGAAAGGGGGCGGGGTCTTTAGATCTATGCGTTTCAGACGATTTGTTATCATCAGGCAAATGTCCAACTTTTTGGTGTACATATACACGTGTATTATATATATACCGTGTGACCCACTGAAATCTGTTCAGGCAAAGCACCAAATTTCTTTTTGAAATATAAAATTTGTCATGAGCTTTAGCGATGAGATTTAAATTTTTTTTAGCTGAGTTTTTAACAAAACAATAGCTATTACAGCCTACCTGATTTGGGAAGGGAAGGTCGGGGGAGGGTGGGGTTTTCAAATATTTGCGTTTCAGACTATTTGTAATCATCTGGCAAATGTCCAACTTTTTGGTATATATATATATATACATTTTTCCCCCACGAGTAGCACCGGCGAGTATTCATAAAATTCGCTCAAAATTTGGTGAGAAACTCTTCTTGAAAATGCGCAAAAATAGTTTTTTTCTTTTTTCGATAAATTTCAAAATGGCGGATCACTCAAATTTTGAGGGGGGCTGGAGAAGGGGCAAATAGCTCAAATTTTTCGTTTTAGATTTCATATGAAAGAGTGAGTCACGGATACTAACATATCCAAATTTCAGCTTCTTGAGTGCAAATAGAATTTAGTGGTAAAGTGGCATCACCCAATAACCACCACCAGTGACGTCATGACACATAGCTGAATCGATGAGCAATGTGATGGTAAAGTGGCATCAAAAAAAAGATGCCACTTTGTAAAAGATGCCACTTTGTAATCATCTGGCAAATGTCCAACTTTTTGGTATATATATATATATATATTTTTTTTCCCCACGCGTAGCGCCGGCGAGTATTCATAAAATTCGCTCAAAATTTGGTGAGGACTCTTCTTGAAAATGCGCAAAAATAGTTTTTTTGTTTTTTCGATAAATTTCAAAATGGCGGATCACTCAAATTTTGAGGGGGGCTGGAGAAGGGGCAAATAGCTCAAATTTTTCGTTTTTGATTTCATATGAAAGAGTGAGTCACGGATACTAACATATCCAAATTTCAGCTTCTTGAGTGCATATTGAGAGGAGTTAGATCAAAAAACGGCTTTTTGAGGAAGTTTTGAGTCATGAAATTTCTTGAATCTTCCATATCTCCCCACCAAATCAAGTTAAAGAGGTCAAATTTTGTGTGTGAGGTTAGTTGGTGACCACAATATGACCTCTTGAATTTGGATCAAAATGGATTCAAAATGGCGGATTATCAAAATTTTGAGTAGAGCTTGAGGAGCCTCAAGTTGGTAAAAATGTAATTAATATGAATTCATATGGTTATTGGGATAAGTTGTATACTATATCCCGAATTCACTTCCATACATGATGTTGGAGGGGGAAGGCGGGGTTACAACCTAAAATAGTGGTGGGGTACAGGAGGGGTCGAAAATTTTTTATTGCTGTGTCATATGATAAAATGAGCCCAAGTGACAAACGTATTTTGATTTTAGCTTCCTCAGTGATTTTGGAGGGGAGTTAGAGCAAAAAACGGCTTTTGGAGGGGAAATTGCTGCAGGAAATTTCATGAATCTTCCATATCTCATCACCAAATCGGCCTAGAATGGTCAAACTTTGTGTGTAGGATTAGTTTGTGACCAGAACATAACCACTTAAATTTGAGTCAAAATGGATCCAAAATGGCTGATTTACAAAATTTGAAGATAATTTGAGGACCCTCAAATAGTTATAATTTGAGAAATATGTGTTCGCATGATTATTTCATGGCAAGAAATACTACATTTGTGCCAAACTGAATTTCTTAAGTGTTTTTGGAAAGGATAGGGTAGGGGTTTTCAGACTTGGTATTGGGTGTGGCATGTAGTGATGAACGGTTAAGCAAGGTTATTACTAAATCAAAACAAGCCCCAGTTAAAAACTCAGCTCCAGTAATGCGGCATGGCTGCTTACGTTTTTTTTATTTTTTTTTAAGATAGGGGTAGGATTTTTCTTCCTTCTTCCAAAACTAAACTTCTCTCTAAGGTTTCCTAAGTAAAACTCTTTCTGACTTAAACACATAGTTTTTTTCTCTATGTCTCTACTAATCTCTAATCCAAGGTCCTTTGTTGGCTCTCCTATATACATATCGAAGTTCTTACTTAGCTCCTGGCGAATCGTGTTTATCATTTCCAAATTTGTACCAGCTATAAGTGGTTGGAGCGAGTGAGGGTCTATAGCAGGTTGTGTAAATGAAGTTGATTTACGAGTATAAGGAGGAGAATGTTTTGCATTTCTGTTTACGAGTCCGGAATCATTGGAGTATCTTTATTTCTTTGATTTAAGCAATTCATTTTTCAAGTTTGAAAAAAAAATTTTCAACGATGGTTTGTTCATAGTCTAGTGAATGGTGAAAAATTAATCTCTATATAAGTTCGTTACTTTTACAAAAACCGCTAAGTTTATGTGTTGTTTTGAAGAATTAATTTTTGTTTTTAATTTTTGACATTCAGACTCAACAATGGGTCGTATCAGTATTACATTGCACTCACTACATTTTCCAATTTAGGAAATTTGGCTTCTTACCTGTTTGGATTTTAATGGGTTGCATGATATATGTATTATTCCCTCTCTCCCCCCCCTCCCTATAACACTGGTAGATATTGACAAAAATTGCTCGAAATTAGGTAAGAGCTTTATAATGAAAATACGAAAAAAGAATTTTTTTTGTTTATTCGATACACTTCAAAATGGCGCATCACTCAAATTTTGAGAGAGGCTGGAGAGAGGGCAAATGGCTCAACATCTTCGTTTTTGATCTCCTATGAAAGAGTGAGTCACGGACATCAACATATCCAAATTTCACCTTCCCAAGTACATTTGGAGGAGAGTTGCAAAAGACGGTTTTTTGAGGAAGTTTTGAGTCACGAAATTTCCTGAATTTTCCATATCTCTTCATCAAATCCACCTAGAAAGGTCAAACTTTGTATGAAGGGTTAGTTGATGAGCAAAATGTGATCTCTCGAATTTTGGTCAAAATAGAATCAAAATGACGAATTGTAAAAATCTGAGGATAATTTGAGGAACCTCAAGTAGTTACAATTTGAAAAGTAGGTGTTTGCATGATTATTGCATGGTAAGAAATACTACATTCATTTCACATTCAACTTCCTGAAAAATTTGGAAGATGACAGGGCAGTGGTTTTCAGACTTGGTACTAGGTGTGGCCTGTAGACATGAAGGGTTGTAACGTTACTTGCAAACATGGACAAGCCAAATTAGAAACTCAGCTATAGTGATGCGGCATGCCTGCTTACGTCTTTTTTTTAAATTTTTTTTTTTGAGTAACAAAAAATGCGTGAGTATCGCTCGCGCCTGTCCATTTGTTTTTCATCGCTGAAAGCTATGTAGTTGCCAAATAGGCTTCATAAAACGTGAAAAAAATTTCAGTACTTGAAATTGATGGAAGTACTTGCTAATATGAGATAAAATTTTTCAAAAATTTGATAATCCAAAAAAAAAAAAATTGTTGGATAATGTAAAATGAAAAAAATTTGTTAGTTTTCAAGATTTACATTTGTCGTCTGTAGACTAGTAAAATTTTTAGCCTACAATTTTTTGAAAATTTAGTTGGTCTTGTATTGGGGAAGCAGAAAATGTATGTGTATTTTCAAAAATGAATAATAAATGTGTAATTTATAGGATTAAGTGAATCTGCAAAGTATGGGCTTAATTAGAGGCTTTTAAAAGAAAAAATATTCCCAATTTTTGCCTCACAGGGGTTCTTAAAGTATGAATTAGAGGTATTTTGAGTACCCCCTTTACTCAAAATTAGGCATATTTCTTCTCTAGAGTCATAAAGACCTCAAACTGAATAATAAAGTTTTCATTTTTAAGAATACGCAGAATATATTTCCAAAAAATAAAAAATAACACCTCTAAATTTACTGAGATATCTATACCTATTTATATGGAATTTTATGTTATAAAATCATGCCCATTTCTACAGGGAGTACCGAAGTGTATGGGTACAAAATCAATGATTGTATACTACAATTTCTGCATCATAACGTTTTAATGTTTGTGGGCTCAGAAAAAGACCTAGTAAGGTTCCAATATAAGTCAGAAAAGGACATTTTAAGATTCTAATATAAGTGGGGTTAGATACATTATAAGGTTTCAATGTAAGTGGGGTCAGAAAAAGACCTTATAATGTTCTATTACAGAAGGTCAGAAAAGAACGTTTGAAAGTTCTAATATAAGTGGGGTTAGCGACTTTATGAGATTCCGATATAAGTGTAGTCATAAATGGACTTTATAAGGTTGCAATGTAAGTGGCATCATAAATGGACTTTATAAGGTTTTAATATTAGTAGGGTCAGAAAATGACTTTCTAAGGTTCTAATATAAAAGAGGTTAGTGACTTTATGAGATTCCAATGTAAGTGTGGTCAAAAATGGATTTTATAAGAGGGTCAACCCAAAATATTTTATATGCAAATATTTTCAAGCGCTGCGATTACAAAAGCAACAAAATCATTTTCCAACTCAGAAAATTTCCTTTAAAATAAGCTCAACATATTTTTGTATATTTTCGAATATTCGATTGATATTCGAATTTTTTTCGCCGAATATTATCGAAAAATTTACATTTTTTCGAATATTTGTGCATATTTTGGAATTTTCACGTTTTGCTTATGATAAAGCTCATTTTCACCAATACAAAAAAATCTCAAGTTCGCATTCTTATTTTGCAAATTGTATGCTCATTTCAGGAAAGATATCTCTGATATCACAGTATTCCAATATTTCGAATATTTTCATGATATCCGCATTTTTGGCCAAATATTTCACCTTAAATATCGAAATAAAATATTCAATATTTCACCTCGAATATGACCACATTTTGGGTTACCCTATCCACAAGGTTCCAATGTAAGTGAGGTCATAAAAGGACCTTATAAGGTTCTAATATAAGTGGTGTCAGAAAATGACCTTGTAAGGTTTTAATATAAGTGGGGTTAGAGACGTCATAAGGTTTCAATATAAGTGGGGTCAGAAAAAAACCTTGTAAACTACTATTACAGAAGGTCAGAAAAAAACGTTCGAAGGTTCTAATATAAGTGGGCTCAGAAAATGACCTTGTACGGTTCTAATATAAGTGGTGTCAGAAAATGACCTTGTAAGGTTTTAATATAAGTGGGGTTAGAGACGTCATAAGGTTTCAATATAAGTGGGGTCAGAAAAAAACCTTGTAAACTACCATTACAGAAGGTCAGAAAAAAACGTTTGAAGGTTCTAATATAAGTGGGCTCAGAAAATGACCTTGTACGGTTCCAATATAAGTGGGGTTAAAGATGTTATGAGTTTTCAATGTAAGTGGGGTCAGAAAAAGACCTTGCATGGTTTCAATATAAGTGGGGTTAGCGAACTTATGAGGTTCCAATATAAGTGGCGTTATAAATGAACTTTATAAGGTTAATGTAAGTGAGGTCAGAATACAACCTTATGAAGTTTCAATATAAGTGAGATCAAAAAATGACCTTATGTATACCCTTCATCATAAATAAATACGTATTTGAAGGAGTAGGGATTTTTTTGTTTTCACACAATATATAAAAGGGATATAATAATTGAAATAAAAATAAAAACGACAAACACACGCGTTTGTTATAACCGTCGAACAGCGAACCACCTTGAATAAGTTTCAACAATAGGTAGCAAAATAGACGCTTACCTGCTCCCATGGTGACTGTTAGATCCATCCATAACCCCATGCATGTCCTCAGGCACCGGGTATTTTATCTCAACACTGGACGCGTCCATATCCAAATTCATCATATTATTGTGTACACCTCCGGATTCGGGCATCTGTAACCTCATCAGTTAGCCGATGCCATCATACAATGGTCAAATAACCATGAGCTACTGACCTGATGAGCATTCCCGCCTTGCATGATATTCTGATCGACTCCTTTGATACAATACGTCTGCAGGTACGCGCCACCATCCGAAGCTCTTCTACCGAAACCGCCGACGCCTGTGCACACATACAGATTACTGTAAACCATCGTGCGAATCGTCTATACACCTCGTATCGCAAAAGATATCACCGCCTTTGCGTCATCACGATGTATAAAATTTACACCGCCGACTCGTATCAACTACAACGACTATTTGTTAAACAAATACCCATTACGTTGCAGCTATTTCGACTATATCGTTCGCGTTTCGAAAATAGATATCGCGTTAGTATGCGCTCTACCATGTATACTTATCGGAAAAACCGTCTAGCCCATATATTCGCTTAGAATCGTCGTTCACGATTATTATCAACGACCACTTCCATATTCCCTCAAGTATGGGTCATTGTATGAATATAGGTCGCTGTCGTAACCTAAATTTTGCCTTCTTAAAATCACCCTTTCAAGTTACACATTTTATTTACCCCTCAGAACGTAAGACTATACGAATAATTCGATCACAAATGGATACTCACTGGCTCCCATCACCGGAGGCGGTTTCAATAAGTGTTGATCTTTGATGGTGAAATTCTGCAACGGCAAATACTGCACCAGCGGTAAATTCAGCAATAAATTGGTATTCGGCACGATATCCACCGGACGTCCGGTATTCGTTTGCAACGAGTAATACGCTTCCATGGCCTGCGGACGTGAAAACGTCGTAGCGAAATTATAATCGAACATGTTCACCTAGCACCCAACATTTCTCGCGTTCGTTCGCGAATATAATAATTTTTCGAATAAAATCGCGTTTCGCCTTCCCAACCACGCTGTGTAAGCGAACGAAGGACGTCGATCGAGCGTCGCAAACGATACGTTACGCGTCATTGCGAATTAGCTCGCGCTTCCATTCATCGAAGATGGCGTAGCGTCGTCAGATTCGTCTATTTCACCTCCAAATGGCATTTTTAATTTGGGCGAAATTTTAGTCGAATTTATTCCAAGCAAAAACAGAACATAGGTGAGAAAACATCAGAAAAAAAATCGCCACAAAATTTTAATTAAGACGCCGGTAACTATAGAAAAGAAAACTAAAGTCCCCAAACCACTATGTTAAGCCGGCCCATGGCTAGCCCATCATTTCAAATGAAGCTATCCAAATCCAAGCGGAAGGCTTGGACTTATTTTATTCATCGATTGGTTTCTTTTTATTAAATATATAATTTTACTAAGGAACTCAAATTTTTCTAAAGGGGCTCAACTCCTAAGTACCCTTCTGTCTACGGGTCTGTTGTCAATTTCTAGAGGAAGGCTACGCGTGTTCCCAGAATTGGGATAATTGAGCGAAAAATGACCTAATGATACAATCAAATTCCACAAAACTTTCCTCCAACATGATACCAAACATGCCTCTACCCCCTCCACCCTCATTACAGGAAAAATTAATTCATTTAATATATTTTTTCTCTTTTATTCATACATGTTGTCATTCTCGATGTAACCCCTTCACATTACATATAAGTCCACTCATCTGACACTAATGTATGGTGATTTGCCCACTCTACTTCCTGAAGGGGAAGAAATACAAACCTTGAATAAGAATCTTAAAAAATTTTTATTTCATGATTTAAGTCACATAAAAATATGCTGTTTTCACTGAAACGTAAACTACGCAATTATTGGCGATTCCCTCAATGTTAAAAAATTTGAGCATGTTTTAGTTGACGGTACTGCACTCAAATTGTATGCACAATTTTGACAGTTTTTTCGTGCACCATGGCCAGAGACAAATAAACACTGTGTCAAATTAATTTTCTGTTGAATTCTGTATTCAAATAATTAATTAATTTTTTTCGTTTTTATTCGAACACTTCCAAGTTCCAACAGTACAATAACATGGAAATTATAAAGAAAACACTGTCCATGCAGCAGCGCTAGTATTTGCAGTGACTGTTCCACGAACTAAAAACTGGTTCTAAACAAACCTATATGAGTCACCCAATCATTATAACGAGGTGTTTATTTGTCTTTACTGCAAATTCGGATACAGGAATTAATTCGAGACAAACAACAAAAAAGTGTAAAAAATGATAGAGAAAAATTTATTGGTATTCACATGTTAGCAGATAACCTCGGAAAATGCTAGACTGACCCCATCTTTTAACATTTTTTTATAGACTCCAATTTCATCCCCTATTACCAATACTTTTAGCGAATGCTTCTTGCGTAGCTCTTAATCCAAAAAAATTTCAATTTTTACAAATTTTTCATATAAACATTTGATTGAAATTTTCATCTCAAAATCAAACCTAGGTAGAAATGTAAAATTTGCACCAAAATGTAAAGAATTTAATGCAATATTAATGTCAAAGAATTGGCTACAGTGGAGGGGGGTAGGGGAGGGGGAACTATGAGAGGGTTGAAACAACGATTGGAGATATTGGAAATGTTTAATTGTGGGATCAATAGAATATTTTGCAAAGTGATTTGCAAAATATTCTATTGATCCCACAATTTTAAAATTTTTTACAGAACTCCACTCCATCCCCTATCCCATATTTTGAGTCGATGCTCCTTGAGAAGCTCCAAATGCTGAAATTTTTTTTAAAATAAAAACATTAATTAAAATTTTCATCTCAACATCTAAGCTATCTCGATATAAATGTTCAATTTGCGCCAAAATGTAGAAAACATTGGTTACGGGTGGAAAGGGGGGGGGGGTACACGGGGAGAAATGATGAACAAAATTTGAACAATTGAAAAATAGATGATTCCTTCATAATTTTTTCAGATAATTTTGAAAATATTACTGAGCCTATAATTCAAAATTTTTTACAGACTATCTAAATATCTACTTCTCCCTCTCTAATCATACACTTCTAATAGATGCCAAATAGCTATTATGTGACTGGAAAAAATTTCAAATTTTATTTTTTTTTTTCGTTCACTAAACAATTTATTTAGAAATGTTAATTAAGAAATTTATGCATGGTAGGAGCATTCTCTTATCAGAATTAGATAAACGCAGTGTGCAAAATTACTAAATTGAAACTACTAAAAGTAAACAAATAGTGTTTGAAACGACATTTTCAATATACTTTTTTAATACACATCTTATGTGTTCTTTCTTACTGCACCCCTCCCATAATTACATTTTTTCATCATTACGTACTACATTGCATTCACTGATTGGATGATGAAATGAAAATTTTTGAAGTAGCTCATTATCAAGGGAAAAAAGGTTTTTTAAGATTTTACATCTTTGCCCCTTCGGCATATATGGTAGGCAAACCATCATACATAAATGCCACAAAAGTAGACATCAATGTGGCATACAGGGAATTACATCGAGATGGAACATCCTATATAAATATAATTAATATTATAATTATTGCAAATTATAAAATGAACTAAAATTTTTTTCATAGTTTCATTTCATTATTTATTTTTTTTTATAAAAATAATATGAAGGCGGGCAAAAAACACATTTAAAAAAATAATAAAAATATATAAAAATCAAACGTAGAAGCAATCAAAAACGTAATAATTTAACTGTTTTACTACTCTTCTTGATGTCCCCTTAAAATAAATATGTAAAAAAATTTGTACCAAAAACATAAAATACTTGAGTCAACATTTTAGAATACTTTTGTGCAAATTTTGGAACATTTTCGAAAAAATGTCCTACTGAGACCAACATACAGGCAGATCTCGTCTATTATACCAATTTTCGAGTCCTATAGGAACCTTTTTCATTTATCAAACCAATAAAATTATACCAATAAATTTTTGGAGCACTAGTATGTTCAATTTCGACGCGTTTTTGAATTTTAAAAAATTCTGCCTTTTTTACACTTCTTCATGAGAATGTTATTTTCTGCAATTGGGGGTCATGGTTGGCATTATTTTGTTGGAAATTCTATTTAGATTGTAATTCTGTAATTGGTATCACTGTTTCTTCATTACCTATGATTTCTAAATCAGAATCCAGGCGTGTAATCGGGAGCTTTTGTTTTTGTAACGTTACGTGTAATACTTACATCATTTCAAATATTTTTCAATTTTTTTTTTTTTGGGGGGGGGGGCGTTTTTACTCAATTCATCATTTTTTTTGACAAAAATGGCTTGGACTAATACATTTTCACAACGCTGAAATTTTTTCATAACATATATTTCACTTTAACGTTTCCAAAAAAATAAAAGAAGCTAATGATGAAAAATAATTTTCGTAATATAATCAAACTTTGAATTTGAAAAATTCCATACTCAAAAAATTAGGGAAGAATAATTATTACAATTTTCAAAAAAAAAAAAAAAAATACAAAAAAAATTGCCGAGTTACCAATCAATACAGCCAAATCATTTCGTTGCAATATTCGAATTTTCAAATTTTCAAAAAAATACAATAATGGAAAAACAATTTTCACAATAAAAATAATTTTACAGCAGCAAAAAATTTCGTTACAAAAAATTGAATCGATTCAAAAAAAAATTTCCAAAAACGAATTCCGAATGTTCACGAACGCGATCCAAAATCTTCATAATAATTGTTTTTGCATTTCCGCCTTCATCTATTTTACACATTCTACATCTTTGATTCGTTGCAATGCTCACCTGAGTATGAGAGGCATCTCCTGGACCAACGGTATGCCTACGACTGGTAACTTGGTACGTGTCTTGGCCATTAACGAAGCCGAAAGGCTCTCCGATATCCGAGTCGCCGTACTAAAATAAAAAAAAAAATTTAATCAAAATGTAAATACACTCGAGACCATAGAAATAATCGTAATGAAATAAAAAATATACTTTTTCCAGCAGATTTGCTTCCGCGAATTCGTACTCTGAGGATAAAGAAGAGATAGACGGAAACGAGAGTAGTATACTATTTTCTGTATTTTTCGGAGGTAAATCCATAATGTCTGAAAAATATTCTCGATTATTATAATTCTAATTTAAAATTTTTTCTCTTTTTAATCAATTATTTGAGCCCACCTTTGTTGCTCGTTGTGGTAGTCTTTTGTACAGTAGCTTGGTGCTTATTAGTAGTCTCCATTTTATCGGCTAATAGATGATATATGGCGCTTACATGGTCGAAATGTTTTTGTTGAACGGACTATGAAAAATACAATTAAATTATTGCTCTTATTTAGGCGTGAGTTGGACGAGTTGGACAATACTTGAGGCAAACTCACGTTTACGATCATATCGTGATTAAGTCCAGGTAATTGAAGCATGTGTTCTACTACTTTATTATTTATCACAGGGTTCGGGTTGAGTATCACATGTGAATAATTAATACCGCACTGGAATCAGATAAAATGATTTAATCGCATTCCTTATAAGATGGAAAAAATTTAGAGATAGGAAATTTATTTATAGAAATAAATTAATTCGTGATTTTCCTAACGTTCGATGAGTTTCTTTTGGTAATTCTTTGAATACCTTTTTAATCCACGCGTGCTCGATAATCTGCTGCAGGCTGTAGCGTTTTTCCGCATCAACCACGAGCATGTGGCGAATCAAGTGTTCGCATTCTGAAATGAAAATTTATCATTTAATCACCGCATTAAAATTGGCCGATTCCAAGGACAAAATTGTCATCTATGTTAATAATTTTTTTTTCGCATAAGCGATGCATTTTTCGAGTAATACCTTTCATCAGCTCCACACGCACATGGGGCCTCCACGAACAAGAATATTTTAGTAATAATAATTTTTAAATTTTTTACAAAAAATATTCCCATTTATTTGGGTACTTATTGGTTAATTATATTAAATGGAATTCATCTATGTGAACCTTTTGCTCATCTTTGATAACCCGATTACATTTGCATTCCAACACTCACCAGCAGTCATAAAAAATGGTATGCGGAATTTTCCACTCAATACTCGAGATCTTAACGTCTGCAGAGTAGTACCATCGAACGGCAAAGAACCCGAAACTAAAACGTACAAGACTACACCGAGACTCTGAAAAATTATCGCAACATAATTATGCATTCAATACAGCTTTGTAATGGAAACTAAATTCACCAATTACACGCAACATCGAAATTGAAAGAAGTTAATTTCCGTACCCTTACAACACGTTTATGGGATTAAGAAAAAAAATTAAAAATAATTGAATCTTATTTCTAACCATATGCTCTATATTTAAATTATTTTCCTAAATTAAGGTTAAATTTTAAGATCATTTACGACACGAACCCAGATATCAGCTTTAGGACCATCGTATTCCTGACCTTCAAACAATTCAGGCGCTGCGTACGCCGGAGATCCACACCAAGTAGATAATGGTTGTCCTTCGACGAAGGTATTACTGAAACCGAAATCTAAAAAAAGCAACATTGTTGTTAAAAACGAAGAAAACAATCCAAAATTTTTTTTATCAACTTTAACCATCACAGGTGTACGTAAAATATAGTACACGAGCAATTGGGTTTATGGGTGAACAATATCATCAAAGAAGAACTAATCGCACCTGCTAATTTAATATCGTTATTAGAATCTAATAATAAATTTTCAGCCTTTAGATCTCTGTGAACGATATTCAACGAATGACAGTATTGAACCGCTGAAACGATTTGTTGAAATATTCGACAAGCTTCTACTTCCTTCATTGGCCCATTTGTAACCAAGTAATCTGTAAAAGCAATCGTTTTATTGCTTTAATATCTCTTTTCTGGGTTTTTCCACCCTCACCATCAACTTACCGAAAATTTCTCCGCCACTAGCGTATTCTGTGACTAAATAAATCATTTTGTCGGTTTCCATAACCTGAAACAAATATGTAAATATTCTATACCATCGAATGTTACTTTTGTTACTTCATTTTTGAAAATCTACACACCTGATATAATTTAATAATATGCGGATGTCTTAATTTAGTCATGATTTGAATCTCCCTGAATATCTTCTTCAGAGTTTCTTCGTCCAGCTGCGTCTTATCAATTATTTTCACCGCTACCTATAACCGATGAAGTTTGATACGAAACAATTACGCTGATGGTGAGAACATCGCGAACATATAATTTCAAACAAATATAAACCCTTTTTTACCTTTGTATTGGTGACAACATGTTTGGCAAGTTTCACTACAGCGAAATTTCCTTTACCGATGGTTCGTTCGAATTCATAGTATCCCACACGTATCAACCGATCGATCAGATTATTGTTTGATTTCGTCGACGGACTTGTTTTTGGCCATTTTTGAGCCATTTTAAATCACATTTTTAATAATAATTTCTTCGTATTACCGTGCATTCGTGAGGAAACTACGTACATATACGATGGAAATTTGATATTCATGTTACTGGTACATAATGACTGAGAATCGACACTATTGAGGAATTAAAATACGAGTTGATTTTAACGGCGAAATGTAATTTTTCTGCGATGAATTAGTTACAACTTACAGAGAAATTAATATTTGTTGAATCTTGTTAACGATATCAATGTTTTTAATTAGTACATGGATAATACTTTCGTTGCTGCTATCTGTTGCCGAATTTGATAAGGTTGTTGGTAGGTCAGAGGTTGCAGGAAATGTAGGCACGTGATTTTTTTTTTTAATGCGGCTACCAACTTCAAGTTTTGACAGAGATGGGCAAGAGCGCGAAAGAAGTTATCTTCGATTAGATCACAAATTATTCATTGAAAAATGATCCTGTATCGAATCAGATTATTTAAGTTTTAAAACATCTGACATTTGATTTACAGATGATGAAAAAGAGTGGAGATGAATTCAATTCATTTCTTAAGTATTATATGTTTTTTTAGCCTCGCTGGTTTTTCTTCTGAATAAGGGCCAAGAGTTGGAAATTCTTCTATAGTCTATAAAATTGAAAATAGTGTCTTCTCTTATAAGTATTATTTATATGTAATCTATGTCCTGTGAAAATACCATCTTTGACCTTTTAATACTAACTTTGTTTTCATGTTGAATGTAAAAATTAAAAAAACCAAGGCTACAATTTTTCTCTAAAATTCCAATAATTGAAATTTATTGTTTAAGTAAACAATAAATAATTAAATAACCTTCATAGTTCAAAAATCAAGACTATATCGATGTGTGGACTTCAAATTTTTGTAGTCTAAGATAAATCCCAATATTTTGGAAATAAGCTCTTTGTATCATAGTGATCTAAATTTTACCTATTTCTCGTCTATGAAGATGATTGACTTGCGCAAATTATCGGTGTATGTCTGTGAAGAAGGTATAAGTCATTTCTACTCTTTCATTGAAAGTTCAGCTATAAATAAAAAATTATTAGAAGCAACGCAGAGAGAAAAGGCTTCTTTAGCAGGTATAGGGGTAAGTTGCCCTGAGCTTGCACTTCCTTACTTTGCTGAACATTGTGAATTCTTGCTCGACTTTCTAAAAAAGAAAAATTCTCAAAAACCATTTTAAAAATTCATAAAAAATATCTAAAAATAAAAAATGATGAAATCTCAAAACAAAGAGATGTCAACCAACATATCGATGCGCCTTTAGCCATAGCAGCTGTACATGACGCGTAAATACATAAAAAAAATGAAATAAAGACATTCAAAAATTAATACTTAAATTTTAAATGAATATAAAATTTAAAAAAACACTAGGAGAAAAAATTTCATAAAATATATAGAAATGAAAATGCATTAAAAACCTTAAAAGTACATTTCAAAGAAAAAAACAGATTTTTAAACTTGAAAAAAAAATCGTTTTACACTTCGTACACGTCTTTTACATTTTATTTAATATAATTCGAAATCCTTGAGAAACATGAACAGACCCACTCGCAACTTCTGGTTGTCCGCATAATTAGCGAAAGGGAGGGCCGGGGGATATGCTGGAGGGCTTAAGCCTACCTGAATGCTATCAACCTCACCTCCAAAAAAATTTAGAGCTACACAATAAAGTAGAATCTAATGCAATTGTAAACAATTTTTATGATTTAGATATTTTAGATTCAAATATTGAAAATTTTCAGAGACATGAGAAAAACTCCGAAAATAGACAGTTTTTGCTTGTTGCATCAGTCTCAAACAAATCTCAACATTTTACATTATCCGGTTGTTCAGCTTTATGGCTAATTTTATAAAAAAGGAAAAACTGCATGACAAATAAAACTCAGATTTTATTTTAAAATAACAAAGAGTTTTTCACAATAAAAACTTACACAAAAAAATGAACATAAAAATCAAAAATTTCACAATAACAAACGACGGATTAAAATCTTAACAAATCAAACTATATCAACTGGTAAAATCTGTTTTCAAGCACCACTTCATACTTTAACATAGAAGAAAAATAAATAAGAAAAAAACGACTACAATCGCAGATATTCGTTGTAACGCAGACATCGTATAAAATCTACCTTGAATCACTAAAAAAACAAAAGCTTTTATACATTTTGATTTATAAACTGGACAGAATAAATTTTCTCTTCGAAGGCAACGGACGAAAGAATTCATCATAATTCCGAAGATCTATACGAATTAAAAAATAATAAAACCACGTATATCGTACCCTGATCAAGCGTAATAACACTTGGACGCGATTAAAATTCTACATATAATATCCGTTCATATGGTACACTACTAAACGTAAAACTTACACGAATAAATAAAAAAACAGCCATTAAAATTCTTACATAAAACATATAAACACGACTTCAAACTTAAAATATTTCACGCGAAACATCTAATAAAACAGATGGAAGAAAAATTCGATCAACTTTGGTACTAACGAAAATAACATAATTACGAAAATTATTCGATCTATCACTAACAACTACGCAATTGAGAGCGAGCGCATAAACAAAAACATTATTGAATTAATATCACCGACAGGTTTACACAGATATTGAATTACATTCGTTGTGCCGTTCAATCAATGAGATCAATCCTCGAATTAATTCGCAGGGTGCATTATTCGGCTTTGTCGCCAGCCACATTTTTATCGTTATCGTAATTTACGTTGAACTGAAACATCGACGGTACAGTTCTACGTATGATGATCGATGTAGGAACTGCTCGGTGGATCTCTTCAGCTGACACTGGGGTAATAGGCGGTAATGTGCCGAGTTTCGGACATACTGACCAGTCTGATACAAACGGTTGGGAATTCGATGGGAAAAATGTATTGCCGGTGTTCGGAAACGGAGGCGATTTCTGCTCATTTGTTTCTTCTACAGTGTAATTTTGGTTTGAAAAAATATCGTCGAATTCCTGCGTACCAAGAAATGTTAAATTATTGATACAGGTATGCTCTTCAGCTCATATCATACTTAGAGAAAAATTCTATTCCACTCGACTAATTCGATATAATAATACACAAAAAAAATAAAAATAAAAATAAAAATGAAAAGTAATAATAATAATATTAATAAAATAATTAAAATGAAAATAATTGTGAGATTCAATACTTTGTAAAATTCAAACAATATCTTTTCAATGAAATGTGGAAATTAAAAACGCCAATTGCGATGAAAAAATACATAATGCATACTAAACACACAGGGTACTTCATCTTATTCGCATCATCTTCATGCCACATGCATATATTACGATGGATTGCCTAGTTTAATTGTTGAAGGGGGCATGGTATGAAAATTTGAAAAAAAAATTCTTGTTAGCTTCAAAATGTAGAGCATACGACGTAATACTATTAACAATAATATTTATCTGGGGAGAGCGTACGTGAAAAAAATGATATACAATTTTGAGAAGCATTAATCAATTTTCACATTTTTACAGATGATTAGGAAAAATGCTCCATCCACTTTCACGTTTTAAAAATCCATCACAAACCACCGCACCATTCTACACCACATATTTTGTATACATGATCCCTGCTTACTTCTGAATGTCGAAAAAAATTAATTCCTTCGCTAAGTCAGTGAACAAATTTTTTTTTTTTTTGAAATTTCTATTCCAAAATTCAAGTTGCGTAATGACGAGAAAAAGTGTCTACTTTTTTCTTTCTTTTTTCAAATAACATTGAAAAATGTACAATCGTGTTTCAAACATTTTTTTTTATAGAACCCCATACCCCCTCCCCCTTCATTGTTTATCACACATATTGCATGGAGTCCTGAGTAGTCTAGAAAAAATTCAAAAGAGTTTAATTTTTAAATTTAATATTATGATATTTTTGCACATTTTTATTTCCTACTCAAGGTTGTCCAGAGGGTATTTGTTGAGAGTTCTAGAAGGTTGAGAAAAAATCGAAAATTTTTCAAGAAAAATAAAAACAATGTTTTCAAGTTTTACGAGCATAATTCTCGAGAAAAAAAAATTAACGTTTCGTTCGATAAATTTAAAAATTTTAAATTGTAAAACAACAGCAAAAACTATTATTAAATAAAAAAAAAATCTCAACAAGAAACCAGAATAGGGAAGTTTATAGTATAAAAATTGCGAAAGCCCAAGTTCTCAGTAGCACTCGGCCCCACAAGAACTTATTCCAGCTTCAAGTTTCAAGTCAGTAGCCCTCAATGTAGCATGAAGAAGATTCCATTTAAGTAGAACACCGTGTATTTTATTTCATATTTTTCACGCAATAATACCTTAAATAAGCTTCCTACTTTTAAATTTCCTACAACGCCACATCATAAAAAAACGAAAAAAAAATAGTAGTAAAATAAAAATCTAAAAAATAATATAAAAAGCTTGAAAACATACCATTAAATCAGAATGTTTAGGAAATAAAAGAGGAACATTCTGAGATAACGTATCGGGACTCATTTCAGAATCCGAGCCAAGATCAAAGTCATTTGTGCAATAGTTGCTGCACTGATAATTGGAAATAAAATCTGAATAACCAAAAATTACCAAAAAGAAATAAATAAAATAAAAAAACATGCATCACAAATGTGAATGAAAATGATACAATACGAGCACATAATCTCTTATTAAAAACTCAACCTACCGAAACGACGTTTATCCACCACACCAGCATCGGCGGCATTACCTGAGCCACCATTTACATCCTGAATACCAGTCAGCGACGGTAAAAATGGGGATATATGTCCGAACGACATCATAATCCTTGTGCCATCCGCCGAGCTCTGACGTATATGCAAAGAATCACGTCTTGGCGGTAACGGTGGCGGAGATATATCTCTCGGGGGTAAATTAGGACTAGAAAGCTGTAAAAATTTCTGCAAATTAACACGTGTAATCTGTTCTTACACCCTTCGAGTTCAACTCGCTTTCACTTACATCATGAAACAAAGTAATCGGTTTAGACGTATGACGTATTCTGGGCGGCAACGGCGGACCATTTTCCACCCTATCTTGGAACCCAGCCGAAACATTCGAGTTATCGGAGGCTCCTCCGTTGGCTGGTAAATCCGCTATTTCCACCATCACATCATTACATGCTGCCGACTTACGCGCCAGATTCCTTCCACCGTTGGTCTCACCGGGACCGAAAAATATGGGCGTGAATACGCTGATTTCTTTCGACGGCGAGAACGGTCCAGACGGCGAGTTAATAGGAACCAATGAACCGGTGGACGCGTTAAAACGTAATTGCCTTTTTGCCTGCGTCGGAACGCAACCAGTCACCGGCGACAGAGAGAGGCTGCTGAATAAATCGTCGTCTATGATGACCGTTTTCTGACTGGACGTTTGACTAGATTTATACGACTGCGAGGAATTACGACATTTAATTCCGGGCGATTTAAGATTCAGTTTCGGCCATTTCCTCGGCTATCGAGAGACAAAAATTAATCCGAAATTCCACTCAAGTTTTTCAACCGATATAAATTATAGCTTACGAAGTGCGGAGGTTTCCCGTTCTTTGGCTCTTTGGGTTCGATTTCTAGCGATTTTTGGTATAAATACGTCATCAAGTCTGCTTCGGACATACTTTCGAATGGACTGGAGAGTAGTTTAGTCTCTAGGAATGTCTAAACACGCCATACGTTCGAATTATAAGTCAGTTGGTTTTTTTCAATCAAAATATTTCCCCTTATACCGACCTTTATCTTCGGTTCCACGGTTAGACAATATGGTTTATCTTGGAATTGTTGAATTTCGTTGATAATCTCGGTAATGAACCTTCGTTTGGAAAAATTTATAATAGTACCTTGTTCGTTCAAAAAATCCGCGTTACCTTCTTCGGCGTGCATGAGTTTAGTTAAAAATACGCCTTGAAAAAAAAAAACGAGTTACTTCGATATAATAACATCTCTACTTGGAAATTGAAGAATAGGATATTATACTGAAATCCTACCAAAGAAAGGAACACAAGGTGGGTTCACCGTATGCAATTTCTCCAAATACTTGCGATAATGTTGACGATACAGTTCATCCACTTCGTTCCAAACCTTCTGCAGACGAGCAGGCCAATTCTAAATGGAAAATAATTTCTTCAATATTTTTCACATTAAAACAGCCTCCTTAGGATAATTCCACTCACCGCTGTCGTCATTTTAAGTCGAAACACACAAGCCGAACCTAGGGCCGAAAAAATTGAAAATACTCCGTTGAAGTTATTCAGGTCTAATAAAACGCTCATGATCTCCAAAAGACGAGTATGAATGGCAATACGTTCTTCCAGATTTTCAGTCTCCACGATGATTTTCTCCAGCCATAAAGTGAACTGAAAAAGCGATATTTATATTTCCACAATATACGTTTACTGCAAGAAAAATAAGCAGCCATGCTGTATTAACTGAGCTGACTTTCTTAGATGGCTATGTTCAGACTTAGAAATAACGTTGCTTATCCTTCTTCAGCACACACCGAGGGTACAACCCCCTCCAAAACCACCTATGGAGTTGCACTTAAAGTATGTGATATTCCTGGAAACACATTTCCCCCTTTACCCAAAAGCACGAATATGTAATGCAATTATCATATTATCATTCAATATTCAGTTGTAATCGTTGCTTTGCAGATGATAAACTTCAAAAAATTGTTATGCCAGTTATGAAACCAGTTTTTTGAGTGCCATGCTATCTTCCAAAAACACATCGAAATCACAAAACAGGTAATATAATTTATTTTCATCAACACACTCGAAAAAACCCAAAACAATTTAAAACGTGGAACCAGAACCAGAACCAAAACGAAAATGAACCTAGAACTGAACTGGAACTGTAATGAGAAAAAAACTCTAAAAAAATTTGTGGCATACACTTTTTGCCTATCTTCATTTTTGAAGGAGCTACAATGATTTTAAATTTTTTCAAAATTTGACTAAAATCGTTCATTTAAGTACCGAGAATCATAGGAAAAAATATGCAAAAATCAATTTTTATACTTTTTTACCTATCTTTATTTCTGAAGGGATTTCGATAATTCTAAATTATGTAGTACTTTTGAAAGTTGAAACAGACCATAAAGTATGCCGTATTTTTTTGTTTTTAATTGCAACATTTTTTCCTAGAAAGTTTAAAGATCCGCTATTTAGCTAATAATTATTATTATTTTTTTTTTGCAAAAAATTATAGTTTTGTATTTCCACAATATAAATTACTGCATATATTTCAATTTTTATTTTTCTATGATTTCAGTCACATTAAAAAAAAAAATAATAGGAATATTTGAAATAATTACAGCTCCTTCAAAAATGAAGATAGGCAAAAATTGTTTACTACAATTTTTAATGATGTTTTTTTTCTATGATCTTCAATACTTGAATAAACGATTTTAGTCGAATTTTAAAAAATGGAATTTTGGAAAAATTAAAAATCATCACAGCTCCTTCGAAAATGAAGATAGGCAAAAAGTGTATGCCACAAATTTTTTGTAATTTTTCTTTTCTATCATCCTAGATGCTTGAATCCAGTGTTGTAGGAACGAACATATGTCTGTTCTTGTTCCTGGAAAGACCCAGTCATTTGATCCTGTTCCTAACTTGTTCTTATTCTCAATGTTTCAACTGTTCTCGTTCCGTTCTTCGTTCTTTTAATTCTTTACAATGTTGTTCTCGTTCTGTTCTTTGTTCTTTCAAACCTTTATGGTCTCGTTCTTGTTCGTTCTTCGTTCTGTTCTCGTTCTTCAACTTTTTCTTTTGTTCTTTTTTTCTTAATAACTTGTTTACAGTTTATGTTGAAATTGAAAATTAATTAACTGAAGCTAATTAATAAATAAATAAATAAATAAAAAGGATTTATACGGGTATACGCAGCATTTGTCCGCTTTTAGAAGTTTTTTATTTTCTCTTTCCCCTCATGATATCTATTAATTTTGTGATAAATCATTAACTTTCAAAAGAACGAAGAACAACTAGAAATTACATCCCTTCTTGTTTTTGTTCTCGTTCCTCAGCATTTTACATTAGTTGGTTCTCGTTTCGTTCTTTGATCTTTCAGTTTGAAAATATTCTGTTCTCGTTCTTTTCTTTGTTCTTCATACACATCAGTTTTATGTTCTCGTTCTTGGTTCTGTTCCTCAGGAACAATGAAAATTCTCTGTTCTTGTTGTTCTTCGTTCTCGTTCTTGGGTTTGTTCCTACAACACTGCTTGAATCAGCGAGTTTATTTGAATTTCTAGAAAATATTGTATGTTGTACTTCCATGTACAAATGGTTGCATACGACGAACACATAAGGGGACTGAGACCAGGCGCAAAAAACTATCCGCGGGCTAAGCTATAGCATGTTGGTACTAGTCTCCAGTCCCGGTTCCATACTACCAAAGGTGGATTAAAAACAATAATTCCTATGCCATTGTCATCTTTTCAACTCCTCACAGAGGTTCCAAATAAGGAAAAGTCGGAAAAATCGACTATCGAATTTTTTCGATACAAGCACAAACGTATTGAATATTCTATACATAAATGCAAACCATGAAAAGCAAATGAATGACATTCGAGGAAATATAAAGAAACGAGCGTGGGAGAGAATTTTCAAAAATCGAGGATAAGCTTCCCTCCACGAATAGGTCGATCATTACAATAATGTCATTTACATAATATTTTGTATCATAAGTGATCATTTTATTACGTTGAAAAAAAAATTTCCAGCAGTGGTTCCACTTTTTTGGGGGTGGGGAGGGGGTATTTTAACTCCTCTCTCTAGGGGTACGTAACTGCATATGGAGAACTTGTGCGGAAAATTTACGAAGAGCATCATATTATGTAATTTGTGTGCAGTGAATTTCTGAAGTAGAAGGCCCAAAAACTTGCCTTACTTCTAGCCCCCCTCCATTTCCCATTTAAAAGCAATTTTCCGATTGAACTCCCCATCAAATCTACATTTACATGTTTATAATTCGAGCTCTCTCTATCACATGAAATTTCCAGAAGTTATTGGCATTTCGTTCATTCATAACAAATTTCAATGAGAATAAGACCCCCCCCCCCACCTCAGCCCAACATCACTTGTGATTCGAGATACACTATACTATTTTTCAAAGTAATCATATAAACTCATAAACATTAAATTTTAGCCATTTGAAGCTTCTCAAGCGTTTCTTAAATCTTGAACATACGCCATTTTGAATTCATTATGATCCAAATTAAGGGCTTCATATAATAACCTTCAAATAACGTTACATCAAGATTTGAACTTTCTAGACGAATTTAGTGAGAGAACAAAAATTTCATCTCTCAATATTTTTTTAAAACGCTGCTTTTTGCTCTAACTTCCCTCTAAATCAACTTACAAAGTTCAAATGAGGATATGTTGGTATTCTAATCTTACTTCTTCATATGACTCCGTAATTACAAATTTTTAAGCTTTAGGAGTTCTTTCAACTTCCTTTGAAGTTAGAACGAACCATCATTTCGAATGAAATGAAAAACTAGATGAAAGTACAATTAAAAAATTCACACGAACAATCTCTGACTAAATTATAAGTGATTATCACGCACACCCGAATATTACGAAATGGGAGAAAGTATGCAACGTATCATTTAGGATATGAAAACACTCCTCCCACGACCTCTCCTTCATTAAACAGGTAGACTGTAACAGCTATGATGTTATTTCAAAAATTCAGTTAAATAAAGCGAAAAAATTACGTTTGTCGTATTTTTCATAATTTTTATCACATTTGGAGCCAACTCTTCACGATTTTCTTTGGTCCAAGCGGCACCCACCAATTCCGAACTCTTCACCGCTTTATACATATCATATTCTATCAGAGTCAGCTGACGAGCAATTTCCACTGGATGCAACTAAAAACGAGCAAACAAAAAAAATAGCCTCATTTTCGTCCATCCAACGTAGGTCATTTTGAAAACTACAATACCGTCAAAATATTCCACTCTTCTTCCGGCAAACTGATATGCCACTCGATGGGCGGAGGAGCACGATCAAAAGCGTAAGTCACTTCTCTACATAACTCGGCTGGATCTTTCTGCAAAATCGAATAATTATTCAATACACGAGCACCAATTAACGCCGACCGAAAATCACGCACGTACCTTTCTCTGTAAAATTTTCTTTATACAAATAGCCCATTTCTTCATCGATTTCTCGCCGATCGAATCTAAAAACTCGTCTAATTTATCCGACAGTCCCGCGTTGTGCTCGAAATCGTAAAAATAACAATCGACCCATCGTTTCAACACGTTTAATACTCTGTCAAACGAAAAACCGAGTAATTAAAACTCCACCAAGGAGGCTTCTTTAAACTGATGCGCTCGTAAGCGTTTTTCACGTCACAACCGATCAAAAAGTTATTTATAATCTTTTCCAATTCAATTAAAATTTCTCCCTACCTAAATTTAATGGGTTGATAATACTGTTTTCTATATCTCTTAATATCTTCTTTTATCTTCGGCGTTAGGGTATTCGTATTTTGAATATTGAAAGCCACCAGAGCATCGGGTACATTATATCGTTCGATTAGCAACCCTAGTAATTCCTAGGCAAAAACATACTCTCGTTAGTCGATTAATAGGCGATGAAAATATTTTTTTAAACATTTTTCACACCTACCTCGGCCGTCACGAATGTCCGATAAGTGATCAAAAACGTTCGATCGAAGACTGCGTCAGTGTATACGTGAAAAGTCAGTCTTTCGATTAGCTTCAGTAAAGTAGCGCCCTGTAATAAATTGCAACCGTTGTTAATCTCATTATTACCGAGTATTTAAAAATATTACACGTTATTCTAATCAAGAATTCCTTCGCTCTTCACCTTAATCGTCATCCCTTCGAAGACTATATTAGACGTCGAGTCCGGCTCGCCAAATCGGTAAATTTCTACCGGAGGCATTTGCAGCGGATTTTTTCTTTCTATATCATCCAACACGCTATTCAAGCTTCGGTCTAACATACTGTAAATAAGAAATGAATATTTAAAAATCATTATAACCCATAGCTAACGATACGACGCTGAAGTTGACAAAAAAAAAATCCAAAAATGAAAAATATAAATGTGCAAAAAATTATTTTAAAAATAAAATTAAAATACTAATGAAATAATTAAAAAAAAAAATCAAAAATAAACAAAACAATTATTAAAATTAAAAAAAATATATATAATTTTAATTATGTATATATTCAAAAATAATTTCTTTTAATATTTAGAAAAATCATAAAAAATAATGTCCTTACAATTACGGAAAAAATGTCCATAACTAATAAATACAATTTTAAAATTATCAAAAATTATTAAAAAAAAAAAAAATTTAAACTACATCATATAGTTGTAAATTGGCTGTGATAGCCCTCATTCCCTTAGGAAATCCGTCTAAAAGGAAAACCTGCGCCCAGACAGAGGTTCTATTACAAGTAAAAAGAAACGTTTGCGGTTTTATCACCTTGTATCGAATGCTTAATCTAATAGGGTATGCTCTTATGGGACCCTTTCAATAGAGTGAGGTGCTTTTATCCAACAACATTAAAAAAAAAAAACGTAAGCAGCCATGCCGCATTACTGGAGCTGAGTTTTTAACTGGGGCTTGTTTTGATTTAGTAATAACCTTGCTTAACCGTTCATCACTACAGGCCACACCCAATACCAAGTCTGAAAACCCCCACCCTATCCTTTCCAAAAACACTTAAGAAGTTCAATTTGGCACAAATGTAGTATTTTTTGCCATGAAATAATAATGCGAACACATATTTCTCAAATTATAACTATTTGAGGGTGCTCAAATTATCTTCAAATTTTGTAAATCCGCCATTTTGGATCCATTTTTACTCAAATTTAAGTGGTTATGTTCTGGTCACAAACTAATCCTACACACAAAGTTTGACCATTCTAGGCCGATTTGGTGATGAGATATGGAAGATTCATGAAATTTCCTGCAGCAATTTCCCCTCCAAAAGCCGTTTTTTGCTCTAACTCCCCTCCAAAATCACTGAGGAAGCTAAAATCAAAATACGTTTGTCACTTGGGCTCATTTTATCATATGACACAGCAATAAAAAATTTTCGACCCCTCCTGTACCCCCCCACTATTTTAGGTTGATAACCCCGCCTTCCCCCTCCAACATCATGTATGGAAGTGAATTCGGGATATAGTATACAACTTATCCCCAATAACCATATGAATTCATATTAATTACATTTTTACCAACTTGAGGCTCCTCAAGCTCTACTCAAAATTTTGATAATCCGCCATTTTGAATCCATTTTGATCCAAATTCAAGAGGTCATATTGTGGTCACCAACTAACCTCACACACAAAATTTGACCTCTTTAACTTGATTTGGTGGGGAGATATGGAAGATTCAAGAAATTTCATGACTCAAAACTTCCTCAAAAAGCCGTTTTTTGATCTAACTCCTCTCAATATGCACTTAAAGCTGAAATTTGGATATGTTAGTATCCGTGACTCACTCTTTCATATGAAATCAAAAACGAAAAATTAGAGCTATTTGCCCCTTCTCCAGCCCCCTCAAAATTTGAGTGATCCGCCATTTTGAAATTTATCGAAAAAACAAAAAAACTATTTTTGCGTATTTTCAAGAAGAGTTCCTCACCGAATTTTGAGCGAATTTTATCCACACCCGCCTGCGCAAGGTGAGTGACACAAAAAACGCAATTTCCTCAAAAACAGGTTTTTGCTAACTCTCCTCAAAATGCACTTAGGAAGCTGAAATTTAAATATGTTGGTGTCCGTGACTCACTCTTTCATATGAGATCAAAAACGAAAAATTTGAGCTATTTGCCTCTTCTCCAGCTCCCCTCAAAATTTAAGTGATCCGCCATTTTGAAATTTTTCGAAAAAACAAAAAAAGCACTTCTGCGCATTTTCAAGAAGAGTTCCTCGCCAAATTTTGAGCGAATTTTATGAATACTCGCCGGCGCTACGCGTGGGGGAAATATATATGTACATATACCAAAAAGTTGGACATTTGCCAGATGATTACAAATGGTCTGAAACGCAAAGATTTGAAGACCCCACCCTCCCCCGACCTTCCCTTCCCAAATCAGGTAGGCTGTAATAGCTATTGTTTTGTTAAAAACTCAGCTAAAAATTAATTTTTATAATAAATCAAGAACATACCATCTTATATTCAACATCACTAAATCTGACATCCATAAGCACTTCTCATCGTATGATTTGGCCAGAAAAGTGAACGGCGGTTGCTCTCTGGGAACGATTTCGAACGCGTTTCTCACTTCTATAATGAATAAAAAAAATACATATATATAATCTTAATACAATTTTTTAAAAGGTGATACGAGGGAAGGGAGAACAAATAAAAAAAATTTTCATACCATCGGTATCATCACGATCCTTAATTTCTACTTTTCGAATGAATATAATATCCTTCAACTTATATTCGACTGAAATACCATTGGAGCCGGCTTGGCCGGAAGCTGAAGACGAACGTTTTCTCTTACACAGCACCAACATACCATCGAATAAGGTTGCTCTTCTTTCAGCCATACGTTTGCTTCCGCTTTGTACCATTAACGTATCCTCTGTGGGGAAAAATAAAAAACAAAATCTGTACTTTTTCATGACTAGTAGTAACAAATTTAAGTTTTATTTAATACGATATATACGCTTCCCCTCCCACAACAAAGGTAAGAAGTCCACTTATGGGTCATTCGTGTTTTTACAAATTTTAGACGTATTCTACGATAATCGAAGAAAAAACGTAAATGAAATTCCAATTTGTTATCAAATCATTCGTGTTATGAAGTTATTCATCATACAATTATTCAACGAATAAATTATATTGTTTTCGTTACTGGCGGCAGTGACGTGAGCAATGATCGAGTGACGATAGTCTATTCGCAAGCGATTACATAGCTGTTTCCTTTTGCTTTTCGTTTTAATTTTACGACTCTTCGCAAGAGGTAGGTATGTCGAAAAAAAAATGCACATTGAGGTCTCGAACTGGAATAACTGAGTGAAATTTCTACAGTGAAAACAAAATCCAATTATAATGATTTTACATTCTAAGAATTAAAAATTAAAATGTTTACTTTATTTGGAGTCTTGTCACCCAACATGCCCCTTGGCTACGCCACTGATAAGATGCATTTACTGAAGCTCAATTTTTCAATCATATATATGCATATTGAATTTTAAGAAAAAATGGTTTCAATAGGCAACGGAAAGGGGGAAGTTCAACCAAGTCCATAAGGTTGATAAGAAGATAAAAAAGTTGTTTTTAGCTAACGTCGTAACTAGATATTTTTATAAGCGAAAAAAATACCGAGAATTTTATAGGTATTTTAGAGAGCTCATAACTTTCTTATTGAATTTTTTAGCTAGAAAATTTTTTTCCATGGGTTTTTTTTTATAACACATAAAATGATTCCCTCCTTCGCCCCTTCAATTTCACTTGGTAAATATTTTTTTATTCAATTCAAAGCTCTGCCCCTTAATGTTTTTTAACAGACGATAATACATAGCGTCTACCAGATACGAAAAATCCAAAAAAGGTACGATATTAATGTGCCAAGTTCGAAAATACGAAATTTGGTTGAAAAATATGAAAAAGTACGAAACTCTGATATTTATTTCTCCCGTTATTTTTGTAATGTAAGAATCTAGCTACGTTCTTTATATGTAAAAAAAAGAAAATTAATTTCAGCTTGAAAAATTGTAATCTCCTTAGCAGGAAGAAGGAGGAGGAGGGGGTGGTAAAGTAAATTTTGCAGCATAAACAAGTACGAAAATTCAGTTTTTTCGTTTGGTAGACACCAAGTATATAATGACATATATCTGCATGACAAATGGATTCTTTTCGAAGAAATATCATCAAAAATGATCTACTGAAAATTTTTTCGGTATCTTTCAATACATAAAAATACGTGTTCACCGAAAACTAACACAAAATTTAAACAAAATTTTTTAAAACACACTGAATAATTGAATAATTCCTTCATTAAATTTTTAATATTTTTTCAAATTTTTAAAGTACCTTACAAAAAAAAAACAAAAACAAAAACAAAAACAAAAAAACAATGAAATCAACCATGCTGCATTACTGGAGCTGAGTTTTTAATAGAGACCTGTTCAGGTTTGCAAATTATGTTACTAACCCCTTCGTGTTTACATGCCACATCTAACGTCTAGTCTGAAACCTTAATTTTGTATCTCTTCCAAACCACTCCAGTGTTGCCAGGTTGGGCGATTTTTCCCAAAATGGGCGACTTCCAACATGATTTTTGCGATCGAAAATATGGAATGGCGACTACTCGCAAATTGGGCGACTTCTTACTATGCCAAAATATATAACAAATTCATTCAATATCACCCTTCTGGCCAGTTTCATTTTTAGACATTTTTTGTTTTCGTGAGTTTTGTGCGAATCAATGAATCATCAATTATTAATAACTCCAAAGAACTGGATTTCCCATCGTTCAATTCAAATTTAGATGATCGTAGAAATCGCTTAGGGTTCAGGGGCGTACCGAGGACATTCTTCAGGGGGGGGGGGAGAAAACCAAAAATTGCCAACTAATACCATGAAATTTTACCAACAACCTTTTTTTTTTTTTTTAGTTTCAAAAAATTTAAAAATATCTGTTGTAATAATACTGCGCAAGTGGTCAAGTTTACCAACTACGCTAAAACTCCAAATTTACCAACTTTCCAAAAGCCAAGGGGGCTACGTCCCTGGTTGTGCGCTATACATGATATAAATTGGCATCACTTCGAATTTATTCGAGTTCTTATTTTCGCAAAAGAAATTCAAGTTCCCACTTTCAGCGTTGAACAATTATGAATTTCCCAACTTTTCAAAACACCTGGGGGGAAGCTCCCCCCCCCCCCATCCCCCTTAGTTACGCCCCTGTCAGGGTTTATTTGTAAGTTTGGGCGATTTGGGCGAGTTGAGTCGACGAAACTTGCGACTTCAACCATGATAAACCTGGTAACACTGAACCACTCAACAAGTTAAATTAGAACAAAATGTATAGGATTTCTTGCCATGATATAATCATAAGAACACATATTTTTCACATTATAAGTACTTGAGGGTCCTCAAATCATACTCAAATTTTTACGATCCGCCATTTTGGACTCATTTTGACTCGAATTCAAGAGATCATATTCTGGTCATCGACTAACCCTACATACAAAGTTTGGCCTTTCTAGGTCGATTTGGTGAAGAGATATAGAAGATTCAAGAAATTTGATGACTCAAAATTTCCTCAGAAAGCAGTTTTTTGCTCCAGCTTCCCTCCAAATGCACTTAAAAAGTTCAAATTCAGACATGTTCGTGTCCCTGAGTCACTCTTTCATATGAGATCGAAAACGAAAATTTTGAGTAATTCGCTCCTCCTTAAGCTCCCCTTGAAATCTGAGTGATCCGCCATTTTGAAATATATCGAAAAAACAAAAAAGTACATTTTCTGCATTTCCAAGAAGAGTTCATTACCAAATTTCGAGCGAATTTCACGAACACCCGCTAATGCTACGCGTATGAAAAAATTATACATACCGTGTGTCCTATTGATTTTTGACCCCGTCAGCGCAAAAATCTCCGGCAGCTTAAATAGGAGTATTTTGGATGCGTTGTTTGGTAACACTGATTCAAGATCTTCACCTTTCAATCAGTGTTACCACGCAGCGAATCCAAAATACTTTCATTGAAGCCACTTTTAGAGAGATTTTTGCGCTGAGGGGTTGGAAGATCAATGAGACGCACGGTATATATTATTACATATGTACTGTATATTAGGGTGTAATGAAAACAATCTCGGATTTTGACCAAATTCGATGAGGTGGTTTCCTTTGATTGGGAGACCTGCCTAAAAATTTTTAGCATCCTCGGTGAACGGTGAGGGAAGCAGGAGGTTCCTAAAGCGTACCTCCTTTTGAAAAAAAGGCATTTTTTAGGTTTTTAGCCAGTCATAATGAAGTCATAAACCTTTTGTAGCACTTGAAAGATGCAATTTGAGTTTTTGCATCTTTCTGTAGCACTTTATAAATAACTCCATGTACCTATACCGGGTGACTACTTGATTCGAACACCCCAAGCGCAAAAATCTTTCTCTCATAGAAATAAATTACATATTTGAATGATATTAAGAACAATAAATGGCATAAATAATATTTATTCAACGCTTAAAAGTGTTTATCAATGAAATACACAATTTTAATTTAATACTTTCATTATGTTTGAATTTATTCACTTTTTAGCTAATTTTTTCGCTTGGGTGCTCGAATCAAGTAGTCACCCTGTATATATAATTATAAACGCTGCGTCCAAGTGATTCGGGTACAATCAACGCAAAAATCTCAGTTTGTTGATAACATAATAAGAATTAAACTACAATTTCCAAATCAGAAATTATTTTTAAAATTACTTCAATGAATTTTAAGGCTGATAAATTCCTTTCAACTACATTATAATTTCTTTGCATTTGAAAAATTAACAGAGTCTGAAATTTTTCAGATAATTATAAAAAGTCTGAAACGTAAAGATTTCAAGACCCCATTCTCTCCGACCTCCCTTCCCAAACCAAGTAGGCTATAATAGCTATCGTTTTTATTAAAAACTCAGCTAACAAAAAAAAATTTATGCGAGTGATTTTTCACTAAAAATTAATGTTTTTTTTTTTTACATTCTCGATTTATCATTTCTTCTTAAAATAGCCAATAATTTTTTTTAATGTGCCAAAAAGTTACTCATATTTTGACTAAACCCTAACGTCCACTAGTGTGTTTTTTCAAGTGCAAATCTTCGGATGACTTTAGATATCATAGGGGAATACTTCGCACGACTTGCTCTGTTCCCTTTCACGTTTTTGATTATAATAATATCTCATGATAAGATATTATTAAGATGTTCATTTACAAAACTTGAGTAAAAAATAAAAATGACGAAGATAAGATGAAGTTGTTATTACTATTTGCTATGCATTCATCATTACTCGTGTAATTAATAATCTACTCTGTGTAATATATGTAAGTTACATATTATTATATAATTATTATGTATTTTGATCATAATTTCAAAATTTCAATAAAATTTAATTTTAATTTTACTATTTTAAAAATCATTAATATTTCAACACGTTTGTGGCACGGGTTATTATTGCTCAATTTGGTCAAAATTTTCGGGGAAATATTTTTTCACCATGAAAATTCTTCCATAAAAAAATCACAAGTATAAGCAAGGGCCACTCTAATGCGTATTCAGGGTAGTGAACGTAATTTTCAAAATTTGGTTTGAAAAAAAAAATTCAAAATTGTAAAAAAAAAACACTTATACATTGGAACACATAAAAAAATTATGATTAAAAATTTTACAGATCAAAAAACGGAAAAATTCCACAAAAACAAAATTTTCAGATTTAAATTTAAAATAAATCCAAAGTAAGTCCAATAATTGTTCATTAATACAGAAGTAAGTTGTACGATGTATCGATATATTCCCGATGATATCCGGTGTCACCCGAAGATTTGCACCAGAAAAAGCACAATAGTGTACTTTGGGGTTTGGCATATTTTGCATTTCTTTCGTATTTAAGCACGATTTCTTCTCACCACTACACCAAGGAAATACGAAAAAATCCTAAATTTTCATTCTTCTATTTCAGCAGACACCGTGGAATAAATTTTTAACGACATCGATGAATTATTTACACGTCTCATTGCTCACGGAAATAACTGCACGCTTCGTGACCAACATCAGATTTACAACATATCCGGCAATCACTCACCTCTTAATAATTCGGTACAATATTGTTTGGAATACTTGGACTCGAATCCATCTACGGTTCTCTTCATTTCGTTGATTTTCTCCATCAGCACAGTATGACGTAATTTACCGTGTAACCGAGTCCCATATTCTTTTTCGCTAGGTAATCAAACGCAGGTACATATTAATTCGAGTTCCCCTCGCAACCTCGTCAGCTCAACGAAACACTTACTTTTTCGGTAAATTACCCAATAACTTGGTCATTTCAGCTTGAAGGGGTTTCAGTAGTCCTTCCAACTGCTCTAAATTATCCTTATCCGTTTCGTAATTGGATAAATCTTGGAAAATCTGAGAAAAATAATCGTCGTCGTAAACCCCATCTATTACGGTTGCGCGATTATCGACTCCTCGTCTAGACTTACTTTAATATAATCGAAGTACGCGAAACAATGCCATATCGGATACCGCAGTAATTTCGGTAAATAATATTTCACAGCCTCTCGGAAACCTTGTCCGGCTGATGGTAACACGTCTAAGCGATTATTACGTGATAAATGATCGATAATTAAATTCGGAGCGTTCGCTTGTAAAATATCAGCCGTGTATCGCGAATACACCTCGAATTCTTCGTCCTGTAAATGATCGCAGGTTATCCACGGTTTCCATACTCTGCCATATACGTATTATGGCTTCCTATACTCACTTCGGCGAACTCTTCCAAACAACTACCGACCAGCGGCGGTTGCTTATCTTCGCTCATCTCCATTATATCCTCGAACGAGGCGACGATGGTGAAAGTCAGGTCGCTGATGTCGTTCAGATTTTGAAACATATTTTGCAAATCCTACGCAGCGCGTTCCATTAATCACCTATACCTCGAGTTGTCCAACACCTCAGGTTTATATACTTACGTCGATCGAGTGAATGGGTAAAACGTTGTTGATCTCGTCCAGGAACACTTTGCTAATCATATTTAAATTCCTCAAATGCTGTTTCTCGTCGTGTATGAAATCTTTGACGGCGCTTTCGTACGTGCTGTTATCCAGGTTAATATCGTTCTCGATCACGTTTTCCGTACCATTATGGGTGAACATGTCGGATAATACCTACAGCACGCGGAAACGTTTTACCATTAAATTACAAAAATACCCCGCCATATCATTAATCGCCAAACTATTCACCTTATCGGCGCACATCGCCACTCTGATATCTTGGCACGTGATCTCCGCATGATGAGTATTCTTCACGTAATTACCAGTCAGCTGGAAAAACGCACGGACGCGACCATTAATAAAACCAGTACACCGAGATTTTCGCACCTACCGCCGAAAATTCTCCATTACCTTGAATAAATCCGCAGATATGTACTCCAACACAGCCACGATAAATACGATCACTTGCATGTCCAACTTATACTGCAGCACCTCCTGCGTACAAACCAAAAATACACATAGAAAATCATTCTATTTTTTCCGCCGCTTTCCCTCGCCAACCGCATAAATTCTCAACATAATAATACCAAATGGAAAGCCCTACTACGTCATTACGATAACGTACTATCTATATTTACGTATTTGCGGACGTAATACGTCGAAGGGAAAAGAAAACCGCGCGACAATTTCCACACAAATTAATTCCGCTCGTTCGTTCCAACTTTTCCCGCCCGAAGCACCCTTTTAATTTTCGACGCAAACAGAAGACCTATTTAATGCGTACCACGAACGCCATTATAGCCGAAGCTAAATAGCCTACAAATGATTTCAATTTATTTCGCCTTCGTTTCTCCGATTTCCCTTTATAATTGTTTTTCCACCGAGTATTACACCTGCGGCGTAGTTCTTAATATTCGTTTCCGCGTTATTAGCCGAGTCTCCGACGACGAAAATATTAATCTCGAGAAAGCGCAGGGAAGGGGCGACTAATTCATAAATTTACCTTTCAGTCTATTTATAATCGAACGACCGATGTCTCAAATTTTTCCGCAAGAAAATACGAAAATTTCCGCTTTCTCATTGCTAGCGCGAGTACGGATGATTGGAAGTGGCATAAAATTGAGTATTTTTAGTGCCGGTTTTGGGATAGCTGCTTGGGCAGGAGGAGGGAGGAACTTCAGTTCCATGAAGTCAAGTAGGAAAGGTAGTAAATATCAAAAAGTCGATTCAAACACCTAAAAAAAAAAAGAAAGAAAGAAAAAAGGTAAGCAGCCATGCCGCATTACTGGAGCTGAGTTTTTAACTGGGGCTTGTTTTGATTTACTGATAACCTTGCTTAACCGTTCATGACTACAGACCACACTCCATACCAAGTCTGAAAACCCCTACCCTATCCTTTCCAAAAACACTTAAGAAATTCAGTTTGGCACAAATGTAGTATTTCTTGCCATGAAATAATCATGCGAACACATATTTCTCAAATTATAACTATTTGAGGGTCCTCAAATTATCTTCAAATTTTGTGGAATCCGCCATTTTGGATCCATTTTGACTCAAATTTAAGTGGTTATATTCTGGTCACAAACTAATCCTACACACAAAGTTCGACCATTCTAGGCCGATTTGATGATGAGATATGGAAGATTCTTGAAATTTCCTGCAGCAATTTCCCCTCCAAAAGCCGTTTTTTGCTCTAACTCCCCTCCAAAATCACTGAGGAAGCTAAAATCAAAATACGTTTGTCACTTGGGCTCATTTTATCATATGACACAGCAATAAAAAATTTTCGACCCCTCCTGTACCCCCCCACTATTTTAGGTTGATAACCCCCCTTCCCCCTCCAACATCATGTATGGAAGTGAATTCGGGATATAGTATACAACTTATCCCAATAACCATATGAATTCATATTAATTACATTTTTACCAACTTGAGGCTCCTCAAGCTCTACTCAAAATTTTGATAATCCGCCATTTTGAATCCATTTTGATCCAAATTCAAGAGGTCATATTGTGGTCACCAACTAACCTCACACACAAAATTTGACCTCTTTAACTTGATTTGGTGGGGAGATATGGAAGATTCAAGAAATTTCATGACTCAAAACTTCCTCAAAAAGCCGTTTTTTGATCTAACTCCTCTCAATATGCACTTAAGAAGCTGAAATTTGGATATGTTAGTATCCGTGACTCACTCTTTCATATGAAATCAAAAACGAAAAATTTGAGCTATTTGCCCCTTCTCCAGCCCCCTCAAAATTTGAGTGATCCGCCATTTTGAAATTTATCGAAAAAACAAAAAAACAATTTTTGCGTATTTGCAAGAAGAGTTCCTCACCGAATTTTGAGCGAATTTTATCCACACCCGCCTGCGCAAGGTGAGTGACACAAAAAACGCAATTTCCTCAAAAACAGGTTTTTGCTGACTCTCCTCAAAATGCACTCAGGAAGCTGAAATTTAAATATGTTGGTGTCCGTGACTCACTCTTTCATATGAAATCAAAAACGAAAAATTTGAGCTATTTGCCTCTTCTCCAGCTCCCCTCAAAATTTGAGTGATCCGCCATTTTGAAATTTTTCGAAAAAACAAAAAAAGCACTTCTGCGCATTTTCAAGAATATATATACCAAAAAGTTGGACATTTGCCTGATGATTACAAATGTTCTGAAACGCAAAGATTTGAAGACCCCACCCTCACCGGACCTTCCCTTCCCAAATCAGGTATTTTTGTTTTTGATTTCATACGAAACAGTGAGTCACGGACACCAACATAACTAAATTTCAGCTTCCCAAGTGCATTTTGAGGGAATTTAGAGTAAAAAACGGTTTTTTGATGAAATGTTGTTTTTTGTAGCCCACACATAGCGCCGGCGGGTATTGATGAAATTCGCTCAAATTTGGGTGAGAGACTATTCTTACAAATATGATGAAAATACTTTTTTTTTTCGAAAATTCAAAATGGCGATCTCTCAAATTTTGAGGGGTGCTGGAGAAGTGGAAAATACCTCAATTTTTTTGTTTGTAACCTCATATGAAAGAGTGAGTCATGGACACCAACATATCTAAATTTCAGCTTCCGAAGTGTATTTGGAGGGGAGTCAGAGCAAAAAAGGAATTTTTGAGAAAGTTTTGAGCCATGAAATTTCTCAAATCTACCATATCTCCTCACGAAATGAACCTAGAAAGGTGAAACATTGAGAGTGAGGTTAGTTGGTGACCAGAATATGACCTCTTGAATTTGAGTCAAAATTGTACCAAAATGGCGATTCATCAAAATCTGAGTAGAGCTTGAGGAGCCGCAAACTGATACTGGGTGTGGTCTGTAGTCATGAAAGGTTAAGCAAGGTTATTACCAAATCAAAACAAGCCCCAGTTGAAAACTTAGTTCCAGTAATGCGCCACGACTGCTTACTTTTTTTTTAATTACATCAAAATAATGGTTTACTCAAAATTTGGAGAGGTGCTGAAGAGAGACGAATACCACAAAATTTTATTTATTCATTTCAAATGAAAGAGTGAATCACAGATACCAACATATGCAAATTTCATCTTCTCAAGTGCACTTGGAGTGGAGTTATAGCAACAAACGACTTTTTGAGGAAGTTCTGAGTCATGAAATTTCCTGAATCTCTCATATTTCCTCACCAAATCGAAGAACAAAGGTTAAACTTTGTGTGTAAGGTTAGTTTGGCAACAGAATATGACCTCTTGAATAAGGGTCAAAATCAATCTAAAATGGCGGTTTATCAAAATTTAAGTAAAGATTGAGGAGCCTCAAATAAGTAAAATTCAATCAATATAAACCTTAAACTCATATGATTACTGGAGATAACAAGTATACCGTATCCCAAACTCAAGTTCACACATGATGTTGGAGGGAAGAAAGCGGGGGTATCCACCTCAAAATGAGGTGGGGGTAGAAGAAAAGTCGAAAATTTTTTATTGTCGTGTCATACGCTAAAATGAGGCTAAGTGACTAACCTGTTCTGATTTTGGGTTCCCAAGTGAATTTGGAGGAGAATTAAACGGCATTGGGAGGTAAAATAGCTGCACGAAATTTCACGAATCTCCCATATCTACTCACCGAATCGATCTAGAAAGATCAAACTTCGTATGTGGTGTGAATTGGGAATCTGAATATGAGTCCACAAATCTGTGTTAAAATGGTTTCAAAATGGCGGATGATTAAAATTTGAGCACTTAAGGAGCCTCAAATGACTCACACTTCATAAATCTTCATTTCAACCTTTTAAGCCAATATGGAAGGGAGTTGAAGCAAAAAATAACTTTCAGAGGGGAAATCATTGCAAGAAATTTCATTAATTTCGCATTTCCACTTACCAAATTGACCTAGAAAGGTCAAACTTCGTATGTAGAATTAAGGGACTAGAAAATGACCCCTCGAATTTGGATCAAAATGGATTCGAAATGGCGGATGGACAAAATTAGAAGAAGGCTTGAGGAGCTTCAAATTGCTTAAATTTGATAAATGGGGACTCATATGATTAGTAGTAACGAGATGCATGTTGTACTTTGAGTATTAATATAGTAATATGGAGAGATAAAAGCCATACTCTTAGCATTACGCATCAAGGGACCTCGAATTGTACACTTATTGTGCACCTTCAATGGCCATAGCTGATAAGTAATAAGCTGTTGATTATAGTAAGGAATCAAAGGAATGGAAAATTGGAAATATTCGACGATTTTACTGAGAAATGTTTAATATTTAGCAAAATTTGGAGTTATTTATTATTATTTTATTCAAATCGAACAATTGAAAATTGAATATCTTTGAAATCAGGTAAGTTCGTGAGTTTTTGTCGATAATTTTTTTATCATTTTACATAAGGTTGGATACTTAGTTCTTTTTTTTTTCAGGTATCCAGCTATACTTCGTAAGATCCAACTTGAGAATCTTTCAATAAAATTTGAAGAAATTCATTATTTATTTAAAGTGAGGAAATGACCAAAAGCCTACAGAAACACATGTACAAAATTGAAAATTGAACGTCTTTCGAATCAGATAAGTTTTCATCGTAGTAACTAGTAAGAATAATTTTGTAATCATTTTGCATAAGGGCAGATACTTTGTCGTTCTTTTTTTTTTCAGGTACTCAACTATATTTGGTGAGATCTAATTTTTGGAGTCTTGGTTTCATTATTGGTGTTGTTAAAACCAGTGTTGTAGGAACGAACATATGTCTGTTCTTGTTCCTGTTCTCGTTCCTGGAAAGACCCAATCATTTGATCCTATTCCCGACTTGTTCTATTCTCAATGTTTCAACTGTTCTCGTTCTTTTAATTCTGTACAATGTTATTCTCGTTCTGTTCTTTGTTCTTTCAATCCTTTATGGTCTCGTTCATAATTCGAAAAAACGAAGCTCATTTCTATCTCAATGAAATATTGTCGTTGGATTATTTATTGAATCAAGATGTTTCTCGAATTCATGAACTTCACAGCAAGACGTCACTCGAATGCGACTAATTTTTCCAGAACGTGTTTCCATCCAAATAATTTAATATGCATATATTTGAGGTTTTTAAAATTTTATTCAGTGACGTATCAATATGTGTGCGTAATGCTTTGCACTTCAGACGTCATTGAAGAAGGATCTACTGCAACTGTAGTCATGAGCTAACTTTTTATGACCTAGGGGTATATTATGTTCCATATGAAGATTATTATTCTTGCTTTTACAGAGCACACATCTATGTTTCCTTAGTAACATTTTAAAAAATTTCAGAAAATTTCACTTGTACTACGCGGGAAAATAAATGTGTGTTTTTGCAATGATAAGAATAATTCATTGCACTGTACAAGTGCAAACTAAGTGCACAACAAGTGCACAATTCATAATTGGTGCAGCGCTATCTATCAAAACCCCGATGGAACTACACTAATGTACACTTTTATCTCTCCATATTACTATATTAATACTCAAAGATGTTGTATGCCAATTTCACTTCCACATAAGATTTTGGAGGGGAGGATGTAAAGTTCTTATAAAAATGTGGTGAGGGTAAACAAAAAGTGGAAAATTTTTTAGCATGGTGTCAGATGAAAGAGTGAGCCCAATGGAATAAGTTATTTAAATTTTAGCCTACGAAGTCAATATAGAGGGGAGTTGATAAAGAGTATTAATTCAAAATGATGTAAATGAAATTATTTGAACATTCGCCTCTAATAATTATTTTATTTTTTTCATTTTCATCTATTAATTTTAATTTCATCGGAATTAATATCTTTTACAACTTCTTTTATGTTAATTTTTCCTTTTCTTTATTTAATAACTTCAAACTGAAGTATATCCTCCCAAAACGAAGAAATTTTTGATTTCGATGTCACAGAATGAAATGAATTAAGAACATCAACATAATAACGAGATTAAAGCCTCCTAAATAAATTCATAGAACGTTGGAAGGCTTTTTACTGAGATTTTAAGCAAGAAAATATCTCAAATACCACCTCACCCTTTATCAAACGGACTCTAAAAGCTCAAACTTGCTATTGGTCAGCACACATTTCATAAGAACTCAGCTGTAATAATACCGTATAATGCTTACGATTTTATTTCTCCCATCGTATCGTTTTCTTGAATTAACTTTACCAAAGGTTTAGATTTTTTCCCAAACGAATTTCGTATTCAAGAGACGATGAATTAAGGGTTTTTCGTCGTCTAAGACGTGATTCGCAACGTTAAAAACAATCAGACGTATTGTTCGATTTTGCAACGTCTTTGAATTTATTTGTTGCGTAATGTTAAAATGGAATTCGGGTATTTAAGACCTTGAGCTGATGAACGTCAATGAAGCAGAGATGCCATTTAAAATCAATCAATTTTTTCCCAATTTTAACTCCAAACGAAAATTTACTGGTATTATTTTTGTCGAAAAATTGAAACATATAATCGACCTTGTATATAATCGATATTCTTACCTTTTGGAGCATTTGATGCACACGTTCGAAAGGTAAAACGAGCTGTCCGTTTCGTCGTTTATATCTATCCAAAGCGTCCCTAGCATCTTCCAAAGCCCATTTATCGATAGGCGTAGGAAACGTAGTACGTACTCTTTCTTCGACATCGGCGATACTATGAGGCGAAGGTTTTAAGCATAGCATTCCTAAAAGCTGGATGATCAATCGCTCTACATACTCTAAAGCGTCTTCTCCAGCAGTGAGGGACGGATGTACTTGTTCCAGTACCTAAAATCAGCGCAATATTACCTTTTGGAATCTACGTATATGATTCATTAACCTACACTTCAATCCCCATATGTTGAAATAACTCTCGAGAAATACGAGTTTATTAAAGAATCTAATATCTTTGATGATTGGAACAAATGAAATGGTAAATTTAATTTATCCACGCTTCTGTCGACTTTCGCTGTTCCATCGCACGTACGAGGAATATTTCAATTAATTATGCCAGCCACTTATACACTCGACGAATTTCAAATACTCCCTCTTCCTTTTAGTTTCATAAATGACGTCGTCCAATCAATGCCAATATTTCATTTAAAACTTCAAATAATGAGTCAACTGAGTCGATTTATATAAGGGCGGATACGACTGCAACGATTATTTATTCTATACTCGAATGATTAATTCGTTTTAAGATGAAATGATCTTCAGGAAAAATTCTATTAGAGGGGCCTATTGTTTTATTTTTTTACCCCTAGAAAACTTGAAGGTAGTCGATTTTATCTCGCATCCTGCTGTCTATCAGCTAATTTCGAGAGAAATACGATAAGTTTATTGTATCTCTCTAATAACATAGAAACAATTGTCTTTTGGCCAACGTTATTTGGCTAAATAAAACTGCTAGTAGGTGTGTAAAAATAATATACATATTTTCTTTTATCATTAAATTGCTTCCAAACTTATGTCCAATATTCAAATTAAATCATGAGCATGTTTTGCTGAAATGTAATACAGTGATGATTTATGCAGAAATGATGCACAAGGGAGACATCCAAGACTTAGAAATTTCACATAAAATAACTGAAAGTAGGTTTTTAGTCAGCAATTTAGTGGGTTATTAAGAATGTATAGAATTGCGATTACATTCTCTGAATATAATAATTCTTCAAAGCGACATCAAATTTAATTACGAGAATTCCTTTCGTCCTGTTTTCATGAATCGTAGTTCTCAAGATCAACACTAACAACATCAAACTCCATTCAAATAGTTACGAATTAAGATATGTTTTTTTAAAGAACTTATTTTTAGTATTATTGAATGAACTGTTGGAAAAACTAAAATTTTTTATCATTGAAACATACTTCAATTTTATATTTTCAATGAAAATTGAATTACCGTTTTATTGGACAAACTTTTATTTACCTACTTAAATCACCCATTAAAATCTCGTCGCAAAATCTGTTCTGTCCTACAATAATAATGAGATAATTATTTTGAAAAAGCAAATGTTTAATTGAAATGTGTGGAACTGAATTTAATGAATGAAAATAATTTGTATTTTAAATTTATTAAATTAATAAGAAAATCGACGAAAAAAGGAATATCAGTACGAAGTGATAAGTAATCAAATGGACTCTCGGTATTTTGATACTACACGCGGCATCGATGATTAAAAAATTATGAAAATGATAACTGATAAGGATCAAAACATAAAGTAAATATTTATTATTTAGATTTATTAGTAACAAAAATAATGAAATAAAAGTGAAGTTATATGTGCGTATTCTTTATTCCTCGTTCTGTAATTTAGTCTCATTTCATTTGGCATACAAGAGATGCTCAATTAATGAGAATTTATTTCCACGATATTTAATAAATCAAACGCTAACCGTCTTAATTTACATTATAAAACATGGGGGCGTACGTTTAAAATTAAATGCTTAGAATTCCACATCTGTAATTAACCTGTGTCGAACATAATTGTGGTAAAATTCGACGGAAATTACATCTGTAAAATTTAATGCGCTGAAATTTATCAACAAATATTTCGTACAATAATGTACGAATTTATCCCCACGAATTCTGCACTCTTGTAGGGCAGATGGCGTGAAGATGGAGATTTTCATATCACTTGAATTATACCGAATTCGTATATTTACATATCAAAGATGGAAGCTAACCTTTCTCAATGAATTGGTAAAAACACCTTTCCATGGTTCTACTTCTTCCGGATCTACGAAACTGTAAACTGATCTGTTCAAATCCTGTGTAGAAGTTGAAGCAGAAAACATTTCAATTATTTGAAAAATTTTCACAGCAGTTCAAGGTGTATGGGAAAAAACACCATATTATTAATTTCAACTGTTTTCCTATCATGTGTAGGAATTCACTACGTTATATAACCCTTACAATTCTAGTAAATGATTAATCTAATTTTAATATTTCTCATAATAGTTGCGTTTATCACCAATGTACTCGGAAAACTAATTAACAAATTACTATCGAAATTCGAATGACGTTCTACTACTGCTTTGGTAGTGTATGTGGGAATATTGCCTGGTGAATGGGTTGTTGTTTCCGGAATCAGAATAGTTGTTAAAATGGGCCAAAAGAGTCGCTGTTTTCTGATGGTTTCGTTGGTTTGAAATTTTTAATTTTAATTAATTCGTGCTTTCTTATTGTTTCAAATTTCCATGAAGTGATGAGGATGTGGGGCTAATATATTTTTCATTTACGGTTTTTTTTTTTTTGTGGATTCGTATGGTTTATGATGATAAGAATGGTACCTGAAATGCAATACAGGGTTCTGATATTAAATTGTTTACTAATGCAATTATTGTTCTGAATTTGGGGCTAATACACATCAATTCATCATAGTTACGGAGACTTGAGGACTTGAGGTTGAATTTAGGTAAATCATGGGTTCCATACGAAGATCCACGTTGACTCCCCCCCTCCCTCTTAAATAACGTAATTTTTTCTAGATTTTTTTCCAAGCAATAACAAAGTCCAATTTTTTCATTCACAAAAGCCCAACAAAAAAGTATATACCTACATATAATACATGCAAAATTCTTGTTATAGATGCTTTAGGGCTTCTAAATCCAGTTCTGACCATATTTGATTTTTGTAATATTCTCACAATAAACCCATAGTCAGGAAGGAGGAGCTTTAGCCCTAATTAAAGCTTCACAATCACTTATGAAAGGAAACATAAACACCCTTTGTTTTCATTTAACGAAAATATTTGAAAAATCTAATGTCTCACTCTGCCATCTTTACACTGTTTTACGTAAATGATGAGACAGAATCACCATCTCAAACTTAAGTTTTAAACACCATTTTATTTATCGAGCATGTAAATAAAAAATCTGAGATTTTTGCATTGTCTACAATTTTTTTTTCATAAGTATTGTTAGTATATGAATTCTGAATCATCATTAATGTATGTTAAATGGTAATTTCGAAGGCAATACGACTAGAAAAAAAAGATACACCAGTACAATAAAATAGTGGAAAAAATCTAAAAAAAAACTTGTAAACAAAGGGATACAAAAATTACTTTGGATGCTTGTACAAGTTGAATTGAGAATGTACATCAATATTCAATGGTAACAATTCCCATCCAAAAATATACTTAAGTACGCCAATTCCACAAGAATTACCCATTTGTAATTTAATATCGAATGCTCCGCTGAGAAAAACTATGGAAATCTTTTTTACAAAATAAAATAAAAAATATCGAAAAAGAGCACAAAAAATTATTGAATACTTTTTAACCACTTCATGAAAAACTGGGCTTTATTTCAATTTTAATTTTTCTTAAAAACAATATTCAGTAATTAAATATCATCAGAAACCGAGAAAGGAAATTATGCTGTTGTTTATTGGAATGAATGACAAAAACATTATTTCAAAATAAATTAAATTATATTCAAAACTTGCTTCTGGTATTGTAGGGAGTAATTATGTAGCTGGATATTTACATATGAAAAGAGTGTATAGTACAATATTTTAAAATATTAGAATAACACATTGAATTATTTCGTTCGAAATTCATCTCTAAGAAAATGATATACTGTCTTACTCTTTTCTTTCAATTTTCAATGAAAATGTCGACATAGATATTATGAAATTTAAAATATTAATATTTTTCATTCTGAATAAATAACATTGCTGATGTGAAATAAAACGAGTCTCAAATGATTATTATTGACAACAAATACACGATAAATTATAACATCACATAAGAACACGTTTCGTAAGAGAAAAAAAAAAAAAACGGTATCTTTTCATTAATCTATTTACAACAAACAGTAATAAAATAATTAACAGTTAAATTACAATTTTTTTAAATAACATAAATTAGTACTCGTAAAATATGGCGAAAAATCCTAAACTGACATAAAAGAACAAAGGAACGATGGAAAACATGAGGAATTTCTAATAGCAGTCGTTATTTCAAATAAATGTGGAAAACCTTTTATCAGAATCGTTAATGAATAAATAATTGACACGATAATGTTAATTCTGATATGTTACAGCCAGCGATACATCGAAAGGACTTGGGAGATTTCGCAAATGAAAAACTGTCAGCATTAATTCGTCTAATTTGAACTAAGTGACTACACACAAACAAGCAATAAGATAACTGATCCATGTGCATGGTTTATTTTAACTAAAACCGTTAATAGAACTAATATATCACAGTTATATCACGGCTGAAGGCGAAGAAGGGGTTGATTTTATCGAAGGAGTTCTGGTACGATGTTCCATTAAAATTGGATTAGCACTTCGCGAACGTTTTTCCTTTGATCCACTCGAATTCAAGTCTGCGAAGTGTTGGCGGGCATATAAGGCTATACCAATTTCTCTGTGTCCGGCTTCCATCGCTATAGTTAAAGCTGTACTGCCATCCTGTAAACAAGTATAATATAAAAAATTACTTGAACGTTATCTTCAAATTTGAATGATTCTATTGAATAAGATGTAAACTTACATTATCTTTAATAGTTAAATCACAATCTGGGTGCGAAGCTAAGGCATTTACGATATCCAGATAACCATGTTCAGCAGCGCACATTAAAGCTGTACTGCCATCATCGTCTTGAATATTAATATCAGCGCCACATTCTAGCAGTAAATTAAGTACATCTAATTTGCCATGGGATGCAGCTAACATTAAGGTAGTCTGGCCATGCTGAAAATGCAATAAAAATATGAATTTTCGACTTACAGTATACATAATAATGCTTTATGGTTTAATATTTACTTTTTTCGCTTTCAGATTTACATCAGCCATTTGAAACAGGCGACGTATTACGTCGCAATGAGTAGAAGATTTGATCTCCGCTAAAGAAACTAACATAATGCAAGTATAACCAGCATCGTTGACTACATTTATGTCGCATACTTTTGAATCTAATAAGATTGATACTACGTCGAAATTGCCATGAGATACAGCGTAATGCATCGCGGTGTTCCCCTAGCAACAATATTTGAGAAATTAAATACTAAAAAATAAAAAATTAAACATAATCTTCACAATGCTTACAGCTCCATCTCGCATATTCACAATATATTCCAACAAGTTGGTAGATATTTCTTCAAATGCATCTAAATAATCTTCCACTACCAAAGGATCAGCTATGCTCAAACTCGAAATCTAAAAACAGGTATACAATTTTCAAATGTTCCCAGCCAACTTATATTTCAATCTTCAACACTCACTTTAAACCATTCTTGTTGAATTACAGCGATTGCATTCTTCAAAGTGGTTTGCTTCAATTTCGAGAATGTAGGTTTATGTAAAGAATCATTCAACACCTTCATAGCTGCTTTCATTTCCTTACTTGGTTCAGCTCTGTATTTAATAAACGCAAATTTACCTCAATCATCCAAAAGTACAGGTAGATATTTGAAGTATCATTGAACAATTGAACGCGCTTACTTGATTTTATTTTCTGATATTGGTTGGAAGAACGTCTCCCCGACGAATTCGCTTTGAGAGCGACTATCACTGCAAACAGAAATATTTTTATCATGAGTTTTGACATGACATTTAAAAAGTACTCTCGTACATTACAAACTACCTGTCTGAGCTGTCATCCATTTTCGTGTATATTGAAGCCACTTTTCAATACATACACGAAGTCATTATATATGTCAATTATTGTCTAAGGAAATAATATTATTTGTCTAAATTAAAATTTGAACACATCGAAAAGAAATGACTCAAGAACCTGATAAAATCATTCGGAATTCGGAGTTTTCAACTTACGACTATTATGGTTCTACTCTAACTCGAGAATGAAATTTGTTCAAGTCATAAATATTTGATCAATTTTCCATACTCTATTTTTGAGTAATATAAAAATAAAAATGTATTCAATTGATTTTCATTTTTTTGAAATTATATTTTTTTATTTACCTTTTTGAAATAATACTCTTCTTATCTACGGTAGCAGTGTTGGCAGTATACTAACTACAACGATAATTTTTCCTCTTCTTCCCTCCATTCTTTTTTTTAATATAAATAAAAAATTGATTTTCTCAACAATTGAAACTAAAATGCTTGAAATTTCTCCCAATATTGAATTAATATAAAAGTTATAATTATTATTCAACAGATAAATTCATTGATCGATGCAATATTTTTGGAATATAAAAAAATATCTAAAGAAGAACTTCAACTTTTTAACTCATTTAGTTATTTTTTTCATTGGTGATTGGCAGTACTGATTTTCAAAAATTCAAACATGGTGATAGATATTTTTGAATTGCATGATGCTTTCGGTTGCGCGTTTTTCCAATTCGTTTGAAACAACACGAATTTCGATTTAAATGGTCTACAGTTCATATTATGATATTGTTTCAAATGTAACAGCTTATTTAGCGAACTTTTTAATGTCTCTGCTACTTAATTCATTTCATATAAACGGTAAGAAGATGTAATTATGTTTTCCTTGTCTAGCATGTTTCCCAAATGAATTACATTTTTGTGTTACATAATTCTTCCATTTTCTTTATTATAGATAATTAAATACGCTAAAACTTACTTAACTTTCGACTTGGTATTCAGTGACTTATCAGCCGTTTCTTTTTTCTGCATCACTTCATTTGGAGCGGGTATTTTAACGTAAGTATCTTGCCTCATTAGCTTCTTTTTATTGGTTTCACCAACACTTGAAGGTATACCTTTCGGCCGCGGTATTTTGGAAACAGATAAAGGACTATCTTTGTTAGCTAAATTACTAAGATTAGTGGTTTGGCATTTCTCACATATCACCGGCGTATTTAACGATACGTTAACGGAAGCGTCGATGAGTTTTTTCGGCACCGTATTGACGCCAGTTTCTTTCATCCTTGGTGCAGGAATTTGATCCGTTTGACAGGCTCGTTTTGTGCATAAAACATGATCTTTGACGATAACGTCTTTAGTTTGGCAGTACTTTGAATACGTTCGTTTTAAATTTAATAAATCAGTCTGTAATTGATTGATGCTATTGGACTGGGGTAAATCTTGCGTGGACGTTGCAACGGATCGGTTTCGTTTGTGTTTGAGATCGAATATGTTCTTTAGAGTGCAATCGGTTCGAGTTTCTGTTTCTGTTTGAATAGCGGTGTCTCTTTTCTCGATGATTTGTAATGGAGTAATTTTCGATATCGTTTGAGTACCGACGGATATGAATTTAGATTTGAGGTCGTCGTTGAAAATTTGCGTTAAACTCAATTTACGGCGCGTTTGTCGTGGCGGTGGTGAATCGTCGGTCATAGTATGCGAGTCTTTAGTCATTAAAGATGTATTCGTTGCGGTATTCACGTAATTTAGATGACTATAATTTGTACCCACGTCTCTAGTGATGACTGTGCAGTTGATACCGGTTTCTTTGAGTTGCGGTTTCTTTGGTTGCGGCGATGTGAAGTCCACTTCTACCTCAATAGATTTCTCTCGGTCGCCGTTCATTTGTTTATATGTGTAATCTGTGTAATAAAAATAATTCATAAATTTACTTTGATAGTACAGGCAATTTAAATACTAAGAATAATAAAAAGCAAAAATGAACATTTTTGCGATCAGGGTGGAAATCAGCTTATAATGTCGAAAGTGATTCCATGACCTCAAGAAATCACTCTTTATATCACTCAAAGGGTAACTCTTGCCCTCAAAATACTACGCTAAATTTCACACAAATCAGCTCTCTAAAATTTTTCACCCAGATGCGGTAGAAAGCTCAAAAAGTTCGACACAAATTTACCTCTCTTGCATTTCTTCAAAATTTTGGAATTCCGTATCTTTACTGTCTTTGCTTATTTTCTATGGGCTTTTGAGAGAAGATCTGCAAAAAGTTCTACTCCTTCTCAAGAGAATTCCAACTATATATTGGATTCGGCTTCTCTCACTTCTCAAACCTTCATAATCGCTTTAGACGTAATAAGTTGATAACAAAAAAAAAATGTAAGCAGCCATGCCACATTACTGGAGGTGAGTTTTTAATTGAGGCTTGCTCCAACCCCCTTTTAAAATCAGGTAGGCTGTAGTAGCTATCATTTTTATTGAACACTCAGCTAAAAATAGATGTATTTCTTGGTGGGCTAGTCGAAAAAGTTGTTGAAGATCGCTTTCCGCTCTGTTTCTTGCCACTAGTTCTCTCGTCATTCTGGCCCTATTTGCTCCGAAGTATTTTGATGGAAGCCCTCCTTTTCGTGATATTGATGAAACCTCATAGGAGATGGACTTTAACACTGTAAGAAAAGCATCGACTGCAATTTCAGATACTTAAGGGTGGGCGATCACTCTTGATATTTCAAGACTATTTTCAGCTTATTTGTAAACGCGGCTATTTTATTTGCTTATTTAACTATTTGGCTGCACCTTACTCACATAATTACTACTTTTACAGAATCTTAATGTCGCCATGGACGTAAAAAAAGAACCCACCGACTCATTCGACGACGCGCTCAGCACGCTAGCATCAGCTGCTCTCACCAGAGACTCGATGCCGTTGATCAAAAAAGAACCGCCACCCACCACGGATCTGATGGAGCCTCCTTGGTTCGACGTGGGCGTCATCAGAGGTACGTCTTGTCTAGTCAATTGTTTCTACCCGACAGATTCATCGCTAAGCCCGTCGCTCAGTACCGATAACCTACCAGATTATAGCGACTTGAGCGAAATAAAACTGTGTCCGGGTGCCGCGTATAAATTCAGAGTGGCGGCCATCAACTCGTACGGCTTGGGCGAGTGGAGCGACGTATCCGCATTCAAGACTTGCTTACCAGGGTACCCGGGCGGGCCGTGTCAAATAAAAATCAACCGATTACCCGAAGGCGCTCGACTACAATGGGAACCGCCGACTTTATGCGCCGAACGAATTCTAGAGTATTCTGTCTGTTTGGCTGTGAAAACGGCCAATAATTCCGGCCAAATTGCCGTCAAAGATTTGCCATTCCGTAGAGTCTACTGTGGCCAACAAAACTACGCTATTGTCGATAACGAAAGCCTTAAAGCCGCCCATATCGACCGAACCAGCAAACCAGCGGTGATATTTCGTATAGCCGCCAGAAACGAGAAAGGATACGGGCCCGCTACACAAGTCAGGTGGCTCCAGGATAGCGCTAGCGAGTCCTCCAAAAAAGATACCAGTAAAAAGCAGTCGAAATTAAAAGCCTAGGGTACTATCCTAATCTGTTTACCTTCTACCTCGAATTAAATTGTACTATCCAAGGTTTCGTCGACTTCTCTCGTAAATGCATTATTAATTAAGAATCGTCATATAGTAATAAATTTTTTTATACCTTTATTCTACAATAACCATTGTTCGGATATTACTTAACCGCATCCTCCAACCGATGTTCTTCGGTTAACGCGGTTATACTGAAATTATTCCGTAAATGGTTTTTCATTTTTATATCAATTCCAAGGTGGAAGGGATATATTAGGGATTTTTTGTTAGGACTGTTTTTATAATTTTAATTTTTCTTCCGGTCTTATGGGTTACTATCGTGATTCTAGTCTTCAGTAAATTTAAGCTATCGTTTAATTAAATTTGCTCACAAGTTTTTCATCTCAATTATCATGTTCGTAATTTTTACGTATTTTTTTTTTTTTTTTTTTTTTTTTTTAATGATCATTCATAAGAAACATGGTTGTTGATTTTTCATTATTCTTTACAGTTCGAACGATTTATAATATGCATATTTTGGTACGTTTTTTGTAATATAATATTTTGTCGTTGCGTTATTATTATTTTTTCTCTCACATTCGAGCGTGTAGTATGGTTAAAAAACGGAAGTGTCGTACAGGTATATTATAACGGACGCTGAAGTGGCGTATCGTGTAATATTCCGGTCTTGTTTCATGTTTTAAGTGGATCTGCAGGTAATGTAAGTTGGCTCGATGGGGGAATTATTTTGGCAGTGGTGTCAATTTTTCTCGAGTTACATTTCATATAGTCGCATATTTGAACTAAGTATTTGGGAGTCTATTTCTGTCTTGAATTAATTATCGGTGATTATTTTGTGGTCTTGGGAAGTAGGTGTTGGATTGTGGAATGATAATTTCTTTATTGAAGCTATGTGCGATAGGGTTGGTCGATTTTTTTTTAGCCGAGTTATTAATAAAAACGATAGCTATTATAGTCTACTTGATTTGGTATGGAAGTGGGGCGAAGGTGGGGTCTTTAAATCTATGCTTTTCAGACTATTTGTAATCATCTAGAAAATGTCCAACATTTTGGCGGATATTCGTGAAATTCGCCCAGAATTCAACGACTGGCTGTTCTTGAAAACGCGAAAGAAGTGCTTTTCTGTTTTTTTGACACATCTCAAAATGGCGGATCACTCAAATGTTTTGGAGAGCTGGAGAAGAGTGTGCCATGGACGCCAACATATACAAATTTCAGCTCTCTAAGCGCATTTGGAGCGGAAAACTGCTTTCTGAGGAAGTTTTGAGTTGTGAAATTTCTTGTATCTTCTATATCTCCTCACCTAATCAATGCAGAAAGGTCAAAATTTGCGTGTGGGGTTAGTTGGTGGCAAAATATGACCTTTTGAATTTGAGTCAAAATGTATCCAAAAGGGCGGATTATCAAAATTTGAGTAGATCTTGAGGAGTCTCAAATTAGTAAAAATGTAATTAGTATGAATTCATGTGATTATTGCGGATAAGAAGTACACTATAACTTTAATTCTGCTTCACACATGATGCTGTAGGGGTGAAAGAGAGCTTATCAACCTGTAAATGTGGTGGGGGTACAAGAGAGGTGGAAAATTTTTTATTGTGATGTCATATGTTGAAATGAGCCCTAGCGACTAACCTATTCGGATTTTAGCTTTCTAAACACGGCTGTAATAACGGTAACGGAACGTAACGGCCAATTTTTTCATTTTAGTAACGGAACGAAACGAAATTTTTTAGAACTGAACGTAAGGGATCAATTTTGTTAGTGTTCCGTTATTTTACATTGTTTTCATTTTTTTGAAATTTGAATGCTGGCAAAATTGTTCCTAGCTTCCTGCCTTCTAAGCCCAATGCAATGTACATTTTTTCTTATGTGAAATTCAAATTTGATCATTTTCAATTAACTTCAATACTTAGTACCGTAGTAGAATTGTGAATTTGTGAAAAGCAGGATATGGTAACTCGATCGCTAACCGTTAACTTTAGTTAACGACTAAGTAACTGAGTATTTTTACCCTGACTGTAACCTAAACTGATTGAGTGCCTTAACGTGAAATAACTCAAACGTTTTCAAATTTATAAACTGACTTGAACCAATAACTCAATCAATTATCAATCAGTCTTCAAAAAGGAAAAAAAAAAAAATGGCAAAACTGCTCAGTTCATTGTCGTTGATTCATACAATGTGACATGTGAGTCATTTTGTGTTATTTGCAACTGTGAGTCATTGTTTAAATGTTTATTGTTTGATTTTCAATATTTTTAAAATTTTAATTTTTTTACCATTACTATCATCAATAAAAAAAAATAAAAAAAAAACGTAAGCAGCCATGCCGCATTACTGGAGCTGAGTTTTTAACTGGGGCTTGTTTTGATTTAGTAATAACCTTGCTTAACCGTTCATCACTACAGGCCACACCCAATACCAAGTCTGAAAACCCCTACCCTATCCTTTCCAAAAACACTTAAGAAGTTCAATTTGGCACAAATGTAGTATTTCTTGCCATGAAATAATAATGCGAACACATATTTCTCAAATTATAACTATTTGAGGGTCCTCAAATTATCTTCAAATTTTGTAAATCCGCCATTTTGGATCCATTTTGACTCAAATTTAAGTGGTTATATTCTGGTCACAAACTAATCCTACACACGAAGTTTGAACATTCTAGGCTGATTTGGTGATGAGATATGGAAGATTCATGAAATTTCCTGCAGCAATTTCCGCTCCAAAAACCGTTTTTTGCTCTAACTCCCCTCCAAAACTAATGAGGAAGCTAAAATCAAAATACCTTTCTCACTTGGGCTCATTTCATCATATGACACAGCAATAAAAAATTTTCGACCCCTCCTGTACCCCCACCACTATTTTAGGTTGGTAACCCCGCCTTCCCCCTCCAACATCATGTATGGAAGTGAATTCGGGATATAGTATACAACTTATCCCCAATAACCATATGAATTCATATTAATTACATTTTTACCAACTTGAGGCTCCTCAAGCTCTACTCAAAATTTTGATAATCCGCCATTTTGAACCCATTTTGATCCAAATTCAAGAGGTCATATTGTGGTTACCAACTAACCTCACACACAAAATTTGACCTCTTTAACTTGATTTGGTGGGGAGATATGGAAGATTCAAGAAATTTCATGACTCAAAACTTCCTCAAAAAGCCGTTTTTTGATCTAACTCCTCTCAATATGCACTCAAGAAGCTGAAATTTGGATATGTTAGTATCCGTGACTCACTCTTTCATATGAAATCAAAAACGAAAAATTTGAGCTATTTGCCCCTTCTCCAGCCCCCTCAAAATTTGAGTGATCCGCCATTTTGAAATTTATCGAAAAAACAAAAAAACTATTTTTGCGTATTTGCAAGAAGAGTTCCTCACCGAATTTTGAGCGAATTTTATCCACACCCGCCTGCGCAAGTGAGTGACACAAAAAACGCAATTTTCTCAAAAACAGGTTTTTGCTAACTCGCCTCAAAATGCACTTAGGAAGCTGAAATTTAAATATGTTGGTGTCCGTGACTCACTCTTTCATATGAGATCAAAAACGAAAAATTTGAGCTATTTGCCTCTTCTCCAGCCCCCCTCAAAATTTGAGTGATCCGCCATTTTGAAAGTTTTCGAAAAAACAAAAAAAACTTCTGCGCATTTTCAAGAAGAGTTCCTCACCAAATTTTGAGCGAATTTTATGAATACTCGCCGGCGCTACGCGTGGGGGAAAAAAATATATATATATACCAAAAAGTTGGACATTTGCCAGATGATTACAAATGGTCTGAAACGAAAAGATTTGAAGACCCCACCCTCCCCCGACCTTCCCTTCCCAAATCAGGTAGGCTGTAATAGCTATCGTTTTGTTAAAAACTCAGCTAAAAAAAGACGAGACTGCAACTCGTGCTTAAAAAAAGGGTAAAGAACGGAACGGAATAGAACAGAACGGAACGTAACGTAACGAAACGTAACAGAACATCCAAAATTGGAACGTAACGTAACGGAATGACTCAGGAACGGATACCGGAACGAAACACCATCCGTTATTACAGCCCTGTTTCTAAATGAATAAGAAAAAAATAAAAAATCTGAAATTTAAGTAAAAATTTCAAGTATTCAATTTTTTCAAAATTTTGAAGGTTTTTTTTTTTTTTTTAAATTTTTAAAAATTAATAATAGATGGGCATTTTACATATATAAGTTGTCTAACAATTCTGTTAGTTGATGGCATCCCATTAACTTTGCAAGTCCTTTGAGAGACTTTCATTTGACGAAACAGTCTTGCAAATGGTGAAAATAACAAAAATTCAAGAAAATTCAACAGTTTTCCTCAGCAAAAAAAAAAGTGAAAAAATTATATAATCTGAATGTCATTGAGTATCTACTCGTATTCAAGTTTTTCGTATTCTTAAAAATGAAGTTTTTTTGTATGTGCATGAAAAAACAACTTTTCATTTTTTATATATTTTTGGGTCACGATGATGAAATGGGGGGGGGGGTGTTGATTTTTTGAATAGTTTTTGCCAAAGCTTTGCATTACGTTCAAAAAATTTTGTTAGACAGCTTGTCATGGACACGTGTTTAGTATGGATTTGACTTGAGATGATAAAAAATTAGATCAAAAAATATATCCATTTTTGCTTATCAGGGTTTCTCAAAGTATCACGAAATTACGTCAGAATTACAATTTCTGAAATATAGCTTCTCATTTGAATGAAACATATCAACAAAAGTCTTAGTTCATGGGCATAAAAATTACTTGTTATATCTTGCTTTCTGTTTTGTAAAGCTGTTTTTTCAATTATTTATTTATTATTTTATATGCGTATATTTTTTTTTGCGAAGAAGCAAGTATAAAAAAAATGAAAAATTATTGATTTTTTTTTTCTATTTAAATAATGAAACAGTCGGATTGAGAATAATTCATTTTATTTATTTTTCATTTTCATTGAATATTTGAACGATGAATTCAGTTCAAGAGTTTGAAAATTAATTTACTCTGGCCTTTTGCGAGTCTTCATTCAAAAATAAGTTTGGAATCCCTTTCGAAAATCAGTTCTTTGTTTATATTTCTATACGGTGCGTCCTACGCAAAAATTGTTAATATTGAAAAATATTCCCGTTCAATTTTCTATAAGGTACATGAAAAACTTTTCCCAAAAAGTCATAAAAGGGCCCAAAATGGGGGGCCAAAATACATTAATTTTGGAAAAATTTATTCACATGTGTTCATATCTATCATCAAGTGACCTATGTAGGTGATGAAGATGAATAAGTAATTTTTTTATGGGCTCTGTTTAGGGTTTCTCGGACTTGAGACGGACAATATGCTCGATTTTTGTTTCACAGGGGTTCCCGAAGTTTTAGCTTTTTGATGGTAAACATCTATGCGAAGTCATTTTAAAGCAATAATGTGAACTGTGTGAGTTTCCTTTTGAGTCCGAAGTTGGCCCTATAATGTGCACACGACCAATAAATTAGCCATTTGTAGTTAAATTTTGAAAATAACCAAGATTGGTGATTTTTGAAAAAAAAAATATAGACACTGTTTACAGCTCCTAAATTAATAATAATAATAAAAAAAAAATATGACAGCTAAAAAGTTTGTAGTCTTTGGGCAACAAAATATGACTTGAGAATCCAAAAAAAAATTTATTATCTGAAAATTGTTTTCTTAAAAGGTTTAAAACTTTTCGAACTTTTGTTTCATTTTGGAAGGTTTAACAATTCATTCAAGAGGCTAAAATTTTTTCGACATCTTTTTGAATAGTATCTACAGGGAAATAAGCTCATTTTTTGACCAAACCTGGAAAAAAATGGTAGTGAGCTGAATTTCACATTATATGTGCAGAATGGTGTCCTTAACAAGGTATAAAAAGTTGTCACCCGTAGGGGGTGAGCTAACCCCTGGAGGGGGCTAAAACCCCGCAAAAAACAGTTTTTCAACTATTTTTTCCTAATATCTCCGAAAGTAAGGGTTCTACGTCAAAATAAGTTATATCAAAAAATGTTCCCCATTAAATTTCCTACAGAATGAGTGAGACAGTTTTCTCAAAAAGTCATTAGTAAGCCCAAAATGGGGAGGTCAAAATATACCAATTTTTAGAATTCCCTTTCGAAAATCACTTCTTTGTTTATATTTTCTACACGGTGCGTCCTACGCAAAAATTGTTAATATTGAAAAATATTCCCCGTTCAATTTTCTATACGCTACATGAAAAAATTTTCCCAAAAAGGCATAAAAGGGCCCAAAATGGGGGGCCTAAAATACATTAATTTTAGAAAAACTTATTCACATGTGTTCATATCTATCATCAAGTGACCTATGTAGGTGATGAAGATGAATAAGTAATTTTTCTTGATGATTCCCCCTCTCCTTCCTCCTCCCTCCTTTAGAAATCCTTCTCCAGATTTACATTATAGAACGAAAAAAACTACAGATATACTTTGAAATATTTGTTTCAACTAGGTTCGGGATCATCTATCCTCTCATCACTCATTTCCACCTCCATACTATTCGTGCAATCAGCTCCACAACAATGACCACACAGCTTCGAAGAAGATATAAACAAAGAAGTGATTTTCGAAAGGAAATTCTATAAATTGGTATATTTTGACCTCCCCATTTTGGGCTTACTAATGACTTTTTGAGAAAACTGTCTCACTCATTCTGTAGGAAATTTAATGGGGAACATTTTTTGATATAACTTATTTTGACGTTGAACCCTTAATTTCGGAGATATTAGTAAAAAATAGTTAAAAAACTGTTTTTTTCGGGGTTTTAGCCCCCTCCAGGAGTTAGCTCACCCTCTACGGGTGACAACTTTTTATACCTTGTTAAGGACACCATTCTGCGCATATAATGTGAAATTCAGCTCACTACCATTTTTTCCAGATTCAATCCTTATTTCCCTGTACTATGAAGTTATTTACCAACAATTGCGACCAATCTTATTTACCTTAAAAAAAAAAAAAAAATTGTCCCTTTCTAGTTCTCACCTATCTCCTAGGGCTTTGTGAAGAACTGGGGCAAAACCAATTTGTGAATAAAAGAGCAGTGAAAATCGTAATTTCTTGGTAAATTGGCATGAAATTTCCTATTTTTAACTTTATTTTCATTTTCGTTGAGTTTAGAGTTCATTAACCCGGTATCACCTTTTAAAAAAATTTTATAGTTTATAACATTTTGAAAAATTAATTCAACATGAAAAAAAAGTGAACTAAGTTGTATTGAATAAAGTTTCACGTATTCATGAAAATACCTTTTTTTATCATAGTTATCCGTTACAACATATTTCCTAAAAAATTTCATTTTTCATTTCTAAATATTTTTTCAACATTCCCAACATTTTTTGTTTCACCTAACGTATTTTCACACGCGGTTTTAGCTGTGAAAATATTCCAAATAATTACTCGCGCTTCGCGATTCAAATAACTCACGTTTATCGAATTTAAATACGCACTTTTCAGTACGAGTGCTTCGTCGAATACATCGAATGTTCGTCGAGTATGCCACCGAATGTATTACCAGATTTAAAAAGTCTTGCTAAGTCCCCGATAAAAGGAATAAATGCCGAAAACCAGGCATCGTCTCAGCAGGTTACTCTTTTGTGCGGATTTACTTATCATAGTCCGATCATTCCATTTACCTGATTTGGTATCGCTGCGTAACGACAAAGAGCTACTGAAATGATCGTTAAGCAGTGGCGACGTGATCGGAGATCTGGAATCTGTGGTACACGATCGGATGAGCGTTTCTTCGAAATCGTGCAACGCTTGTTCCAGTGACTCTTGAACATCGGGCGACGCTTTGGCCGGCATGTCTCTGCTCTAAATTTCATTTCACATTAATACACGAACGCAAACGGACATAAAATAATCGCTTACTCCAAATAAATACCTTGTAAACTATTTCGTCTATATTACTCGGCTGGTTTTGGTACCCTAGTAGGGCGTCGAATGTAGGATCTTGTTTTCGCTTGTGCTTGAACTGTTTGGTGGGCGATTCGGTGCGTTGCATTTTGGTCAGCGTTTTGTAAAATATATCGAAATCGACGTCGATATGCGATCCGTTCGGGCAGCACGAGCATAATCTACGTTTCGGATGCCTGATGCAGTCCGTCGTCCAGTACTTGCCGTTTGTTATAAGACCTAGAAAAACGAAAAAAAATCCATTGTTAAAGGCTCGTGGGTTATTTGACGCGCGACAATAGGTAATGGGAAAGGTTTGTATTGTAGAAATTTATTCGACGGCCAATGAATGGCTCACAGCTTCCGGTCATTTGTCATTTAGTACCTGTGTAATGTACTAGGTACGTAGGTATGTTATGTATGCCGAGTATAAACGCCATATTTCGTGTGGTAATTTAATAGTTGTTGATTTTCGTCCCTTCTCGCCCGATTACATAGTGACATAGAACGTACAGGTGTTGAAAAAATATGTTTTAAAATTACAAATGGGTGTTAACTCGTTCACCGACAGATTAAGCCATTCGAGTCGGTGTCATATTCTCTAATGGGATGGGTTGACGTTTATATGCATACAATTTATCGATGCTATTTACATTCGGCGTAATTTTTGTTAACTCTATTTCCTGCGTACGCCAAGAAGCTCGTAGTGACCCTACCATTAGAATAGATTAAATTCCCATTTACCTTCGTACGGTTACGACTCAACAAACGACTTGATAATCGTTAAAATTTACATTCTTCGGTGTTTTCCAATTAATGCATTTCTTCACTCGCGATAATTATGATTCATCGTATTTAACGCAATTTTCAGTCGAGTTTTCAATCAAAAATATAGCTATTACTAGTGGCATTGGCATGAGGGAGGATCAGAGAGATCAGTCCTTCCTTCCTTAGGTGCTGCAGTTTTCTTTTAAAGTCAGTTATTATCGTTTTTAACAGGGAAATTGTGCTTTTTTTAAAATTAAAGCTAATCTAAGTCATAAAAAAATATATCTATTTAAATTATTGATTAACCCTATCCGATATCCTCAATAGCCACCAGACCAACCTCCTATTCACCTTTCTGAAACAATCAAACCATCACAGAATCTAAACACTCCATACCCGCAAACGTGCCTCTGGCCTTAGCGGCAGCACACGGCACAAAAAAAAAGATGAATTAAAATTATTGAATAAAAAAATTAAAGAAAATAAGATTATTGAATCAATAAATGATTTAAAAATATTACTATAAATCTCTAATTTTTTTTTTTTTTTTTTTTTTTAATTAATGTGCCATTTACAGCAACTTGGCTAGAGGCACGAGATCGGTTGGGTCCTAGAGTAGTGGGAAGAGGCCGGTTTCTTCAATAAATTGAAGAAGTAAAGAAACAGTCACTTTGTTATCTAGGAGAAGGTTGGGAAGAGTCGGAGGAAGTTTAAATTTTCGACGTGAAGAGATGTATTGGGGGCAATCCTGTAAAATATGGCTCACAGATAGTGGAAGTGTGCACTGGTCGCATGATGGTGGTAGGGTACGTGAAAGCAGGTAAGAATGAGTAAGATGAGTGTGACCTATTCTAAGTCTACTCAGAAGGACCTCCTCTCTTCTGGAATCACGCACTGAAGTGCGCCAGGAAAGCGTATCTGCTTTAACATATCGCAGTTTATTAGAGGTAGGAGTACGTGACCAAATGTTGCACCATTTTTCTGAAACTTTATGTTTAATCAAGGTTTTGAAGTCTGCGATCGGTGTTGGTACATTGGGGAAAGGAAAAATGGTGGAAGCTTGCTTTGCCGCAGTATCTGCAAGTTCATTTCCAGTTATGCCTCTGTGTGCAGGCACCCATGCAAACTGTATTTGATTGGAGGTCCTTGCGAGGAGAGTGTCAATCTCCATAGCTATAGGGTGTTGATTCCTATCATGAAATTTTTTCAAGCAGGTAATGGCGGTGAGAGAGTCTGAGCAAATGAGAATTTTTGGATATACATATATTGCGGCGTCGAGACATAATTTTATCGCAAACAATTCAGCTGAAAGTATGGTGAACGCAGGTGGTAACGAAAAGCGCAGCGTACCAAAATCAGGATGATCTCCATACACTGCACATCCCGTACCTTCCTTACTTTTAGAGCCATCAGTGAAAAAGATAGCATATCCAGGGTATTTAGAAATCATTTCAGTAAAAGTAGAGGAAATTATATAGTTCGGAGTGTATTTTGCAAGTTGTGTCAGAGATAGGTCAATTGATAGGTCAAGGTTTAGCCAAGGTGGTAGGATGCTCAAGTGGTGTGATGTGGTGGGAACTGGTGGTAAGCTCATTGATTCTAAGATATTTGATGTATAATGAGCGAAGAGAAAATCTGCTGTTGAAGACGATTTTAATGCATCGTGAGCGGCAAGTAGAGGGGAGGCTGATATGCGTGCCCTTAGGTTGGCAGCTAACAGCTGTCTACGTAGATGGAGAGGTGGTTGTCCAGATTCGCACAAAATGCTGAGTACTGGAGAGGTGCGGTAAGCACCAATAGCTATGCGGATAGCTGTGTGATGGATCGGGTTCAGTTTGTTAAGGATGTTTGGTTTTGCTGAAGCATAAACAGCAGCGCCATAATCACATTTTGATCTAATTAAGGCGTAGTACAGATGTAAAAGAGATGTGCGATCTGCTCCATAGGAGGTATGCGAGAGTTTTTAAATGCTATTATTTTTATAAATTAATATTATTAAAAATTGTAAGCAGTCATATCATTTGTGAAGGTGAATTTGGGATTTAATATATGCACTTCTTGTCTCGAATGATCATTTGGGTTCATAATAATTATATTCTAACTAATTTTGAGGCTCCTCAAGCTCTACTCAAATTCTGATAATCCGCCACTGAATCCATTTTGACTGAAATTCAAGAAGTCATATTCTGGTCACCAATTAACCCCACACACTAGGTTTTACCTTTCTACATTGATTTGGCAAGGAGATAAGGAAGAGTCAAGAAATTTCATGCCTCAAAATTTCCTCAAAAAGCAATTTTTTGTTCTAACTCTCCTCCAAATGCTCTTAAAAAGCCGAAATTTGGATATGTTAGTGTCCGTGGCTCACTCTTTCGTATGAGATCAAAAACGAAAATTTTGAGCTATTTGCCCCTTCCCCTCATCCTCTCGAAATTTGAGTGATCCGCCATTTTGAGATGTATCGAAAAAACAAAAAAGTACCTTTTTTCACATTTTTAAGAAGAGTCTTTCACCAAATTCTGAGCGAATTTCATGAAAACCCGCCTATGTTATGCCAGGGGGAAAATGTATGTAATTAATTTACGGTTATACAAATATATACCAAAAAGTTGGACTTTTGCCAAGTGATTACAAATGGTTTGCAACGCAAAGATTTCAAGACTATTCCTTCTCCCCACCCCGCCCCTCCATTTTGAATCCATTTTGACCCAAATTTGAGAACTCGTATATTCTGTTTCCCAACTAATTCCACATACGAAGTTTGACCTTTTCAGGTAAAGATTTATGAAGTTTCTTACCGTTATTTTCTTTCCAAAATCTGTTCTTTCTTTTAACTCCCCTCCATATTAATTTGGGAAGCTACAAGTGAAACTTAATCAACTGACATCATAATAAAAAATTTTCCACTTTTCGTTCATCCCATCCACATACCCTCTAAAATCACTTGTGAAGCTGAAATTAACATACAGCATACTTATCATTATTAGAAATGATAGGAGTCCATAAAATCTGAATTATCAATTCTGGTCATCCGCCATTTTGGTTCGATATTAAGCAAAATTCAAGTGGTCATATTGTGTCCCCAAGTAACCCATATACAAAGTTTGTGAGGAGATATGCAAGATGTATAATATTTCTATTATGTTTTCCCCCTCCAAAAGCTATTATGTGTTTTTATTCATCTACATATTGACTTCTGAAGCCAAAACGCCCAAAGTGAAAAATCTCAGTTTGTTGAGCTCACGTTATCATCTGACCCAATAATGAAAAATATCTCTCGTTTCCTTCTTCTCAGTTCATTTTGAGAGCAGTAACTCTTCCTTCTCCTCTCCAAAATCCAGCGTGAAGCTGAAATTGGCATAATAGCTTTTTTCTAATCATTAGTGCCTGATCATTTGAGGTCACATTTTCAAAATCTGAGCTACCTATATTTTTGATCATTCGCCATTTTGGATCCATTTTAACTCAAATTTGAAAATTCGTATTCTCGTTTCCATCTAATTCCATATACGAAGTTTGGCCTTTTTAGGTCGATTTGGTGAGAATATATAAGATATCGAAGAGTCATGACTCAAAACTTCCTCTAAAAGTAGTTCTTTGATTTGACTCCTCTTTAGATGCACTTAAGAGGCTGAAATTTAAGCATTACGAGACCAAGAACATTTTACGCGAATGTATGTCTACGACATGGATGGCGTAAAACTCTCGAGTATCATCTTTCGAAAAAACTAAGAATGCTACTAATTTTATAGGACAGATTGAGCTGAAATTACCTATGCAATAAAATTTCACCTTCCTTAGTATATTTGAAGAAGGTGGAGTTTCTCACCAAATGTAGCTAGAAAGCTCAAATTTCGCATGTAACATCATCTCACCTCAATTTAACTATCGAAGGTTTGAAATATACTCCTAATAGTGCATAAGTCAAATTTAGGGAATATTTGATGGTCCTCAAACCTGATAATATGAGTATAAGCTCCTTATTATTTAAGTATAGGCTACACGTTCTATACATCCTAAATCTCACTTTTGAACTGGTTGTGGAGGAGGTAGATGAGGGTCAGCCCCGTTACTGGCAGCGAGAGTAAGAAAATAACAACGTGATCTGCTAGTCTGCGGGAGCCTCTATTAAAAACTCACCTCCAGTATCAGCATGGCTGCTTACGTATTTTTAGTTTCGAAAGCCAACTTAATGACGATAAGCACGACCCTGACCATACATTTTCTGCGAATTCGCGATGATTTTTCATCACCCTGAAGCCGCTCTTAGAGCTGGAAGCTGCGTATCAGGACTTTCGTTAAAAGTCGTGGGAATAGAAAATATGTCGTAGGTAGGATTAAATTATCGAGCAAACATATCGCAGCGATTACTAACCTACGGCCTTCATATATGTTTAGCGCTATTGCCATGTGGTAGTGATATTCAGCCTACATTTTGTGGAGGTGAAAACTTCTCTCAGTGGGTCTTAAAGTGTCGAATAAACGGGACGCGTTGGTGGGCCCCAATACTCGAAGCGTCTACCTAGTGGAATCAATCAAGCATTTTTTTACGTTATTTTGCATCCTAAATAACCCCCTTTCGTGTTACCGTATTCATTAAACGCAATGAGATCGTTTGATGACCAGAGGCTCGGTACTGAGCACCCGACGTTTCGTTGTGCGCGACGGAAATCGTAGGAGTATGCGAGTATACCGGTGAAGGTTTTTTTTAGGATGGTTTTCAGCATCTCTCTCTCTACGTGCGTTTCGAATACGCGTATGGATTTTATTTCTTTCATCTCCTTCGCTGATGTTCATTCATGTCCCGTAACCAGTTTCTCGACGGTGCAGTTCGCGATGATTTTCGCGCCGTATGGAGGCCGTTGCACCGATGCTCATGTACTTGAGGGAATATCCGATTAAATAGAAACGTGTCGTTTGAATTTATTTTTACAATCGTTGAAAATTAGGGATAATATTTTTTTCTTCCTCTGAAGCTGCGCTCTGCGCATTAAAATTAGTCATATAAATTTCTGTTTGCTATTCGCAATGGCATGGAAGTTGAAGCAATAAGGACTTTGGAAGGAACGAGTTATTTGGAAAAAAATATTCAAGTGACCTCGTGCATTACAATTTTCATCTCTGGCCCAAAAAAAAAATCGCCAGAACAACGTACTGAGATTTCACTTTGGAAGGTGCAATAGTAATGATTTTTTATGAGCCAGAAAAATGTATGTTGAATTAGCTGAAATCGATTTGGAAAGGAGAGGTCCGTCGAGGATATAGTTTTTGTACGTATCTTTGCGTTGCAGGTAATTTGTGATCTAGTTTTTCTCTTTTTTTAATTTATACTTACGGATGACCTGTTATTTGTTTTTTTTTTTTCAGTAATTGTCCCAATACGATCGCACAACAATGCGCATAGTGGTGGGAAAATTTTTCTACTCCTCATTTAGGCAATAAATATCATTTTAGATTCAACTTGAAATGGCGGTTACTCATTTAGTGAAGGGAACTAGAGAGAAGAGCAAATAGCTCAGACTTCTCGTTGTTGGTTTCCTATGAAAGAATAAGGCAGGGACAACATATCCAAATGTTAGCCTGCTAAGTACATTTTGAGCGGAGTTGGACCAAAAACAACTTTTTGAGAAGGGTATGAGCCATGAAATTTGTCTAATCACTCATATCTCCTCACTAAATCAATTTAAGAAAGTTAAACTTTCTATGTGGGAGCAGTTCGGGATCAGAATATCATAACTTGAATTTGGGTCAAAATTTGAAAAGGCTTGAGCAGTCTTATACAGCTCAAATTCGAAAAATATGTGCTCATAATTATGATTATTGTGAGGAAAAAGTACTACATACCCTGAATTCAACTATTTAAGTGGTTTTGTAAGGGATAAAGCGGGGGCTTTCAGACTCAGTACATTCTGTGACCTGTAAGCATGAGGTTTACCACGTTAAAAACTCATGTCTCATGGCTACTTGCGGTTTTTTTCTTCTCTTTTTATGTCATTAGAATTTTCATTATTGTAAAAAATTTGTCCTCTGTTTCTTTTCCTAGTTTATCTGGAAGCTAATTTTGTTTCTACATATTTGTTTGTTTGTTTGTTCATTAAAGTTCTCATTATTGAAAGAAAATTGCAATCCGTTTCTTTTTCAAGTTTATTTAGAAGCTAATTTTGTTTCCATTTGTTTGTTTGTTTGTTATTCATTAAAATTTTCATTATTGCAAAAAATTTGTCCCCTGTTTCTTTTTAAAGTTTATCTCGAAGCTTATTTTGTTTCCGTTTGTTGGTTTGTTGTGCATTAAAATTTTCATTATTGAAAGAAAATTGTAATCGGTTTTTTTTTCAAGTTTATTTGAAAGCTAATGTTGTTTCCGTTGTTTGTTTGTTTTTCATTAATATTTTCATTATTGCAAAAAATTTGTCCTGTGTTTCTTCTTAAAGTTATCTCGAAGCTAATTTTGTTTTCATTTGTTTGTTTGTTTTTTCATCGAAATTTTCATTATTGGAAAAAATTGTCCTCTCCTTCTTTTCCTAGTTTCTCTAGAAGCTAATTTTGTTTCTATATATTTGTTTGTTTGTTTGTTCATTAAAATTCTCATTATTGAAAGAAAATTGCAATCCGTTTCTTTTTCAAGTTTATTTAGAAGCTAATTTTGTTTCCATTTGTTTGTTTGTTTGTTTTTCATTAAAACTTTCATTATTGCAAAAAATTTGTCACGTGTTTCTTTTTAAAGTTTATCTCGAAGCTAATTTTGTTTCCGTTTGTTTGCTTGTTTGTTTGTTGTGCATTAAAATTTTCATTATTGAAAGAAAATTGTAATCTGTTTCTTTTTCAAGTTTATTTAAAAGCTAATGTTGTTTCTGTTGTTTGTTTGTTTTTCGTTAACATTTTCATTATTGCAAAAAATTTGTCCTGTGTTTCTTTTTAAAGTTTATCTCGAAGCTAATTTTGTTTTCATTTATTTGTTTGTTTGTTTGTTTTTTCATTGAAATTTTCATTATTGGAAAAAATTATCCTCTCTTTCTTTTCCTAGTTTATCTAGAAGCTAATTTTGTTTCTATATATTTGTTTGTTTGTTTGTTCATTAAAATTCTCATTATTGAAAGAAAATTGCAATGCGTTTCTTTTTCGAGTTTATTCAGAAGCTAATTTTGTTTCCATTTGTTTGTTTGTTTGTTTTTCATTAAAACTTTCATTATTGCAAAAAATTTGTCACGTGTTTCTTTTTAAAGTTTATCTCGAAGCTAATTTTTTTTCCATTTATTTGTTTGTTTGTTTGTTTTTCATTAAAATTTTCATTATTGCAAAAAATTTGTCACGTGTTTCTTTTTAAAGTTTATCTCGAAGCTAATTTTGTTTCCGTTTGTTTGTTTGTTTGTTGTGCATTAAAATTTTCATTATTGAAAGAAAATTGTAATCCGTTTCTTTTTCAAGTTTATTTAAAAACTAATGTTATTTCCGTTGTTTGTTTCGTATAAAAAAGTGAGTCACGGACGCGAATATATCCAAATTTCAGCTATCCAGTTCATTTAGAGGGGTTTTAGAGCAAAAAATGGCTTTTTTTAGGAAGTTTTGAGTCATGAAATTTCTTGAATCTTCCGTATACCTCACCAAATCAATGTAGAAAGGTCAAACTTTGTATGTGGGATTAGTTGATGACCAAAATATGACCTGTTGAATTGGGGCCAAACTCAATCCAAAATGGCGGATTATCAGAATTTGGGTAGAGCTTGTGGAGTCTTAAATTACTAAACATTTAATTAATATGAACTCATATGATTATTGAGGAGAAGAAGCATTTTATATCTCCAACTCACCTTCATGCATGATGTTGGAGAGGAGAGGAGGGGTTATCGACTCAAAAAGGTGGTGAATGTGTACGAGAGGTCGAAAATGTTTTATTGTGGTGTCATATGATAAAATGAGTCCAAGTGACTCGCTTATTTTGATTTTAGCTTACCATGTGAATTTGAAGGGAAGTTGGAGCAAAAACTAGCTTTTGCAGGGGAAATTAATGTAGGAAATTTCATGACGACCTAGACAGGTCGAATTTTGTATGTAGGGTTATCTAATGACTAGAATACGACCTCGTGAATATGGATCAAAATTGATCCAAAGTGGTGGATCGTAAAAATTTGAGGATAATTTGAGAAGTCTCAAATACTTATAATTTGAAAAATATGTATTCATATGATTATTACATGGTAAGAAATACTACGTTTGTTTTAAATTTACCTTCTCAAGCGATTTTGGAAGGGATAGGATGTAGGGGTTTTCTGACTTAGTACTGGGTGTGGCCTGTAGACATGAAGATGTTAGCAACATTATTTGCAAACCTGAACAAGCCCCATTTAGAAAATCACCTCCAGTAATGAGACATAGCTATTTACATGTATATATATATATAATACATATTTTTTTCAATAAAAAAATTGAGCACAATGAAGACAATTTTTAATTCCTTTTTTGTTTGTATGTGAGCTTGCTCATTGTTGTGTAGGGAATAAATCCATAAACCACTTTTAAAATATTAAATATTCCGAACCCACTTGAAGTATTGCCCCTCGAAAAAATGTTTCACAATTAAACAAAAATCAAATACGAGTACAAATGCTTCTAATCTCCTGTCGAGTGAATCGGGTAATAAATGAGTGAAACGACGATGAACCGAAGTCATTAAACGTACAATCACGAGTTCGTCGTTTGATACACGTTTAGCAATTTTTATCCCCCTTTTCCCTTTCACTGAACCAGATAATTGGATCAGATGGTTGACATGCCACCACATTCTGGATGTTCATTAATCTCGTAATCGACTCGGATGCAGGCGAGTGGTTGGAATTGGGTATTATTTGGCATATTCATTTAGCGTGGATTCAAAGAGAGAAGTTTCAAGGCGAGGTACACATTGAAACGTCACAATATCAATAAAAATCTGCAGCGATTAGAAAATAGTCGCTAAAATAAACCCACGTTCGCTGCCATAAATTATCGTATGGATAACCTATTAAGATGTGAATTCACGAAAAATAAAACGTAAAAGGAAAACTGTATTGATAATTTTATCATTTATGCGAGTGATATGGTAAACGAAAATCCGAAAAAACCATATAGTAAACGCGACCTTGTTAAAATCAAGAATAAAATTAGCTCTTCCAAACTATTAGCAGAATGGGCTCACTTGGTAAACAGTTTTTAACGATTAGACGAAGATGTGTCGCGTCATTGTCACCAGTACTCGAAAGTTAAACTCGTACGAATTGTACACGCGTTCGAAGCGAATCAAACTCGACTAATTGCTGATATTTACGTAAACCTCAGGCACGATAGATTAATCTGATGGGTGACACGAGACGAAATTAACACTTTCGTGACCTTGCGAAGAATACACGGATGCGTACGATTTAATCGGATAAACGGTCTTTTTGAAGCGCACATGGTCCCTAGATAGATCGTTTGATTAGATATTCGAGGAATATTTTTTTTGGATACATGCCCCGACGATCGTGACGTACACAAAAGTCGTGACTCCGTCGACCCGGCGGTACACTTTGAGAATTGGTTTACGAGACCGCGAGCCATTTTACCAAGTTTGGCTCGAAAATTTCGACTCTTTGATGTTTGACAAGCGCGAACAAATATTTAAGTTGGGGAACGGTGTGATTTTCGAATCAGATATTGTTTTACAACCAAACTCGTGTAATTGCGCGCCGCTTTTAATGGTTTAAACACCACTGGCTTCGATCAAACCGGTACGGTTGCGTTGTTATCCGTATTTGTAACGTAGACGTGAACGCCCTTTAAGATCCAGATGTACGAAGCGCCGTCGTCCACTTTAATGGTGATTTTTCCTTTCGTTCGAGTGCCATACGTGGAATTATGCAATTTGCACGCTGACTCTTGGAATTGATAATGTCCGAGTGGCGATTTGTTGAAAAATTTGCACACCAGTGGTTCTTCGACGTTAACAAATTGACTTTACGACGTTAATGGCCGATGACATGCGTGGCTCGATGATTATGGTGAAATGATTTCCGCAATAAACCATACGAAGGAAGGATGCGTTGGTAATTTAATGGAATCAGCGTGTGCCGTGAAGAAATGCCTTTCGTTATTTCATATTTTAACGAGATTTACGAGAATTCGTCGATATCGAGCCATCATGATGGAGACAACCATGTAGGAGGTGTAGTTAATGGGGAAATATTAGGTTTGGGACTACGTCGTGTTCGTCTTGAGCAATTAACAGAGTGGTAAAGCTATGGATATCGTTCGAATCAGACGTTCAACTTGAAACCTATTCGTAGAATATTCCCAAAAAATTATCGTTTTCTTTGTGCTGAAATGGATCATTATTGGAAACTAAAACTTCTGAAAAACAAAGCATGTCATCGTAGCAAGAAAATATCCAAAAATGATAAACATTTAAATAGCGTGATCGAAAGTGAGAAAAGTAAACAATTAGATCATTTTTAGGAGTGGTAGAGTACTCAGTTTGGAGGGAAGGAGGCATATGAGACAGGATTGCTTGGATACAGCATATAAATGAATTTTTGAGTCATCAAGAAATGGACGAATCCGAAACAAAAATCATAAGTCGTATGAAATTTTTGGTAATTCTTAATCTTAATCCAAGAGCAGGAGAAAATTTTCTTGACTATTTTTAATGGCTTCCAAGCATTAGTGATAATCCTGAATTGTTTTTTCGATTGATATAACCAGTTAATTTTAATTGACCGATGTAACTATTTTTTAATAATTTTCAAGCATTGTTTATAACTTTTTCATGAAATTATTTTGTTCACAAATCAATTCGTCTTAATCAATTGCTTGATCGCATTTCACCATTATTGATCGGTTTCAAACATCGTTGATTATCTAGAATCATTTCTTGATTGATGTTGATAATTTTTCATATTTTTTATTATTTTTTGATGATTTTCAAGTATTTTTGTCATTTTAATTTTTCTTCAACATTTGTGATTTTTCTTTTTTCAGTTATCAATTATTTTTAGTCAATTATTTGCTCTGTTTTGGTTATTTTTCATACATCATTGATTATTGTAATAATTTTCTTGATTTTAATTACTTTTTTGATGATTTTCAACCATCATTGATTATTTGTAATAATGTTCTTGATTGATTATGATAATTTTTCACAATTATTAAGATTTTTTGAAGAATTTCAAGCATTGTTGATCATTAAGTTTAATTATTATTTTTTTTTTTCAGCATTATCAATCTTTTTTAATCAATTATTTGACCGGTTTTGATTTTTTTCTATAATTTCTAAGCAACATCTTGCAATTGTTTTCTCAAGCTTTTATCTTTCTCATTCAAGTTTCTCGGATCGTCTTCATCATATTTTATATCTCTCTTGATAGTTCTTGATAGTGTTCAATCTAGTTTCAGATAATTTTCAATGTTTTTTAAGAATTATGATAATTTTGATTTTTTTCTTCAACATTTCAAGTCTTTTTTTTTACAATCATCAATCCTTTTTTCATCAATTTTTTCTAAACTTTTGCATATTTTCAAAGATTTAAGAATACTATTGATCATTTTGAATCATTTTTTCGATTTATCTTGATGAATTTTCAGCCATCAGCTATCAATGATTTTGTTATTTTGATTTTTATTGTTTTCTTGGTCATGAATCTTTTTTAATCTATTTTACGAGCCGGCTTCAGCATTTTCTTTGTTTTTCAGGATAGCTATTGGATATTGTTTTCTTAATGATTTGTGATCACTTTGCATCTTTTTCTTAAGTTTTCTTATTGATTATCATTCTTTTGAATAATTTTCTTTGTTATTTCGCTTGAATATTTTCAACTGATTTGGTTGTTTTTTATTATTATTATTAATCGTTTTCATGACATTTATTCAAACATCAAACGTTCTTCATGATTTTTTATAATTACCTTGATGATTATTGATTACCTATTTTAGGTTATCATCTTGATTATTTCTCATCATTTGAAAACATATTTGACCATTTTTGATTACTAATCAGTTGCTTGACTACCATTGATACTCTTGATCATTTTTAGCAATTTTCTTGACTATTATTGATTATTTCACTTTACTTTCTTGACTGTCCACAAAAAAATTGATCAAATTTCATCAAGTGGAATATCTCTTGACTCCAGTTTGATTAAATGTCATTACATTCGATTGAATTTGTTCTAATAAAATCTAATTATAATTATATGGTCAGGTGATCTAATTCATGAAATTTCATTTGATTTGGAGAATTATAATAGTATTTAATCTATTATTTTTCCTAATTATTGATCATTTTTTATCATTTTAAACATTCTTAATGATTTCCTTGATTATTTTATATCATTTTCTTGACCGTTCTTGGTTTTTTTCCGATCAATTTACCATTTTTGATTACTTTGATTGTGTTTTGGACTATTCTTGAATTGTTTTAAATCGTTTTGAATCATTTGCTTGATGATTCTTAATTATTTCATTTCACTTTTTCGAGCATTGTTCATTTTTGTTAACAAATTTTACTATTTTCGACTATTTCGGTGATATTTTTGACCGCTTTTGAATTATTTTCAGTCATTCTTACTCATTTCCTTGATTATTCTTGGTGTTCTACATTAATTTCTTGACAAGTCTTGATTTCTTTAGTTGTATTCTTGACCACTTTGGAATTATTTTGACTTATTTCCTTGATTATTCTTCGTTTTTTAAATTAATTTCTTGAAAATTCTTGATTGTTTTAATTGTACTCTTGACTGCTCTTGGATCATTTTGAATCATTCTTATTCGTTTCCTTGATTATTCTGTGTATTTTACATTAATTTTATTGACAATTATTGATTATTTTAATTGTATTCTTGACCACTCTTGAATTATTTTTAATCATTCTTACACATTTTCTTGATTATTCTTTGTATTTTACACTAATTTTATTGACAATGATTATTTTAATTGTATTCTTGATCACTCTTGAATTATTTTAATTATTCTTTATATTACTTTCTTGACTTTTTTTAGACATTTTCGACCAATTTGACACTCTTTAGTAGTTTTCAATAAATTTCTAGCCTATCCTTGTTAATTGTAGATTGTTTTTGACCATTTTACATCGACCTTTGGCCAAGCTACTCGGCTTCTTCTTTGCTAGCGTTTCAGTATATGAAAGAAGATTCTTTTCAAGTCGTTCACTGAACCAACGATTTGTGTTCGAAGAAAACCGAAAATATGTCAAAATTATCTGAAGCATGCGTTACTTCGAAGCGTAAAAGATCGGTACCTTCGTATTTATAACCTTGACCTTCCTTTCAAAATCCACCATTGAACCAGAATGTAGTCAAGCATGAAGGTACCTGATGCTGGTTTCTTTGGAGGTATTTATTTTCCATAAGTTTCAAGTGACATATTTGCTTGACCTTTTCCGCTAATTTCGAAATTATTTCGAGATAACTGAAAATTAGACTTCACTGTGGGCTGTGGCTTGTGAAAGCTCTACACAGTCGAGTTTCGATTTCTACAGTGTGAATGCTAAGATTTCATAAAAGCCACCGCAAATTAGACTTATGTAGAAAATTTTCTTGGTAGTATCCATAACATGATTCTACCAGTTACGTGAATCACCGATGAAATTTATGAAGAAATTTGGAGGAATTTTTCATCGTCGATTCCAAGTATTCGTATTTTGGCGAAGAGAGAGATTTGCAACGACAACGAGTTGTCGAAGAACATCTTCGTCGCCGAATGCCTACACTTCAGATTACTTTAACGACTCCAGAACAACAATGTCGTAAAGATACTCGTTGGCGAATGACGTGTAGCAGTTCTTCTGTTTATAAATCTTTATCTATTGTGCATTATGTACCGTCGTGTCGAACAATTCGCCTGACAGCGTTATAGAACGATGAATTATGCCGAACAATAGAAAATCTAGTGAAATTTCAACGTAGCTCGTTCGATTATCGATGTTTCGGATTATAACGACGATTCGAAATTAAAGCTCGTCGGGTCATAAAAGCTTAACAGTACTAGTAAACAATTTTATTACCTGACATTGTAGCTATTTCGAGAGATTTCACCGTGCGAACATGTTAGCTCGTCCTTGGTCGACGTAAGTCAGCTACCTTGATCATCGTTAATTCAATAAACAACACGTATGGTGGAGAAAATTCGCGCACGAAGTAACGAAATTCGAGAAAAACTCATCGTATCGAAATCGAAAGCACCGCAAGAGGATGGAATGCTTGGAAACCGGCGTGAGGTGGTTACAAGACGTGAACCAGATATGGTTACGATACGAATATCGGAGATTTACAGACAGGTACCTGGATTTGGTAATTGCGAGAGGGAAGGTTGGTTACGTGCGGTTCGACGACAACTAGTTACGCGCGTAGAGTGGGGTCGGCGGTAATACACGTTGCTTGACCAACTGCACTAATCCTTCGAGGTTCCGAGCATACCATCGTATCGGCGCTTCGGGTTTCTTTTCGGACCCCTTTTTCGATCTGCTCGAGCACGCACGCATTCATGAAATTTCCGAATGAACGCGATTAAACGAACAAGGTCGCGGAACGAATGAAGTGGCTGGGAGTACTGACGCGATTGTTTTTTACCTCTTGGCTTTCGTCGGTGTGTAAATAATTAGATATAATCTCAGCTGATACGACGAGTGTATACTTGAAGATATGCGTGAATTGGGGTACCAGGGTATCGTATAATCGCCACGATTAACAAACCGTACGAATACCCGGCAGCCTATGATGCCTTCTAACTCGTTCGCACAGGCAATTCAATTAGACTCACGCGTCCATCGAGGAAAAGGCACCAGAGCCCTAAAAAATGTACTATAGACCCAGCAGGTGCGCTTCCCCGTCATTTTACAACTTCACGTACACATAAATTAATGTCTAGCTTGTCGATGTATTTGTAAACATAACGTCGGCAATGTAAGGCGTGTACAAATATTGCTTCAAGCGGAGGTACATTCGTACATACTACAAATGATAATTATCATTCGTTCGTCTGGTATTGTATGCAAAAAGAAAATTCGACTATGGAATCACCATACCAACATTGATTTATTGTTTCCATTTCCTGTCTAAACTGCGAGGCGGCTTATGTACAAACGTATTCATTTATGAAATCACTCTTAGTACTGGAAATGGTGTTAATGAAATCATGGAAAAAAACACTTACCGTATGGTCGAGCCATTGAATTAACAACGGATGTCCAAGTCCACTTCTCAAATTGATACTGGCACTACGATGAGTAAAGTGATGCCACAGTGATCAACTTCACTCGAATCTATTTCAAATAAATACGTTTAGATGTAGTTGCGATTATTTGATTAGATAAAAATGAAAGTTAAACGAATTTCAGTATGAAACAAGGTGATAATTTATCATCAATCGTAGCTCGTAGGTCATTCATTTGATGGCATGCCGGATTTAGAAAATATTTAAGGATCCATAGAATGAAACGAAGTGACGAATTTGGATTCTAAAATAAATTAATGACTAATTAAATACATCTAACGTGTATTCCCAAAAAAATTTAAAGTGACGTCAGTAGGCAGGTGTAAGAAATAACAACTAAATGATCTGGATTTTGAAACGATTTAACAATAACCTTGACGATGTTGGTGGTCATGTTAATATGCCGTTAAAATAATTGGTTTCGAGTGTGGTGATAAAATTAATACTTTGTGTATTTCGATCCTTCTTTTGCACAATAGGCAACATGTATGGCATTCGTGTATAACAGCATACCGTCGTCCCATTAATCTTCGAACCCCTCAGCGCAAAATTCCGTCTCAGGCTTTAGCCATATAATATGGACTGCTAATTTAAATAGTAGAAACCTTTAACTATATGCCCCTAAATCGCTCGAACTGTAAAGAAAAATTCTATCGATATCAAGTGAACACTCTCAGATCAAAATGCGTCTGCGCATGCGCGAGTTAAACCTAACAACAGGAACGGATGATACCAGTTGAACTTGTTGTACTCAAAACTCGAAATAATATTGATAACTTTGAACTCGCGCATGCGCAGACGCATTTTGGTCCGAGAGCGTTCACTTGATATCGACAGAAATTTGCGCTATTCTAAACGATGAGTTTGAGCAGTTCAGGGTTATGTGGTCGAAGGTAGGAACTGAATCCAACAACAACATCAGATAGATACGCTGACGCATGCGCAGTTTCAGTTTCCTCATCAACTTAGAACACTGTTGATTTAAAAGATTTGCCGCACTTTTTGCCATAAATTTGTATTCCTATTTATTGTAATTAAATGCTGTGATATTTTTAAGTATTTCGATTTCAATTATCAATTTAAAAATAATATTATGAGAAGGAGGTTGCAAACGAGTGGTCACCCGTTTTGCCTGTGTAAAACGGATGATTGCAATTTATCTCATTTCAAGTAATTGCGCTATCATTACATTTCAATACAGTCATGATTCACTGAAATAATCATTAGTATGCTCTCTTTAATGTAATTTTAATTATTAAGTAATATCAATGAAATTAATTCAGTTGTTGATGTTGATTTAAGATTCTTATCATTGAAAATTTCGATGTGTTTTCATTTTCATTGCTGAAATGTCACTACGCATGCGCGAGCGCATCTATCGATTTTGTTATTGTTTGCTTCACTGTGGTGTATGTTTCTGTACGGCCATTAGCAGTCCATAGTATATGGTCGAAGGTCTCGAGACGTGACTCTAATAAAAATATTTTGGAATCGCTTTGTGGTAACCCTGACTGGGACCTGGATATCTTGAATCAGTGTTACAACACAATGAATCCAAAATACTCGTATTTAAGGTACTTGAGATTTTTATGCTGAGAGGTTCGAAGATCAATGGAACGCACGGTATATTACTTGCTTATTTGTTTATTTTCTATGTATTGTTCTTTTGACTTTTCATGAATTTTTTTGAGAAAATTCAAAATTCTTTAAATATTTTTTCCCGCCATTTTTATCATTATTAAAAATTATTTCCATTTTTAAACATTTTTGTTTTTAAATAATTTTCCATTTTAAAAAGTTTTTCTATTTTTCAATTTTTTTAAAATAATTTTTTTTGGATAGTCTTTGAAATGGATTTATTTTTGAACAATTTTTTACGTTTCCACCATGCAGTTATTACCGATGGAGGGCGATATCTTGAATTACTTCATCAGTGGTCTTGTATTAAGCATATTATATTTATACTTTTTTGGAAATGAAATGAGGTAGAGTGTCCAATGAGGTCATGCACTTAATAGACGAATTCAGATAACTGGTCCACTCTTTGATTGGTCATACATCACGCGGGTAACAACCAATCAGCAAGTTGGAAATTGATGACCCATTGATTTTCATATATAGACTGCTAATGCCCATTAGCTCAATGTCCCAGACATTGAATTTTTAGAAGTCACGATATGCATTACGCGCATGCGCTAGTCTTGAATTTATAAACATAACATATTATCAGTTAATCAGTTTTAAATCGTTAATTTTAATTAGCTGAGTTTTTAACAAAAAACGACAGCTATTACAACCTTCCTGATTTGGGATGGGATGGTCGGGGGAGGGCGTGGTCTTCTAATCTTTGCGTTTCAGACCATTTGTAATCATCTGGCTAATGTCTAACTTTTTGGTATATATATTTTTTTTGCCGGCGAGTATTTATAAAATACGCTCAAAATTTGGTAAGAGACTCTTTTTGAAAATGCGCAGAACAACCTTTTTTGTTTTTTCAATAAGTTTCAAAATGGCGGATCACTCAAACTTTGAAGGGAGCTGGAGAAATAGAAAATTGCTCAAATTTTTGATTTTTGACCTCATATAAAAGAGTGAGTCACGGACACTCACGTATCCAAATTTCAGCTTCTCAAGTGCATTTTGAGGAGAGTTAGAGCAAAACCTGTTTTTTGAGTAAATTTTGTTTTTTGTGTGCCACGCATAGCGCCGGCGGGTGTTGATAAAATTCGTTAATTTGGTGAGGAACTCTTCTTAAAAATGCGCAAAAGCCAACATTACACACAGGTCATTTTCAAATATCATTGCAGTAGTGTTGCTAGAACTAGGAAGTACATTCACGTTGATTGTAGTTTTAACTCCATCCTCAATTTTTTTTTTTTAATTTAAAGAAAAATAAGCTAATTCGTCACCAATTCCGATCTTAAGGAATCAAAAAGAATAGTTGATCATAAATGTTGAAGCAAAATATTATTGGCTTTAAAATAGATTACTTACTGATTGTTTTCAACTGGTAGTTCCGCCATTTCCGTTAATGTATTAATACATTTAGTAATTTCAGTTATCGATAGCGTTACCATACAACTTCAGATCTTAATAAACTAACTAGTGTCTCCTCGCCCCTTCGGGGCTCGCAATAAAAATTAAATGAAGAAAAAAAAGTTATTTTATCAGACAAGTACTGCTACATTCCAAACTACACAATCCAATTTATTCTCATTTGTTACCCCCATCAAGAGTTCTTCCTTTCAAATGGGCTCCTCCCCGCCCCCTTTATACCTTTGTATATCTGCCATTTTAAACAACTTTACAACTTTACCTTTACTCTTGCGTATGTACAAAGCTTTTATCGAGGTTTATCACCTTTTTTCCTTTTGTATACCTGCTACTCGATGCAATTTTATGACTTACCCTTGTGCATGTACAAGGCTTCTATTGAAATTTACAACCTTTTTTTCCTTTGTATACGTGCTATCCTTAATATACCTTTTATACCTGCTGTTCAAAACAAGGATGCGCGCGCATCTCGAAACCGATTTCATTTTGATTTTAATACATAGAGAGATAATATATAAAGAGTTAAAATTTACAACCTTTTTTTCCTTTGTATACGTGCTATCCTTTATATACCTTTTATACCTGCTATTAAAAACAAAGATGCGCGCGCATCTCAAAACCGATTTCATTTTGATTTTAATATATAGAGAGATAATATATAAAGAGTTAAAATTTACAACCTTTTTTCCTTTGTATACGTGCTATCCTTTATATACCTTTTATACCTGCTATTAAAAACAAGGATGCGCGCGCATCTCAAAACAGATTTCATTTTGATTTTAATATATAGAGAGATAAGATATATTATTTATCAGAGTGTCATGAATAATTTTTTCTATTATAATGCGTGACTTACTCGAACTGAAAGTCATCGAAATATACTTCTGGAATAGCTCCTGCTTTCAAATTGCTACGAGTTTTTCCATGATGTAACGCATTTTTATTGAAATGCTATTTTTCATTTTATCAAAAATTCAAAATAAAATATGGAGTTCTTTTTTTTTTTTAATTTTGTTTTTTCAATTTGCCTGATGATGTGATGGTAATTGATAATAATTAGGACGTGAAATAATATGATTTCAGGATTAAATCGAGCTCACGGTAAATTTTCCAATACACACAACACTATCTTCGCGTTTGTCTGATGACTGACGAGATTTTTTTATTAAAAAAAAAAAAAAAAAAAAAAATGAAAGTAAATAAGCGAAACAAAATTGAATAATACAATTGGGAAGGTAAGAGTGTTGATCGCCTTAATGTATTTTATAGGCAACTCATACTACATGGTGTATGTGAAGTAGTGTCTAATTTCACCGCAAGGGTTTCGAGCTATCTTTTCGTAATTTCCATGCCAAAGTTGTTTCGTTTGTTTAATCCTTCAAAGACTAGTGTAGGCTAACAAATTTGTTCACTTGTAATAAATTGCTTCTAACTTATGAGTAGATGATTAGTGCTCTTTTTAACTCTACGTCAAAAAGCAAAAAATTAAAATATTAATGATGTTTACCGAAAACAAAATTATATCGTTTTGTTTACAGCTAAATTTCTATTGAAAACAATAACTGTTCATCTCTAAATGGCGGTTCACTCAACTTTTGAAAAAGGGTAGAGTGAGGGCAAATAGCTCAACATTTTTGTTCTTGGTCGCATATGCAAGAATGTGTCAAGAACCAACATTTCCTTATCAACTTCCTTAGTCCATTTGTACGGGTCAGAGCAAGAAACGGCGTTTTTGAGGAATTTCTTAAGTCTTCCGTAACTCGTCACCAAATTGACCTAAAAAACTCAAAATTTGTGTGCTGAGTTTGCTTGGGATTAAAATATGACGATATGATCGATTAAATTTATGTCAAAATGGATGTAAAATTTAAAAGCGACTTGAAAGCCCAAATAGCTCAAATTCGATATAGATATAAATTCATATGATTATTAGGGGTAAGAATTATGCTACTTCTCAAATCCAATTTCATAGGTGATGTTGGAGCAAAGGAAGAAGAATTATTGTTCTCATAACTTTGTGGGGATTAACGAAAGTTGGAAAATTCACGATTAAGAATTTCATGAATTCAGCTTATTTCCTCACTATATATGCTTGGAAAGCTGAAACTTTGTATGAAACTGGAATGGGTCCTCTTAAATTTAAATGAAAATGGTGACACCTTTTATAATCTTTCTTTTGTTTTCGAAATAAATAAATTTTTACTTGGTGAATCTTCAAAAGAAATGAAGTATTTGAAGATACTGGCATATTGAAGTAAAATACCAATCCTTTAGGAATAGTGTAAGTGCTCAGTCATTCCTGCAGCATAATTTCAATGAGCTGTGTAAATAATAAGTACCTACAAATATGAGAAAATGTATCCCAAAAATTGACAATTAATTTAAACAGTTTGCGAATCTTCTGAACAAAGTACCAAAAGTGGTTCGAAAACTTTATTAAGGTTTCAGATGTCTTAGGAGTGAAGTGTTTAACGATCTAATGGAAATTCCAATTTGAGCGAATTTTGAATGATTTTTAAAATTAGGAGAAATCTCATATCTTCACATCTGCGATTGAAAAAAAAAATGTAAGCAGCCATGCCGCATTACTGGAGCTGAGTTTTTAATTGGAGCTTGTTTTGATTTACTAATAACCTTGCTTAACCGTTCATGACTACAGGCCACACCCAATACCAAGTCTGAAAACCCCTACCCTATCCTTTCCAAAAACACTTAAGAAGTTGAATTTGGCACAAATGTAGTATTTATTGCCATGAAATAATCATGTGAACACATATTTCTCAAATTATAACTATTTGAGGGTCATCAAATTATCTTCAAATCTTGATAATCCGCTATTTTGGATCCATTTTGACTCAAATTTAAGTGGTTATATTCTGGTCACAAACTAATCCTACACACGAAGTTTGACCATTCTAGGCCGATTTGGTGATGAGATATGGAAGATTCATGAAATTTCCTGCAGCAATTTCCCCTCCAAAAGCCGTTTTTTGCTCTAACTCCCCTCCAAAATCACTGAGGAAGCTAAAATCAAAATACGTTTGTCACTTGGGCTCATTTTATCATATGACACAGCAATAAAAAATTTTCGACCCCTCCTGTACCCCCACCACTATTTTAGGTTGATAACCCCGCCTTCCCCCTCCAACATCATGTATGGAAGTGAATTCGGGATATAGTATACAACTTATCCCCAATAACCATATGAATTCATATTAATTACATTTTTACCAACTTGAGGCTCCTCAAGCTCTACTCAAAATTTTGATAATCCGCCATTTTGAATCCATTTTGATCCAAATTCAAGAGGTCATATTGTGGTCACCAACTAACCTCACACACAAAATTTGACCTCTTTAACTTGATTTGGTGGGGAGATATGGAAGATTCAAGAAATTTCATGACTCAAAACTTCCTCAAAAAGCCGTTTTTTGATCTAACTCCTCTCAATATGCACTTAGAAGCTGAAATTTGGATATGTTAGTATCCGTGACTCACTCTTTCATATGAAATCAAAAACGAAAAATTTGAGCTATTTGCCCTTCTCCAGCTCCCCTCAAAATTTGAGTGATCCGCCATTTTGAAATTTATCGAAAAAACAAAAAAACTATTTTTGCGTATTTTCAAGAAGAGTTCCTCACCAAATTTTGAGCGAATTTTATGAATACTCGCCGGCGCTACGTGTGGGGGAAATATATATGTATATATACCAAAAAGTTGGACATTTGCCAGATGATTACAAATGGTCTGAAACGCAAAGATTTGAAGACCCCACCCTCCCCCGACCCTCTCTTCCCAAATCAGGTAGGCTGTAATAGCTATCATTTGTTAAAAACTCAGCTAAAAAAGTCCATTCAAATTACTCCTTTCCTTTTTTAGGGATGAGTGAGTACTTCATTTAGTAGGATATTCTTGTTCGATTATAATTTTTATAAATGACTAAACCGTTATTCGACTTCTGCAATGCCTGTCAGACCTATTTTAAAAGCTTCTCTAGATCTAATATATTCCCTTCTTTCGTGTAGTCACGTGTTGGTAAACCTGAGAGTATAAAAAGTTAATTCAAAATTTTGCAGTTTAGGTCCTATTTCAAAACATGTTGCTTTAATGTTTATCATTACTCAGTTTTATATTTCAACATATTGCTTAAATATAAATCAAAACCACTTACAATAATACCTATTAGTTCGATTTATTATCTCATTGTATCTAGTTACAATGTAGCATGTATCAAAAATATATTTTATTTTCTCCCTACGCCGTTCATCTGGTCAACATTTAATTTCACGCTTTAAAATCCATTTCTCCAAATCAAAACCCTAACATTATCTTTCAGAAATTCCAAATGATTCCCATACTATTACGAGTATCATCTCTATATCGAGCTGATGATAAAGAAATCCTAATAACGAGGTATAAATTTCCACCGAAACATCTCTACCTCGCCCAACTCGACCATAGATTATAAAAATCGTCACACAATCCATTCGTCGTGAAGGTTAAAAATTTCGTCAAGGTGATTTTCCGTTTTCTTGTGGTAAATCGATTTTACATCAAGCCCGAAACTAGTTTTACTGGTACGATGGAATTTTAATAATTTTTTTTTTCGTGCAAATTTTATGGATTTTTTTTGCTCAATCGTCAATTTTATTAGTAGCAATTTCGTTTGTATGAAATAAAACAATAATTTGTGGTATCTGTTTTAATTAGAAAATGAAAAAAAGATGTTATTTTGATTAATAAATTAGATAACATTGAATACCCTTCACCTTAAGCATGCTTATAATAAAGTTCTTGAAAGAGTACTTATATTTACGTAAGAATTATTTTTATGTTTTAGGGTTCCTTATTTACTACTCTTATTCTCAATTAGTACCTATTAATAGGTAAGTTTAATGAGACAATTAAGTAGTTAAGAGGCAAAAAAAAATTCATAACATAATTACAATATTATTTATGTACAAAAAAATAAAAATGAAAAAGAATTAATAAATTGTTCACAGAACGTACTAAAATATATCATAGATATATGGGACCAAAATTACCAACATTTCGGAGAGTTACTGGGTGCGACGTGTTATCACACGTAAACCTACCCCTCGCCTACTACGTCGGTAACAATAAAAGCAGCGAAGCTTGTAAGCTTCGCCAGCATACTTATACGTTTAGGTTGACTTAAACTATAAAATTACAACATATTTAATGATAATCGGGATTTTGAAAATTACCTTTCAAAATACGCCGAGTATATGTATATAGTTGAGCGAATAAAATACCTAATGAATAATTTGCCAATAATCGGCATACACTGATTTTGTAAAAGTTTATGAAACTTTTACAAGATATACTTAGAATTAATTATCTTCAAGATATACCTAATTATAACTTATATATAACAAATGGTATAATGGTAATGTGGAATCTTGCGTTCATCAATTTATAAATTATAAGGCGTACAGAACTGATACACTAGCCTTTGAGATCGTTCGGTTTTCTTCATAATACCTTTCTTATAGTACTGCCTTATAGAACGCGACAACTTATCGTAATTCATCGCCGGCCTATTCTTACGTTTACCCCACAGACGAGCAACGCGAACCGAGTCCTCGATTTTGAATACCCCTTTGTTGCGGTCCAACCATCTGATACATGATCCATGCGTTTGCGGCGACGACAATAGTTCTTTGAGGAATTGCCATAAATGGATATGCGAGCCGCTACCTCTGGCTACTTTCAGACCTGGTTGCGGTGACTGAGTGAAGTTGGCCGACGAGTCGGTCATCTCTTCGTCGTCTTCTTCGTCGTCTGAAAAATACCAAGAATATGAAAAATCTCGACTTGCCGAGCAAATTTTCATCACTTTCTCAAACTGGTTTTATGCCTAAGGGCTCGCGTACAGGTTATCGATGATCTATATTCGGTACGCGGTAGCCGCTCCGTACATTCATTAAGGGACCATTAAAAAACCTCGTAATTTGCGTTCTTAATGGTATTGTCAGGTCTTAGTGATATGGAGTTTATAATGGCGATGTGCCATCTGTAATGTTTCTCGGAATACGTTATATTGGGAACGCGATTCGATTTATTGGACTTGTTTTCGAAGCGATTTAATCGCGGTGTGAATGTAATGCGATGGTGATTTAGGTGGAAGAGATAATCTCTGACGTATTTTATCTTAATTGTTGGCTTTTTGAAATTTTTATCATTCGGTTTTTTTTTATTTGTTTTTTTGTTTTCTTTTTCTCATTTTAGTCGTTTATTTTGTTTTCCATCTCAGAGATAAGAAGACATTTTCAAAAATGTATTTTTTTATTTTTTGAATTTTATTGATTTTGATTTATCTATTTTATTTATTATTTCATTTTACCCTTGTTTTACATATCGCTTTCTAGACCAGATTTTACAATGAAAAGAAAATATTTCAAAAAAATCTATTGTTATATAATTATTTTAAAAACGTTCGTTGAATTTTTTTCTTTTTTAATTTTTCTCACTTCTATAAATTTTTGCTTTAGAAATTGCACATTTTTTTCATTATTGAAAACCCATTCAATTCTTTGCTTTGATAGAATGGTGAAATTTTTGTTCGATTTATAGTATAAATCTAATGCACCTGCTTTTCTCCAACTCGCTGGTCTGATCAAAGAAATCAAACCTCTTCATTCGTACATCTGACCTTTCTCACTGTAAATGGCACGTTAATACAGGAAAGAAGTGATGAATAAAATCTTAAAATAATTGCATCATTTTCTATTGAACGATTCTATTATTTTTTTTTGAGAGTAATGTATTATTATTCCTTTCAAGAATATAATTTTTTTGTTTGAATAATTTTACTATTATTTATTCATTTATTGTTCAAGACATTGTACCATTTTTCTTTAAAAAAATCATAATTTTATTGAAAAATGGCTTGGTGTAATTTTTTTGCTTGAAAAGTATTCATAAATTATGTTTTTATTTTTTATGTGTGTTTGAAAAATTTCATAACTTTTCAGAAGAGAGGCGATAGGCAAAATTGCCTGTTTTCCTTGTTGGATAAGTTGTACCAGTTTATGTTGAAAATTTCATCATTTCTTCAAATAAATGCAATAATTCTTCTGTTTTTAAAGAAGTGTGTTTTTTTTTTGCTGAAAAATTGTAGTGTTATTGTTTGTTTGTGCTTAAATCGTGTTTTTTTTTTTTTTTTGTTTTTTTGATGAAAATTGTTTTGCTATTCATTTTCTCATAATTGGTAATTTATTTTCCATTCCTTTATAGAATTGTACAAGTTTTTTGCTTCAAAAAATAGTATTTTTTTTTAATGAAAAAAATGGCGTTTTTTTAAACAAAAAAATGGTGTTTTTTTTATTAAAAAAATGTTTTTTTTTTTAAATAAAAAAATTGTATGTTTTTTTTTTAAATAAAAAAATTCCTTTTTATGTTTGAAAATTGCATGTTTTTAAAACAAGAAGAGTGCTTCTCAAAAAATTATATTTTTATTACTTATAATTTTTTTAATGGAGAAATAATGAAGTTTTTTGTTTGAAAAACTGCATCATTTTTGTATATTCAAAAATATAAATCAAAAAAATCCTTTGTATTAAAACTATAGATTTTTTTCATTTAAATCGCAATCTTCATTATTGAAAAAAATGAATTTTTTAAAATTAAAAAATTGTTTATTACACCATTTTTTTTAAATTGCATCCTTCTTCACTCAAAAATTGCATTTTTCAAGTTCAAAGAATTGCATTTTTTTTTTCAATCACACTATTTCCTTATTTGCATTAAAATGAAAAATTTCATTACTTTTGTTTGAGTGTAAAATCCTCCATTTTGGGCCTCAAAAAATGCAATATTTTTGCCGTTGCAAATTAAAAAACCGACTTTTTTAAAGTATAATTTTCATTTTTTTTTTAAATTAACAAATAACAAACATAATTTTTTTAATTAAAAATTGATTTGATTTTTTTTCTAAAATTGCATTTTATATGTTTGAAGAATTACTTTTTTTTTTGGAATTGTAATTGTTGCTTTTTGAATAATTGCATTTTTTTTTTTTAATGTATATTGCACAATTTATTTTCACTCCTTTTTAAAAAATAATTGCATTTGAAAAACATTACATTATTTCTGTTGATCAAAAACCTTCATTGCTACTTCTTCCAAGATGATGTCATTTTTTTAATTTAAATTTGTTTGAAAAAATGCATCAAAAAATTCTTTGAAGAATTGCAGCATTTTTTTGTTTAAAAAATTTTAAAAATCTGCTTCTACGTTTAATGCGATTTTTTTTGTTTGTTTTTTATTTTATTTTTAATTTCTGTTCTCCAATGATAAGTCGAGTAAAAATTGACGGATTGAGTCTAAATGTGGAGGATAGGTAGAAGATGTGAATCTTAAGAGGCCTATTGTTTTCGAAGTCGATAACTGAAAAATGAGTTTCCAACTTTGAAGCTTTTTCAGTTTTTGGCAAATATCTCGGGAATGAAAAGTCGTAAAGAAAAAATCTATGGAAACAAAGTTGTTGGAAATTTCACTCTCTACAACTTTGGTTCTATCCATTTTTCATGAAAGTTCGCCAAAAGTTTAGCTTTTGAATTTTGAGCTTTTTAAGTTATATTTTTTTTAACATCTCCAAGAACGAGGTTGGAGAGAAAAATGAATAGCAATTCGGTAATTGCAAATTTCAAGCTCAGCAACTTTGCTTCTTATACAGTTCTCACGAAAGCTCATAGTTTTCTACAAAAATGAACTCATGGTATTGAATGTTCTATGTTTTTATTTCGGTTGATAAGTCGAGTAAAAAACGATGCATTCACTCCAACTTTAAGAGATGTATAGATATTATGAAGCGTAAGAGTCGTATTGCTTTTGAAGTCAATCCCTTGTGTAAAAGTTGAGCTTTCCAACTTTGAAGATTTTTTAATTTTTTTGCAAATATCTCGGAAAAGAAGGGTTATGAAGAAAAAATGTACTGAAACAAAGTTGTAGAAAATTTCATTCTGTACAACTTTGGTCGTCATGTATTTTCAATTAAAGCTCCTAAAAAGTTGAGCATTTGAACTTAATTTTCGTTCTCCGACGATAACTCGAGTAAAAATTAACAAATTGACTTTAAATTTAGAAGATAGGTAAAAAAGTGGGGCTTAAGAACCTTATAATTTTTGAAATCTATCCGTCAACCAACAATCGAGCTTTCGAACTTTGAAGCTTTTTCAGTTTCTAGCAAATATCTGGGGAATGAAGGGCAGTGATGGAAAAATGCATAGTAACAAAGTTGTAGAAAATTTTATTCTCTACAACTTTGGTCCTTACGTATTTTCCATCAAAGCTCATAGAAAGTTGAGCTTTTGAACTTGGAAATTTTATTTTTGTTCTTTTGTTACCACTTCTACATAAACATTAGAGTGGCCCTTATTTTCAAAATCCGAAATTTTTGAATGCTACCCCATAAACTTGTTACCTCTTATTAGAAAATAATTCCCTGAAAATTTTGACCAAATTAATCAACATTAACCCGTGCCGCAAACGTGTTGAAATATTGATAATTGTAGTAGCACGTCGCATCACTGCTATCCCAGACAAGTCATGCGATGTGATAGGTAGGTAATTCTGTAAGAGATACAGAATGCTTATAGTTGCACTTGCATATGCCAAAATACGTGCGTTTACTAATTTGTATAGCGTATACTCATTTCATTTCGTGAAAACTCATGTGGTAAAACGATACTTTTTCCTCTCAAATTATTGGTAGTAAATTACCTCTGAAAAAACAAGCATTGAAAGTTTTATTTTTTAATTTAAGAGTGGTAAAATTGAATTTGCAAGATAATGCTCTCGTTAACGATTGGTGAAACTATGATGTTTTAGGAAAAGGCAAGAATTCCTGTTCAGAGTGAAAAAAATTACGTGCTAAAATTGAAACGATTTTACGAAGAATAACGAAATATTCAAAAATGTTCTGGTCGCCCAATATAAAATTAAAAACTCAGCTAAAAAGTCGTCGACACAACTAAACAAAGAGAGTAAATTTATTAATGAACTTGACAATCTTTTTGACATTGCTGGGGAAAATGCTTCAACATCCATGAAAAACAAAGAGCACATTCAATTTTTGAAAAAACAAAGGAAAAAATAACGAGCTGGTAATATGTACGAGATAGACAAAAAATTTAACTAACGAGGAAGAGAGAAAGTTTCACAGAGTTTAAAATGCGGAAGATTATAAAAGAAGAAGGTTCTAATGTTCACTATTTAAAAGATTTCAAGATGCATGGACAAATATAGATAAAAAAAAATTCCAACCAGGTATTAAAGAACCAAATGTAGCCAAAATTTCAATGAAGATAAATCTCTCTTAATCGAATTATTGAAAAACTTGAAAAAAGTTATACGAAATGATACTAAAGAATTCTTTGAATTATGCTTTTTTTTTTTTTTGTTTTGTGCCGTGTGCTGCTGCTTAGGCCAGAGGCACGTGATATTTAAGGGTGGTTAGATTAGGTGAAAAAGATTGGCTTTTATGAGGAAGGTGAGGAGGGAAATTATTGCTGAATGGTTGTTGAGGACTTCGGCGAGAGATGTAGCTTGATTTGTAGGTACTAGAGCAAAATGTAAATTTTCAATTTCCAGGCGCTATGCATCCTAATCGTTGGATGGCCAAAGCCACTAATTCTTTAAAAATTTATTTATTCAGATGTAAATTTAAGCTTGGTTCTTCTACTGAAAAAGGGGTTTATGATATTTGTTTCTTTTTTTAAATGTCAATGCATACGTGAAACATTAGTTTTTATCTACCCTTGCAAAAAAAGCAGCACAATTGGACTTTGATTTAATGAAAAAATTACATGAATATCAAAATATTGATGAAACGATAGTACGCAATACTGCATTGTCTAAACTCATCAACACGAAAACATTTTTTACTAAGTTTGATCCAAGTTATTCTTTTTTACTCGATGCTGCATCTACATGGAATGCAAATATCAAGCAACAACAAAGCAATGGAAAAGCTAAAGGTGGTGAATGACGCAGCTGATAAAGGCGTGCAGTTATTGGACGAATATAATAATAAACTTTGCATTAATGAAGATCAGAAACATTATATTTTGCAGATTGTCTCCAATTATCGTAAAAAATGTGTTTTTCAAATTTCAATAAAATTGAATATTGTTTCATATATTCTGAAATTGAAATTATTTTAATACGACATACTCTCATTACAATCATATGGAAGTGTACCATACAGTACCACCGCACAACACACTCCATCACGTGGTTCACTCGAGGTAACAATGAGGCGACGCGCTGTTATCATCATCAACACTTCAACACGTTTGCGGCACGGGTTAATATTAATCAATTTGGTCAAAATTTTCAGGAAATTATTTTTTCATAGTAGGTAACGATTTCAGGGGGTAGCATCTTAAAAAATCCTCCGCCAAAAAAATCACAAGTATAAATAAGGGCCACTCTAATAAACATCACTTATTATTGTTCAACATTTTGTGAAGTCCACTACTTACTTTAGTCCTTACTGGTTTTTCTTCCAATACTTTTGTTTTTATTCAGACTGCATAATTATTATGTTCATTGCCGAGGGTATTTTTTATATGATATTCTCTACATGTCTACAGTGGCTCGACTGGCAATCCAGATCATTATTACGGTTTAATTTTGGTACGATTTATTACGAGCTTTTTTCGGGGGGGGGGAGGGGCGTTAAAAATTAGTATTAAGTTTTGGCATTATCAGATGAAAAGTATGTAAATAAAGCATTGAATGCTGGTAATATTTATCATCGAAATAAAATATTGTAAATATTGCCCATTTAATCATAGCAACATACTCACCATCGGAAATATCAATACTCGGAGAATTAGATTGAGCGTTGGTATCGCATAAAAGGTTATTCACGTCTAGATGAGTATCCTCCATGCTGTTCACTTTCCATATTTCCAATTGCGCGAATAATATGCTTCCACACTGTAAAACAAAACGAGTATATCGATTTAATATTGGCATTATCTCTGTCTCCATGGGTGTAATGTAATTGGTTTTTACGAAAATCAACGCCCAAGGTTTTCTGATTTTCGATTATTCGATAACATTGTCACATCAATTAACGTTACCATCTCATGTCTCATGCTTAATTAAAACGGTAATCAGGAAATGTAGGCGTCGATGGGACAAGTTCGTGGACCTCTAGCGGTTACATACGAGTAAATGCAGATGCTCGATCGTCAAGCATGCACGTTGGAAAATGCATAGCATAGACGTTTAGATTAGCATCGTATCATTAACAAATTCATTGTTATAGACGGATAATTATCTCGGGATGTATTTTTCATCGACTTACTATATAACGAGCCCGGAACGATGAACTTTAACTTTAACCCATAAATTTTGTAATTTTAGATCCTGGTCGCCAGTGACGTATTTACGTGAAATATTTTTACGCAATCGCGTAACGAAATTCGTCGGAAAATCCCGTCCACAGTTATGTAATTCAGGCCTCGCAATACGCCCGCGTTCGCCAATACCGAGCTACGTATCGGGGTAATTTACACGACGACTTTCCCTACGCGTTGTCATCGAGCGGGCGACTATAGGCGAAGAATAAATATAAGAAATGGTCACGCCGATTGAGCTAATCGCTACGAAGTGTAGGTAAAAGAAGCAGTATCTGGTATTGGTATTCAGAAGACAAATACGTGTAATACGAGCCTTCTTCACGGTACAACCATAGAAATTATTGTTCGGTGAAAGTTACTAGCCGGTTCTCTTTCTTTTACCTTGCTATTCTTATTATCACGAGCTTCAGCATCATTATCATGGCGTACGAGTTTGATACCGCGTCGTCGCTTCTCTATTCATTCGGCGTACAGGTCTATCGTAACCTAGATTCTCTGAGGCAACGACCTCGCTCTTTTCAGAAATGGTTAGACACGAAAATGACGATCCACGTATGATGTATTCTTGTGCAACAACCTAGCTCTGTCATTGTTTCCCTCGAGTCGACGGAATTTTCTCAGAATCTAAGCAGCCATTTCAACCGCATCGTGGTTAGGTTTCTGAAGAGTTGGGAAATTTTTGTAGAGGGGAAGAGAAGTGGTTGAGGAAATTACCTTATGAGGTAGCCACTTCCTATGCCTTAATTTTCCTTGGTATTTACGTTGATTATGGATTTGTTCATTTTTTTTTTTTTTCGTTTTTTGTTATCGCACATTTTTTCTAATTTTTTCACTTAAATGAGCTCTGTACCTTATTAACGTTTTTTTTTTTTTTTTTTTTTTTTTTTTTTTATTATTATTATATTATTATTTATTATTATTATTATTATTTATTTATTTTCATTATTATTGAAAGAAAAATGTTAATTCAACTTCTCAACAACCATTTTACCCATAGCGAATGAAAAATTGCCATACCTACGTACTATCTATATACATGGCTAAAGAATGTTGTAAATGTTCGGTCGTGAACTAGCGATGAATTAGAAGGAGTGAAAGCAGCAACAAGTTGATATTTAATTTTACACCGAGTTATTTCATTTCTAAAAAGTTTTGTAGGTTGTGATTTTTATGCGAACGTTTATTTTAAATTTGAAAGCTTTCACTAATTGCATTTCGTTCCCGTCTCCTCCCGTTGCGATGATATATATTTGTGATTAATGGCGATCGTTAAGCAAAAATTTACGAGAGCGATTAATTAGGTTTCGGAAATTAGCGAAATTTGTTTCGTTCGAGTTGAAGGTATACGATAACTTTGTAAAAGAGGAGATCGTTGCGTTGAACTCGAAATATGTCGGAGTCGTAAGAACAAAGTCTTGAACTTTAGCAAGGCCATGAATGCCATGATCATGGTTTCGTTGCGAGTACGTGGAGAATTTTGTTCTTGTAAGCGATTCATTTTTTTTTCATAGTTGAGTGGAGTAGACTCGTGTACCTATTGTAATTCAGATTGTATTTTTTGGAAAGTGTATTTAAGCGTTTTTTTTTTTTTTTTTCTTGAAGTAGTTCAGCTCCGAATTTCGCCATAAGCAATATATGTGACAGGAATTGCCCATCCGGATTTTTTTTTTTTTGTTTTTTTTCCTTTGAAGTAGTTCAGCTCCGAATTTCGCCATAAACAATATATGTGACAGGAATTGCCCATTCGGATTTTTTTTTTGCGATCACATTTTTATTTGATTATTCGATTTTTTTTTTTTGATAATTCAAAATAATTTTATTCTATTGTTTTATATCTCTCTTCCTCATTTCTCTAATTATTTCACTTGATATCACAAACGTATCTATAGCCTCATTTAGGGATAAAACAGAAGTCTAAGCTCATTTCATGAAAAAAACTTGAGCTATTGTATTTTACCTTTGAATTCCTTTTCTATTGATTAATTTGAGTTCAGTTCTGTTCATTTCAAAGTTCATCGTTGAATTTAAACTGAACCTGTTGACCGCTCAAAATATCTATACCAGTCATTCTATCTTTATTAATCACTTCCCATTAACATCATGAAGTAAAGTATATTCTGAAATTATATCAACTTCACATCGTGTAAAATAACGCACACAGTGTAACCCCCACTTTTCCACACTTTAGATCTCGTATGCAGTACAAAAAAAATTATGTTCCCTCATGTAGCTGGTAGTGCTAGACGAGTAGAACAAAAAATTCCATTAAATTGTTTGCTCTTCTGTTACCTACAAAATTAAATGAATTGTGGTAGAATGAAATTTAAAAATATCTCATTCTTTTAATTTTTCAAGTAGGCAAAAATTTCGTGGAACTATTACGTATCCTCTTTCAAGTTCTATCCATTACATGAGAAACATTTTCAAAAAGCATTAAATTTTTTTCACATTTTATACAGAACTAGATATTGAAAAAAGAGGGCAGAGCTTCGAGTAGACAAGTTTCCTTCGTGTTTTGTGTGGACTATAACTTTATGGTATCAATGGTGTTCTCCTCCATTATGGCTATGACAGGTTAATGAACTGGTATTTTGATAAAATAGAAAAAAAATTGAATCTCTGAACGAAGTGAACTCAGGCTTAGAAGTTCATTTGGGAGAAGTGTACTTCACTTCAGTCCTTTTTATTTTTGTTAAAAAAAAATCATCAATTGAAGTTCAAGTTCATTTCAGACAAAGTCCAAGTTCACCAACTAAAGGTCTAAACTTCGAGCTCACTGGTGACCTTGGCTCATGTCTAGTCGAAATACATAAAAAAGGCATTTATTCTAATTCCCATATAAGACGTTTGTTTTTCATAATTTACTGATAGGAAGGGACTCAAATTACGTGTCGAAAATATTCTTCATTAAATTCTCCACATTATAGACAATCTATTTTTTTCCCACGATTATTAATTTTGTCGAAAACAGTAAATTTTTCCACTCATTATTTTATGACTGAAAAAAAATCTCTTGAAGAATTATCCTTACATTATGAATCGCGCTTGAAAAATGGATCATCGATCAAAAACTAAAAAATATGAAGTTGTGTTGGTTTATATTTTGGCACAGTGAAGGAAATTTATTATTTTTATTTCAGTAATGCAACAATATATTATTTTGAAAAATTCCAGCCTGAGACTAATAACTATAAGCAAGATTCGAATACAATACATCCCTCATAATTGAGGATGTGATGTACGTATAAACTATTTGAATTCTGGATGCGAGAATTTCGTTGTCGTTTACGACTCGTCCATAAACAAATTATTCACAAAAAATTTCTGTAGGAATTAGTCAAAATTAAAAACGCACTAGAAAAATCCATTTGTCAAAAAGTTTCAATTTTTCTCTTATGATACATTACTTATTTGTATTTAGCCATTTACAATTTTTTTCATAATATTTTTTTAATATTTTGATTTTCATTTTTTAAATTTTTCTCAGTTTTTTTTATTTCATTTTTTTTTTAATTTAAAAAAATTTTTGTTTCCTTTTTTCATTTCATTTTTTGAAAAATGTCCACCATTTCTTTTTTTAGTTTAAAATGACATCATATTTTTCTCAGTTTTTTTTATTTCATTTATTTTTTTTTTTAATTAAAAAAATTTTTTTTTTTTTTTATTTTATTTTTTGAAAAATGTCCACCATTTCTTTTTTCAATTTAAAATGACATCATGTACCCTGTTCATTAATCTGAGCTGACTTGAAAATCTCCAAAGCGACTTTTTTTTTCTTCACTTTTCTCCATTTCCTCTGTTTTTTGGAATGGGGGGGGGAGAAATTCCTTCTCTCCGCATTTCTCACTGTTGTTATTACATTTTGACATTGCTGCGCTAAAGTATTCTAAGTGACATTTACATGCCTATTTTGATAAATAAAACTTACTTTTCCCTGAACTTTACTGTTGAAGGAGGAGGAGAGATGCGATAAAGCTTCCAGTCTTGCTTCGTTTGAAATAAATTCAAATAAAAAAATCGAATACATATTTTGATTTTTTCCAAAAAACTTTTTTGTTGGATATTTTTTTTTGTAAATTTTAAATATGTTTGTATGATTGAGCTCGAACATTTATTTATTTGTTGCGAACTTTTGGTTACTTTATTATTTTTGTTTACTTTTCTGTCATACTGTCGCTCTCTTTCTAATGAGTAAAGCACTATCTACTTATGCCTCACTGATAAAATAATTTTCATGTTTTTCTTCAGCTTAAAAAATAAAATAATCATCGAAGGTCTTTTAAATATGCGGGTTTGAAATATTTGTATTTTCTTCGGATTTATAAACAAGACCCGCGATCTTTATTAAGTACGGAAAAATACCGGCGATCAGGAATCCATACACGTGAGCATAAAATTATATTTACTAACCTGCGGAGCTCTCTGTTGAAAATCTTGCTCTGTCATCGACGTCAACGTGGCACCGGTGATATTGAATAGATCCATCGGTATAGGTAAATTGTATTGCCTGGAGTTCCATAATAACCATGCTCTTACGTCTTCTACGGACCATTTCTTCGGGTCTATAATAGATAATTGAAAATCATATTTATCGAAGCGTGTAAAAGCCATAAGTAATTAGAAGAACTCGTTTTGTACGACGTTCGAATATTAAAAATGGACAATTAGAGCAAACGGCGCGCGCCTGTTGACCAATGATGACATGTCAAATTACCGCCATTATCGGTGTATTAAAGGCTTGAAAATTCCATCAGTCGAAAACAGTTATATAAATGCTACCGTTTACGATTTCATAACCTGTGTATCGGAATTCGCGTATTGGTCGAAAAATCACCTCAGAAGGACGTTCGGCGCGCGTTCTCTTTGTAAATACGAAAAAAGTGTACATAGGAAACAATTAAAATAACTTTAAGCGTAACGTATAAAATCTAGAATGGCGTACCAGAGCGGAGAGAGGGATTAAGTACGATTAAAATTGTTGCTATAGAAGGAAGTGGAGCAAGAAAAAAGTAGAAGGTTGTTCGGTCGTTCGAAAACATGCCTAGGTGTGGTACGCGATGTACGAGTTTGAAACATCGAACACGATGCGATGGCTCGAATTCATTGTTGCCTGGGCTCACCTTTTTATTACGATAGACCTTGAAGGTGATTTAGGAGTAAATGCGCAACCATCGAGATGAAGGATTTTCCACCATTACGTCATTAAACTGAAATTACGATTTTTTTTTTCAACCAGTCGACTAGAATGGAGAAGCACGGATTAAGCCTATCAATTCAAACTTCGATTCGCATTGCAGACAAGCTAATGGGTTTATATTAAAGATGTCAGAGGTCGTATGAGCTATTTCTTTGGATACTCGATGCAAAAGTTCGCAACAACCAAACAATAGAGTATTGATCGAATGTTAAACGGTTTTTAATTATTCGACGAGCTCGTAAAATAGCTCAGCCTGCAGCCATCTGAATACTTTTCGCACATGTTCATTCCAGTTGCCCTTGACTTTGCCAAAGAACAAAGTAAAGTGGTGAAATTGCCTGCAGGGTTGGTTACTTCGTTTATAGATTTATAGAGCTTGACTCCCGTTCGTGACGGTATTCAACCTCTTTTGTTTTCTTTATTCGGTCATTCTGGATTATATGGAAATATTTTAATCATTTTACAACGTGAAGATATTTTTTTTAATAATTTCATATAATTTTGTTTGTTTGTTTAGCTTGCATTTCTATCTCTTTTTATTCGTTTAAAATTTTTTCTGGTGATTTTTGTAATTTTTATGTTTCATTTTTTTATTTTCATAGAATTTCCAGATTTTGTTTTTTTCTAACAATATCAGAATATACTTTGAATTTAAAAAAAATTTTTAATGTGGCTTATTTTTTAATTTTTAAATTCAATTATTATTTTTTTGTTAATTCTGCGTACCATTTATAGGTACTGCTTTTTAACCCCAAGTCATGGAAAAATAGGGAGAAAGTATATGGAAATGCTATTTTCTTTTGAAAGAATTGTTTCATGAGTTTTAAATTACCCAAGTGATTACATAAAAGCTCTGAGACAAAATACGAGTTCGATGGAAGGTAAATTTTGCACTACGTGGGAAATTCTTATTAGAGCATGGCATAGTTATGATATTACAGGGACCTTTCAAAACATGTTTTCAAGTTTGAGGGAAGAATAGAAATGTCGAAGAATTGAAAAACTATTGCACTTTCCTCAACCGCAATGCCCATTGATTCATATTTTCAATTTTTCAATATTATTTTATTTATATTTTATCGTTTCAACATTTTGATTTCTGCTTTCCAAAATTAAAAAAATTTTTATTGAATTTTCGGTGTCGGACGTTCATTTTTTTATATTCTTGTCTCTTAGTTTAAATTGATTTTGATTTAATTTATGTGTATTGGTCAAATGTTGAGTGATGTTTTATTTTTTAGAACATTATTTAGATTAATTTTAATTTTTCCGGTTTTTTATTTTTATTTTAAATTAATTTTTTTTTTTACTCGAATGTTTTTTTTGCAGACTTTCAATTATCACATAAATTTTTGATACGTTTATTTTTTTGGAATTTTCAACGTTTCAATTTTAATTTTAATTTTTTTAGTTCTATGTTTTTGATTTTTCAGTGTTTTTACTTTTTCAGGTTTTTTTTTTTTTTTTACAGTTCATCAGTATTTAAATTTTTAATTATTTTAATATTTTATGCAATTACTTGATCTTTTTTTTTTTTTTGTAGTAGTGCCATGTACTGCCGCTTAGGCCAGAGGCACGATTTAGATTGGTATTATCAACTTCTATATTTTTATTGTTGCTGTTGCTGCTACTGTTGTTGTTGTTGTTGTTGTTGTTGTTGTTGTTGTTATCGTCGTCGTCGTCATAGTTGTTTTTATATCTTTTATTTTTTATACTTTAGTTTTTTATTTATATAAAAATTTTCTAGTTGTGTGATACACTCAACGTTTTGATTGAATTATTTTATTTATTTCTTTTTTAATCGTACGAAATCGTACTACTTCGGTTTTCAGTTTACTAGAGTAAGTGAATTTTCTTGCTTGAAAACGGTCAAGTGAGCAACATTTTACTTTTTTCAAACAATTTATTGATGTTTTCAGATTTCAATTTTTTAATATTTTTTTAGTACATAAATTTTTTTTATACTTCGATTATTTTCAAATTTTTGTTTTCAAAATTTTCATTCTATTTTTTTTTTGACAATTATTTTTTTATTTTCTTACTTTATATTAAATCTGTTGGTATTTTCATCTATTCATTTTTTTATACTTCCTGCTTCTGATTTTTTAAAATTAATTTAAATTTTTTGAATTTTCATTAAATTTATTAATTCATTAATTTTTATTATTTTCATTATTTTTTGAATATTCAATTTTTAATTGCAATTTTATAATTTTCTATTATTTTCAATTTTTATATTTTCCAATTTCTTTATGTTTCCTATTTTTTAGTCTTAAAAATTGATCAAAATACTGTTACGTGGTGGAAGTGACTACTATGATGGCAATGAAAAGTTTTAATATGTGAACATTATTTTGCCTACTCTTGACATCTAAGGGGCCACGATACCTTGAAGTGATGAAATGATAATTTTTTGTTAATTTTTTTTTTCAATTGAAATTTTTTATATTAATTCAACTCGAGTTATATAAATGTTTGTCTAGACAAGTTTTATAAATTAATAAGGCTATTGATAAAAAATTAGTAATTTCGTCGTGCTTAGAGCGTCATTGCCCCTTTCTCTCATTGAGCAGTATTATCTCATAATGGTTTTGCTGTAGAAGTTTCCGCATACTACATATTTCATTATTTTGGTATTTTTCATTTTGCCTTCAAAATTTTCATGTTGAATTTCAGTGTTATAATTTTTTTTCTTTGTTTCGTTTTTATATTTTTCGTATACAATTCCGCCATTTTTTTTTATTTTTTTAAATTTCTTAAAATTTTGAAATTCTCGTTTTACATTTGTTCTTATGCCTGATACATCACTATGCGGTAATAACTTTCACAAACGCCTCAAAAAAAAAAAAGACCTATTTCGCGACATAAACAAATATTTCGTCACCCAGAAATACCCAAATACATAGACAGTCTCACTGTGGTCACGACTCCTACCTTACACTCGGTAGCAGAAAACTCTCAACAAACCAAACTCGCTTTCTTCACATCCCAACACATCGTCAACGTCTGAATATTTTTTCGTAGAATTCGTACCTCTCATCGACGGTAGCGCATTACAATACCAAACCCACAATTACAGTCTAGGAAGAGGTAGCGACCAGCGAAACCACAATCAAGCATTCAAAAGGCGCGCCACCCATTCGGTGATTCACGACGTTGGTTGCCAAGAAAAGAGAAATCTAATTACGCGTTAAAAAAAACTGGTCGCATATTGGTCGCGTAAAGCGAAGAATTAATGTACCAGTAAGCAATACGTACCTCGAGGGATTCCCAACATGATGCAGGTATTGTCGACATCTTGCATAAGTTGCTCGATGGCTTTGGAGAGCATAGGCGCGATTATCCCTTCGGCTAGGTTTACATCGCAGACGTCTTCTTTGTTTAGAATTTTACCATCTTCGGATTTCATCTCGGTCTGGTAACATGTGCCTAGGCCTTCGATATTGAACGGCTTCAAGTTATATTTTTTTTGAAAACTAGTATCTTTTAGAACCTCCCTGAGTAATTTGTGGTCGTCGTTTTTCTGATGTTTGTATTTATCGCAGGTCTTATTCTTCGAATCGTTCATAGGGCTTTTTTCCAATATCGAACGTAACAGTTCGGGTTTCTTTTCTTCTTTGTATGGCCGTTCGCATTTATCCTCTGTCAACAAGTTCTGTAAATTTAACGTGATCTCTTGTTTAATATCGTCCAATGGGATGATACTGTCGAAGTCCGGTGGCGTAGATGGACACATTTGGAAATCCGGCGACGAACAGCTGCTCGAGCTGGTTACTGAAGGGATGCTCGATTGTACACGTATTGTATCCCATTCATTTTTACCTTCCCAGTCCACGATCTCCATGTCCAAAAAAGTATTTTTACATAAACTAGCAGTATCGTCTTGGGTCTTAGCATCGTCTTTGAGAGCACTAGAGAAATCCTCTCTGTTCCACGATGGGCATTTATCCATCATCGTCGAATCTGGCCTCTTGAACATAGAAACGACGTCGTCGTAACGTGGTTGTTTCATCGTGACTGTATCTTTGGTTGGTAAATACGCGTCTTTGGTTGGCCCAACGGTGTTATCATAATTACCAAAAAGCGCTGGCGGAGAATTAACGTCGTAGTATAAGGAAAAAAACTGTTGCACGTTGTTACCACAAGAGGCGGAGAATACGCTATCATTTTCCACTCCGCCGGGTAAAAGAGACAAGTCGAAGTTATCCACCGAGTAGTCAGCGCTGTACTCGCTGGATGCCGGAGGACTGAAACCAGCCGATGGTACTATTTGTAGCATCTGCGAACAAAACATCTATACGTGAGCATTTAAGTTTTTACTTCTTAAATGACTAAAAAACGAACCAGTTTGCTACATTACTGAAGCTTAGTTTTTAATTGCAGCTTGTTTAGATTTGCAGATGATGTTACCAATCTACATCCATGCATAGTATCTGGGCTAAAAAGCCTACTTATTACCTCCAAAACCACCTAAGAAGTTGAATTCAGGAGATGTAGTACTTCTCAACTACAGAAATCACATCAGCCCTTACTTACAGAATGTTGAAGTACTAGGGAGGCCCTTGAATTCTTAGAAATAATATCGACAGGAGTTCCCTGGTGCTTAGCGCAGCGTGTGGGCAATTGGGTATCCCTCCCACCGCAATAAAAAAATCTCTATATCAGTCCTTGAATTGCTTTTCAAACCATTTTGACACGAACTGGAGGAATCAAATTCAGTCCTCAAGTGAAGCTGCATACGAATTTTGAACTTTTTAAGTACTGGGGGGGGGGGATAAGGACAATTCATAAAAATTTTTGACATTATTTCCTTTTCAAAACCTCTTTTTTTTTGTTTCAACTCCCTTCAAAACCTACTTAGGGAACTGAAATTTTAATATTAGGTAATTTTGGCTTATTCTATTAAATGTAATCATAATCGAAAATTTTTAGCCTTTCGTTTACGCCAGCGTATTTTGATGACGATAATCCTTTCTTCTCCTTTCCAGTAATCATATGAGCTCGTATACTATTTCCAATTTGAATTACTTTAAATTTTTATTAAGTATAATTTCCTTTAATATTATAAATTTTATGCTATTTCAACCTTTTTCTGAAATATTGGCTTTACAGAAATAAGAGAGGAAATTACTCATTATGATGATTACTAGATTGACTCAGAAAGGTCAAACTTTATAAGCGGGATTAATGAGGAACAAGAATGTAACCCCTTGAACTTGGCTCAAAATGGATTTAAAATGGCGGCTGGTCAAAATTTTGGGTATGGTGGAGGGGTTCCATATGCCTCAAAATTTTTGACCATAATTCTATATCATATAGTAAGCATAGGATACCAACAGTATAAAATTTGAACCTCCCAAATTGAGTCTGATGGGAATTGGAGTCAAAAAGAGAATTTTGTATGAATTCATATATACAGTGCGACCGAATGATTCTCTGTACCTCTCAGCGCGAAATTCCCTACTTCTAAAAAGAACATCAATTTTTTCATTATATTTGGGTTTTTATGAGAGAGTAAATGATGAAAACAATCGTAAAATGTAATTTTGAATTCGCATCATAGTTTTTAGCTTAGAAACAACAGCTATTATAGTCTATCTGGTTTCGGAAGAGGGATCGGGGGAAGGTGAGGTCTTCAGTTCTTCACATTTTTGCGATTCGGAATATTTGTAACCATCTGGCAAATGTCAATTTTTTTGATATGGGGAAAGGGGAGGGGGAGGGGGAGGTCTTCAAATTTTTCGCATTTCAAGCCATTTGTAACCATCTCGTAGCACTGGCAGGTACTCACAAAAATTGCTCAAAATTTGATGTGAGACTATTTCTAAAATGCGAAAAAAGTACTTTTTTGTTTTTTTCGATATACTTCAAAATGGCGGATTACTCAAATTTTGATGGGAGCTGGAGAAGGGGCAAATACCTCAAATGTTTCATTTTTGATCTAATATGAAAGAGTGAGTCGTGAACTCCAGCATACCCAAATTTCAGCATCCTAAGTGTATTTGGAGGGGAGTTAGAACAAAAAACAGCTTTATAAGGAAGTTTTGAGTCATGAAATTTCTCGAATCTTCCATATCTCCTCACTAAATCAACCTAGAAAAGTGCAACTTAGTGTGTGGGCTTAGTTGGCGACCAAAGTATGACCTCTCGAGTTGGGATCAAAATGGATCCAAAATGGCGGATTATCAAAATTTGAGTAGAGCTTGAGGAGTATCAAATTAGTAAAAGTGTAATTAATATGAACTCATATGATTATTGGGAATAAGAAGTGCTCTTCGTCCTCAATTCACCTCCATACATGATAGCAGAGGTGAGGAGAAGGGGTTATCGCCCTGAAAAATGTGGAGGGGGGGGGGTAAACGTATGGTCAAAATTTTTTTGTTGTGATGTGATATGATAAAATGAGTGCAAGTGGCCAATCTATTCTGATTTTGTCTTTCCAAGTGAATTTGGAGGGGAAATTGCTGCAAGAAATTTCATGAATCTTCCGTATCTCGTCACCAAATCGACCTAGAAAGGTGGAACTTCATTTGTAGGGTTACTTCATGACCAGAATGTGACCTCTTAAATTTAGGTTTGAATAGATCCGAAATGGCAGATGGTAAAGATTTGAGGATATTTTGAAGAGCCTCAAGTAGGTATAATTTTGAAAAGTGTGCCTTCACATGATTATTGCATGGCAAGAAATATGTACTACATTTGCTCTAAATTTAGCTTCTTTGGAAGCCATGGGCAGAGTTTATCAGACTTGGTATTGGGTGTGGCCTGTAGACATGAAGGGCTTAGTAATGTTATTTGCAAAACTGAACATGCCAGGATTAAAAACTCAGCTCTAGCAATGCGGCGTAGCTGCTTACATTTTTTTTCAATATTATTCAGTTAAATAAATTTTATCAAGAATCAGTGTTACCAAATAAAGTAGAGCAATTACTCGAAAGTTCAATAGAGTATAGTTAAAACTGGTCTGAGTTCTGATTGGTCTTATGCTGCGTGCGTAATAACCAATCATAAGGCTAGGATGTGATAAAATGTAGGTAGTTTCATTTCTACCTTCGTAAATAATATCGTTCAGTTTTCAGTGAACGACTGAAATTCGTTTGTGATTTGAATCATCAACTGATTCGTGTTTTTATTTTACAAGTAAGTCGAGCTAATTTACCAATTTCCAACTTGCTGATTGGTTGTTACACGCGTGACGTATGACCAATTAGAGCATGGACCATTATAACTACTCTATAAAGTATATAATTTTGATAAAAATTGTCCAAAATTATTGGGAAATGATAATAATTGAGTTCTTATTTTTTAAAGCAATTAAAAACACAGGAAAATGTAATTATTTGAAGTGTTTGTTTTTTTTTTTTCATTAAGAGTTTTTGACGCTGAGGAATGCAAGATTCAGTTGGTTGCATGGTATACGAGTAGAAATTATTAAAAATTTGATGAAGGCGGTAATGGAGTTCAAAATTACGTGTACAAGTCTAGCTAAATATATCCCTTATTGAACCCACGTAAATTTTTCTATCAATGTCATAGATGGTTCCACCAAAGTATATATGTGACTCCTATAAATAAACGTTATAGCACCCAGAACGAGTGCAAGAATGTCGGTTTCAGGTACATCACTGTACTTCAAAGACCATATTGGATGCAGTAATGTACCAAACTAAATATATACACGTTTATATCATGCGTACATACCAAAAAGTTGGACATTCGCCATATCATTATAAATGGTCTAAAACGCAAAGGTGTGAAGACCCACCACCCTCCCTGACCTCTCATCACAAATCTAGTGGGTTATAATAACTATCCTTTTCATTAAAAACTTAGCCATTAAATCATTCTCTCCGTGAAATATTCCGTAGATTCGACAATCGTAAATATTTCTGCAAAATTCCGCGGAAAAAATTTTTTACTATTTTTAAATTAAAACCAGTCGTTCGCGAGCATCATTTAGAGCGTAGATTTTATGGCGCGTAACACATGCGCGCATCAATTTCTGGTTCGCCTTGAGTATTTTCGTATAGCGTAATTTTTTTTCTACCTTACTCGCCTGATGTATTTTGAAAGTGGTCGCTGAAATCTGTTGCATATTCATCGATATTTTTAACGCGCCAAGTGTTGTAAAATTTTCAAATCGTTATGCTAAGCAGTACCCTTTAATTTACTTCTTTTCACGTTTCAACGCTGCCGTAATACGATTATAGTTCTAATTTTCGCCGAACAGTCATGTCGAGATTTTTTTTTCACCTTAATAAACAAGCTCGAAATTTAACGATGCCAGCAAAACGAGTATCTTATGACGTGCGAAAGTATTGTAATTTGTAATTCGAAGTCGGTGAAAATTAATCAGCGATGTTTTTCGAGTCGAGCTTCGTAATGTGGTTCAATTATTTTATTTTTCGTTGCGAAGTACGAAAGAGGGGAGGAGAGGGCAGAACGAGTTTCGGAGGTACAAGGCTTGAAATTTTGGAAAATAGGTATTTTATTACTTCATTTTTTTATAGTCATTATATTTTGAAACGATTAATTTTCCATTTCTGTTTTACAGTTATCTGTTACTCCTTTAATTTCAGTGTTAGGCAAAATTTGTACAGGGTTTATTTGATTACAAAGAAGAGTCATCATTCAAGCTGTTCAGTGTCCACACTTCAACTACAGAACTATCAAGTGATAATAGTATCCGTTAAGAACAACCAAAAGCTTCATGTACGCATATAGCTTAGTCTCATAATTGAAGGGGCTATATCACCTTGAAGTTGTTGAAATTATAATTTTTCGCTGATTCAGAAAAAATAAAAATAATTGTCTCAGCTGAAGACCTTTACTTATTTGGTTCTTCGTATATAATATCGAGCGTATAATATAATTAAATATTCAAAAACGCTGATTTTTTATTTTCATTATTTTTTCGAAAATATTTTTACCCCTTCAATTTCACCGATATAGGCAAAACTTACATAGGACTTCTTTAATTGATGATGTTGAGCAACTGAATTCTCAAAAATGGCGAGTTATAGTCTTTATTTTTCGAAAATATTTTGTGTTCTTCCGAATTCAATGATAGATAATCTTTTTTGCTCTAAATAACCATTTTTTATAATATTCAGTGATAAAATTTAAACAAAAATCCATGTTCATAGATTTCAAAAATTTTGTTCATCCTTAGTGTTATGTCTTGATTAATATAACGTTGGAAGGAAGTCAAAGGAATTTTTGATCTCGGTTAATTCATTGAAGATATAGACACACTGCATTTTATGTGTATGTGCTTTTAAATTTTTTCATTTTATAATACTCGGATGAAGATCTAGTGTCTTTGTTTGTTTCCTTCTTTTGAGTAGGCTATCAATAATTAATTCAGGCCTAATGTAGTGAATCCAGTTCCACCCTTAGCCTCGTGACTATATTGGTCACGTCAACAAAAAAATTGATGTACAAAAAGAAAGAGAAGGAGAAAGAAATTAGTAATTTTTTATCTTGGCCATTTTATATCTCATCACAGTTTTTGTAAAATTTTTATTTTTATAAATAAATTATTTTTTTGTGGAACACCCTCCCCCCTCTTCATTTACCCACATGCCTCTGGCCTCAGCGCCAGCACACGGAACGTAAAAAAAGAGACGGAAGTATGCGATATACTTAAAACTTAAAAAAAGATAAAGTAAATTCAATTTTGTGCTTTTTTTTATGAATCGATTTAATAGTTATCATTTTATATTTTCTTATTTTTTGAAAGTGTTGGTATGATGAGTAGGTAAGTACAAAAAATGTTGAATTAATTCTATACTACACTCAATAAATTGCAGTCTTTGAACTCAATGTTCAGTGTTCACCCTACCTTTTTTTTTTGGATCAAGTACATAATTTTAGAAATTTGAAAAATATAATTTTTTTTGTCTAAAGCTCACAAAAAATTTTAAAAGTAAATTTTATAATTATTATTTCATTTTTTTGAGGGGGGGGGGGTCTAAATAGATAATTTATGGGCTTGTTTTTCATTTTCTGCACGGTTACTTTAGGATTGAGCGCAGTGTATTTTTGAGGTCAACAGAGTGGACATCGAAATCATATGTACTATACTTCGCGAAAAATTTTCCATTTATTAATAGAATAAAATCATTTTTTATATTTATCATTCATTTAAAAACAAGATTTTAAAAAATTCCAATTTTGAAAATTAATAGCTTATTTAGTTTAAGTATTTATGGAAATTTCATAAAATATTGCAAGTAAATTGGGAAAAAAATTTATTCCTTGAAAAACGAACAAAATTGAACGTTACAATTGTTTGATTTTTATAAAATAAAACGTGACTCTACAAAACAAAAAAAATGCATAATTTTTCAAAATTTGAATTTCTGGAATTAAAAAAAAAACAAAAACAAAAAACCTCGAACTTTTTGAACTTGGTTACCATTGTGGGAAAAGTGTGATGAACTTGAAAGGTTGAAATTTTTTGAGCACACTATTGGCATAATACACTTGTTTTGCTTATTCATTATCGTTTTTCAAGAAATATTAACAGTCAATAATATTTGGTGTTCAAAGTTCAATAAAAGTTGTAAACGTTTAAAATTATCTTTCACGATAATCGAAAAGTACATAATAAGGGCTTCTCTAATGAATGTTTCGAATGAATATCCCCCTTCAATAAATTAGTCCTTTATATGGGTCTGATTGTATTCATTTCCATGAAACACTTGAATGTTGATAAACCTTTTGAGAATCAATTATTGCCCCTAAAAAGATGTATGTAGAATAAAATACTGAAGTAATATCGAAAACATTTTTGAAATCTCTTTTATGCTTTTCAACTTAGAACGAACCTCCCTTCTGTATAATTTTCTTTTACATATTTCTCATTCATTTACTTTAACTATTCACGTCTTGTACAGAGTGACTCCTATTACTAACTGATTACTAGAGGGGTTTCCATTGTGTTTGATGGATCAGATTATGATATAAAAGAAACAGCATCTTTGAAATTTCAAATGGCTCATTCAATTTTAAGGCAGTCATTGAATTTATTCCTCTAAATAGCGTAATTTATGCGATTTTGGATCTCGCGTTTTATATCAGTCGCGATACATTGCTGTAATTATTGTGTGTTGTTCTTCATTCCAATGCATCGTTACCACGACGCGTGTTCATAGTTACTTTGTGTTTTTCGTGAGGAAAATTTGTTCCTGAGAACCTGGTCTCAGTCAATCCGATACAAGTAAAGCTACGTGTACCTACCAACCATCTATACGTGCCGTAGTTACCAGCCTTAGTACCATCCCAAGCTACATTATTATGATAACCAATAAATCCACCCAATTCAATGTGTTCGAAACTTTTTGGGAACCAATTATTTTAAAAACAGACATAAAGTAGATGGAAGTAAAAAAATTTCCTTTCATGTAGTTTGGTTCAAAACTTACATGCCCTCTGACAAAAATTAAGTATGGAATATAATACTATTTTTGAGTTGGGGGGGGGGCTTCTAGAAAGATTTGTGTGAGTTTTTTAAATAACCATTTTCTTTTGTTTAGATAATCTCGAGGAAAAATTAAAATTATGGTATTTCTAATTTAGAAATTTCCTGACCTAAAATGCTGAAAAAATCCCCAATTATTTGTCCAGGACTGTGTATGAAACGATTTAAAACTCATATATTTTTTTTAAGTAAACTAACGAAATTAAATGTTTATCTATGCCTTCAAACCAGTGTACCAACCGATTTCAATCTTAATTTTGGCATTGGTAGTGAGAAAAACTCAACAACTACGATAGCAGGGTATCCTAGATACAAAGCCTACTTTCTTTCGACAAATATTGGCTTGCTATCTCGTACGTGATTTTTATATTCGTTGGATTTGTACTAAAGATCACGAGGATTTGGAATTTCGTTTCATATATTATCGCCATCATCTGAGTAGTTTTTAGGTGAGATTGATGGATTATTTATTATAGGCTAAGAACATCTGTATCGTCTATCTATATCTTGGATGTAAACTGAATACTCGACGATAGTTATTATTGAATATTTGAAAGCGGTACCTAATTGAATTCGTACTCTTGAAGATTGGTATTTACCAACGTCTCCGATGGGCTTTCACGTAAAAGCTTGGATTGTAATATTAGGCCTGAAGATCCAACTATAAGTTAGAATAACATTCGGCTAGTTTTTATTCTTATTGAGAACACAAGTATATCTAATACTTGAACAAATTCTTTCGAATGTATAACCCGCATCCCAACACCTTAGTCTACACCATTAGTCAAATCATAAACTCTTTGATTCTCTTACCGTGTCATAATCCAGCGACGTTTTATTACCGAACACCATAATGCGAACTTATCGAAGACGCGGAAAACCAAAAAAAAAACTCGCGAAATAAATCGCGCAATCTAACGAATCAAGTGAACCGTCCAGAAACGTTTATCGGTAGTTGGCATACAAGACGTTAACAGAAATTCGTAGCAGCGGATTTCAGCGTAAAGGGTCAACGAAGACACTCGTTTAGCATAGCGTTAACGCGATATCGAACGACTTTCTCTAACGTTGGAAATTGCCAAGTGTTATGGACACGTACGTAGTGCCTTCGATGGCGAGAACAAGAAGAACAAGTTGTCCAGCAATGGAACGTCGTCGCTGCTCGGTCGCAAGGCGGGAGAAGAGATGCTGGTATTGCTGGTTTGGTACGTGGGGAGCTGAAGCGAAGGGAATCTCAACGTTAATCGGTGTTCTTAGATTTTAAAACTCCCAATGACGTCAATACCAGCCGCTTATGCGTGTACGTTCGGATTTCAGAAATATTCGCGGTTAATTATCATAAAATCTAGGTGCCTCCGTGTGCGTACGCCGTGCCATGCTATTGGTTGAATAAGAATATCATTTCGTAAAAGGTGAAACCGGAAAGGTCGTATGAAAATTGTAAGTGATGACGGATCGAGGTATTTTTCAACGACGACGCGTTCTTCGTTATGTAATTTTTTTATTGGGATTTTTTTTTTGTATTTAGAAAGAAGAAATGGCGAAGGTATTAGGAGTATTTATTTTTTCACCAGGAAATATAAAGGAAGCGATTTTCTTGGTTTAACTGTGTCGTTTCCAATTCAATTCTAAACTATTTTAATCATTGTTGATTTGTGATTAAACTGATGTCTTGAAATTTTTCATCAGAAATCGTACAAATACCTCCAAACGATGAAAACCAAGACTTATTGGCAGAACTTACTCACAGAACTTCGAATAGACGCTTACCTCCCAAACTTATCAAAGATGTTCTAGATTTTACTTAATTGTTTTTCCATCGCGTGAAGTAGCGCTCTGTGCTGAACCGTGTGTATTTTCAAGCCAGTAATATAAAAGTTCTTCATTGTTCGAGCGATTCTACAAATAGAATAAGTCTAGTAAAATGCATTTTTCGTTCAAAAATCCCCCTTTCACCCCATAATCTTGAGAACATAAGCTTCCATGCATGCTTCATTATTGGAGCTGAGTTTGTTCAGGTTTAAGTAAAACGTTACTAAACCCTACATGTGTACAAGTCATACTTAGTACAGAGTCTGAAAACCCCACCCTATTATTTCTAAAAGCACCTAAAAAATTGGATTTACCATATATTGTTTAGGTTCAGGTTCAGGTCTGTGCACTTTGGCCATTCATAGCCCATTGTGCTCCACAGCTCATCATCACCTAGCTATCAGGAGCCCATAGGAGTCTCAGCTAATAATAAAAGAACTGCTGTACAGTTATATGAGTGGAATGGTGTCAATAAGGGTCCCCTTTTGGAGCGCCAACTAATATGTAACCCTACCACTTTTGTTAATAGGATTACATCCCATTTCATTTCCTACCTGCAAGATTTTAAGGCCCCAGATGGAGCACTTAAGGAATCTGACGTTGCTGAGTGGAATGGTATCAATAACAGTCTCTTTTTGGAGCGCCAACTTATTATATGTAACCATACCACTTTTATTAATAGTATTATATCCTATTTCATTTCCTACCTGCCACATTTTAAGGCACCAGATGGAGCACTTGAGGAATCTGTCGTAGCAGGACTCACAAACCTTTCAAGGGCGTTTTCTTCAACTTTTAAGTTGATGAGCTACCACATTTATACCCGTGGCCAAGCTGTGGAAAGTGGTTGAAGAAGGATTTGTTTTAGGAAGGATAAATAACCCAGCAACAGAGTATGCTTTGGGACTAATGGAATAAATTACGCTCATTGGAACTAGGATTTTTGGGGTTGCAAAGCCCGCTCCCGCAACCATAGTTGCTCTGATACATAACTGCTGGCCGGAATCCCTGGAGAATTGAAAAAGGACTAGTTCTGGCATGGAGAAATAAGAAATGATGCCAGAGCTAGCTAAGGTGCATTGGGTTTGCTAGGCCTGTATTCGCTAGATGCGAATCCCGTAGGAGACTATATATTGTACATTGCTGAAAATAATCATACGAGTGCACATTTTTCAAATTTCAGCCATTTGAAGCTCCTCAAGCTTTCCTAAAATTGTGACATATTCTAATCTCGAACTAACCCCACATGGAAAGTTTGAAGTTTCTATATAGTGCTGTTGAAAAGTAGAAGATAAGACCTGCGGGGAACTTTTCAGCATTGTTAAGGAGGGAGGAAAAGACGCTATCTAGATTACGATTACGACAACAAAATGAATACATATGTGAATTTTTTTTAATGTTTTATTTAAGTGAATATAATATAGTTTTATTAATAATGATTTCTGACTATTCTTCCTTTTCCTTTTTTCCTAAAAAACAAAGAAAATAAATTTGTTAGAAACGATCACTTTCTAAGTAAGGAGATTCTAAGATTGAATTAAACAAGATAAGGAACAAACTAGCGAAGGTTAGAGAGAAGGATGAGAAAGGCTAAGAAGGCGAAGAAGATAGATAAAGAATTTTATCACTCACGTTCGGTATTAAGTTTCGTTAAGAAGGAAAATCTACTTACACTTGGTAAAGTTAAGATATTGTTGTCTGTTTCCATGACAGCAGCTGACCTCTCTTCTATGTGATTATTACCTCCGCCGATTTCCATACTTATTCCAATTTTGTATTTTTTTTTTTTTTTTTTAAACTGATATTGTTTTTTTTTTTTTTTTTAAATATGAATAAGCCTAAAGTGAGAAATTTAAAATTCTCTAGCCAGAGGTGTAAGAATAATAGGAAAAATTTCTTTTTTTTTTTTAAATAGGTGAATCCTATCTAAACTGTAAAAAGTCACAGAGTCGAAAATTTGGAGGAAGGAATTCTAAATCTAAGTGGACTGTGAGTCCCTTTGACTATATACTGGATGGACCGAGCTAGCAACAAGCAAATGCCAATCCAAAAACGGTGATACGTTACACAGATTTTCTCAGAACACTCGTGACTAAACTCTAAATGCGCATGCGCAAATTTATTTCGCGCTAATAGTGCGGCAAGGGGACATCGATAGTACTGCTTAAAATTAGAATAACATGAATGTGATAAAGGACTTCAGGCATGCGCAACATATGAAGTTGCAACGAGTGTTCCGACTCTGATGCATGTAATGTTTCACCGCAGTTTTCCTACACCTAACTCGGTCCATCTAGTATATAGTCAAAGGTGAGTCCAAATTTTCGACAAGTGCCAATCACGAAGCTTGAGACTTGCAATTTGTAAACAAAAACAGGGTTTACACGAGGCTGTTTTACGAGCATACAAGCTGCTTTTTTGCAAGTGCTGATTCTAGCCATTAGCGGCGTTAGTGGCGTGTAAAAGTTTTAAGGCGGTGCTTCGCAAAATAAGTTGGTAAATGCGAAAAAGTTGGTTTTTTTAATAAAGAAATGAAAAAATTAGAAAAATAAATGCTAAATCTGTTGAAACAAAGTCTCTGAAATAATATATTACAATTTTAAATCATTTAGTTGCGTTCTTCTTCTGACACCTTCTCTACTTATGGAGGTTGGTCATCCAAATGGCAACTTGAACCCTTGAAACAGCCTTCCTAAACAACTCCAACGATGAACACCCCAACCATCGCCGAAGATCTCTCAGCCACGAGTTTCTTCTTCTGCCCGCTGACCTTCTTCCGATGATCTTTCCCTCCATTACCAATCGTAGAATCCGATATCTCTCGCCTCGTAGGAAGTGCCCAAGGTACAGGAGTTTCCTTCGTTTTACCATGATCATGAGTTCAGGGTTCTTGTTAACTCTACGTAGTACTTCTAAATTCGTTACTTTATGAGTCCACGGTATACGTAACATTTTGCGATAGAGATACATTTCGAAGGCTTGTAATTTGCTCTCCATTGCCGAGTCAAGGGTCCAACTTTCCGAACCGTACAACAGCACCGGAAAAATGTAGCAGCGCATCATCCTCAACCGCAAGTCCAAACCAAGTTCAGTGCTGATGAAAAGACTTTTCATGCCCAAGAATGCCGCTCTGGCTTGTTCAATTCTCCCGCAAATTTCCTGTCTAACGTTGCAGTCTTCGTTTAATATAGTGCTGTTACTTTTGAGAAAAATACTGCCAATGAAAATAGGATATAACTTTCACTGGCAGTATTTTTCTCAAAAGTAACGCAACTAAATGATTTAAAATTCTAATATATTATTTTAGAGACTTTGTTTCAACAGATTTAGCATTTATTTTTCCAATTTTTTCATTTCTTTATTGTAAAATCAATTTTATCACATTTACCTACTTATTTTCCGAAGCACCACCTTAAAGTTCGCACATAACTTGTCAACTTCTTGCTTGTGCCTGGCTAAAACTGACCTTGATATATGAACGGAGAGCTTCAGTGATCTTTGTTAGAACTTCTAGTATAAAAAGGCTAATTGATGGAAACCCTACGCGGAAACGCCGCGCGAGGAATTTGTAACTCTCGCCCGCAGTTAAGAATCTCAATGTTATTTCAAGTTTTAGTTTTGCTGGAAGTGCTTCGCGCATTGTAGTATCGTTCCTTTGAATACCCGGAGTAATAAGTTGGAGCAATTCTTCAAAGTAGGCTTGAGACATCTTAATGATATTTTTGAAGTCGTCCGGCTCTTCGTCAGCCAACTCTTTGAAAAGTGTATTTGAGAAACCAAGAGCGTTGCGTCTCTGGATCTATTTTTTGGTCTAAATGGCTTTTCGCCTCCTCTTTTTCTTATTTAGCGCTCTATCCTTCTCCTCCAAAATTGCAAGACGTAAAAGAATAATTCGTAACTTTGACAACTCGCTACAAATACGACTCATTTTTGAAATATTTTAAAAAAATCATTTAAAAATAACTTCGTACTGTGATAAGATTGATAAGAAGCACTCTACAAGCCCGGCTTGTACCAGCTCAAGTTGAAGTATTTCAACTCGAGCTTGTTATAATTTTACTAGCCAACTATCGAGCTTGTAAAGGGTTTACACTGCGCTAGTTACAAGCAGCTTGTAAAAAAGCAGCTTGTACGCTTCTAAAAAAGCCTCGTGAAAACCATGTTAAACAATGAAATTTTTCATCCTAGATTATTGCTTATCTCAAGTCTCAAGTTTCGTGGTCGGCACTATAGATTTATTTTGAGAAGAGATATAGAAGATTCAAAATATCTCAGAAACACGAGCATAGACTGGAGGCAATCTACTCTTCCCTTGCCCCCATTTCCTTGGTCATACAGTATCTTCATATGTTTCACTTCTTCTATAAGCTTTAAATGGCCAAAGTGTACGGTGCTTGCAACACCCAGTTGAGCCCTATTCTGAACGTAGTACATGTAAAATGAGTTTTTCAGTTCTGGATTCCGTTCAAAATGGTAATTCATTCAAATCTCACGCTGAAAAGGAGGGTACTTGAGACATACAAATAATTTCATACTATGTGAAATTCAGGCTGTAGCCAATTGGAACTGGAATTTTCCGGATTTGCTAAGTCTGCTCCTGTAATCACAGTTGCTCTGACACATAACTGCGGAGCAGACTCCCAGGAGAATTGAAAAAGGAATAGCTCTAGCATGGAAAAATGAGAAATGATGCCAGAGCTAGCTAGGATGCCTAGGGTTTACCAGACCCATATTTGCTAGATGCGAATCCCGGAGGAGCAGCGATTGTATTGGAAAAGTTCTGGAGCATAAGTGTTTCCACTTATTTAGTACTTAGTACTTATAATTAAAATTTGCTTAGCACTCAATGGGTACCTCAGGTAGTGGAATTTTTTAAATTGTAAACCGTTTGTAAAATGAAAGTTTTGACCATTTCTAAAGTTATGTGCAAAAAATTGAAAAAATCATCTTATTTTTCGTATGTTTTTCGATACTAATTTAGTCATATCTCTTCTTCTAGCTCCTCTATCCCCACCATTTCTACATAAGAGAAATCGCACTGCATGCTTACCGAGTTGAAAGTAACCGCAGTTTCCTATCATTCGTAGTTCGTGAAATAAAAATTTTCAAAATTAATTTTTTGCAAAAAACTCGTGGAGAAATTAATGTTTTTTAGATTTTTTTCTCATCATCAAAACTATCTAGTGGGTTCTCACCCACCACATTTTGTAGGAGACACATTTCTCGACAATAAGAAATTTTTTAAGAGGGGTCTTGATGGGGCAATTTCAAAAGTTGTTTACAAAAAATTAAATACTTTACCCTTTTTTCCGCATGTTCTTCGGTACTGATTTCCTCATATCTCCTCATATAGTTTCCTACCCCCCCCCAACATTTTTATACCAGAGAAACGTCATTATATACCTCACATGCTGAAACGAGTCACAAAGTTTTATTCATTTTTCAATTTCATGATCACTGTGAACGATTTTTTTTCAAGCAGGCTTATCTCGACCCCTTCCGATTTTTAGTTATGCAAACCATTATACATATACGTAACTTGAGTTGACTTATCTGCCATTTGCGGGTGGTGCGCCCAAAAGGGAACACTCTGTATATATAATTTTTCATTTGCGCACTTTGGTTGAAAAAATTTGCTTTTTTACTGAAATTAAATTATACGTTATTGTCTTTATTCAAGGAATTTGTCATATTGGAGCAAAGTGTAGGAATAATCGATATCAAAGCTATTTTTGGTATAAAGGTTAGTATTGCTCCTCTTACCAACATACTGAAAATCCATCTCGATCTAAGAGGAGAGTTGTCTTCTAAAGAGATTTGATCCCCTCATCAAAAATGTTTCTGACATTTGCCTGGAGAAATAATGCCCTTATACAAAAAGTAGCCTAATATAAAAATATTTTACTTGAAATTGCTTGGAAGAAAGGTTTTATTATTATTTTTCCATATGGTACTCTCAGCACCTCAAAATGCCCCACAGTATAACTTCTTTAGAAGAAATAGTATGTTCTTAGGAGAAAGAGATCCACATTTGAATTTGACTTTCAAGTCTCACACATGTACTAAGGAGTTTTCAAAGGCGCAGATTTTCATTTTGGAATCCATTTGTGGAGAATGTTTATTCAAATTTCTATTGAGGAGGAGAGGAGTGCTAATAACGTTCATACCAAAAATTGCTGTAATGCAAATTTTTCCTGCCCAAAAATATCTATACGCTTGACCAGTTTTTTCAAAGGGTACTTGCAATTATACATACTTACTAGTAATGTGGTTCAATTTTCAAAAAAATATTTTTTATAATCTAATTTCTTATTGTTTTAAATTTGTTTATAAACTTATTCATCAATAAATTACGTATTATGAATTACAAATAAAAAATAATATCAGATCATTTTGAGGTTTCGATGATTGATTTGAACATCACTGTGATCTAAATTTTGTCCATTTCAGAAAGAAAAAAATTTTTCTCATCTGCAATATTGTTATTCATTACGTCACAAAACTTGCTATTATTTTTGAAAATATGTTTTTCAGCTTTCCTATGAAATTGATATTTTTACCAGGTTTTTCAAAAAATGCAACAACCAATGATGAAATATTTTTGAATTATCAACATTACCCATTCATTGTATTTCACACTCACTCAATCTTATTCAATGCGATTTATGCAACTAAGACACCACATCGGAACAATACTTGACGTAACAGAATTTTCTCCTATTACTGGAAATTCTGACTCATAATTCTCGTAACATCTACCTACTGCACGGTTCGCTTAATTCCTAATTCGCCTGCATTACCATCGAATAGAATAAAAAATCAACTCTGTCCTTTTTTCTGCCTCATTACCAAACAACTCTTCTACACTTAATTACCGAAAAGAATGTTTTTAGAAAGTGAAGCTATACGCTATGACGTCAAAACTGTATTAGTTGGTCATGCTTCGTGCATCTCTCGCATAAGAATAAGGTGGTGATTTTTTTCTTCTAACGCGAGTCTCCATAACAGGAAGTACTTTTCGTAGGGAGTAGGTTTTTATACGTTTGTACGAAATTATTAAAAGTGAAATGATACAACTTATACGCTAGTGTATTTGCCTTATGCTTGAACGAAAGGATATCATTAGGCAGGAATAACCTTGAGATATTTTATAAATTGTAGGAATTCGAGTAGGTACCACGTATTTATTTACTGTTACGAATTTGTTGATGAGATTTGTTGTAATAGCCTTGATTAACAGAAATGATATGAAGATCTACGTTTCAGCGAAGAAATTACCTCGCTTATTTACAGCTCGTATCGAGTTTCTTATTTAGTGGTACTCGTCGTCGAATAATAACGTGAAATATATAAAATGAATGATCGTAATGGAATGTTTTTTTTTCTCGCAGACGCAAGTTGCAATAATTTATTATCAAAAATCAATAAATACATTAAATCGATCGTTATAACAAGACATCGTCGTATACTTATTGACATTTTTTTAGCGTATTTCCCTTCACATATGGACTGGTCGTTTCACCGTGCCATATGGACGTCTCCAGAATGACAACAATATCGGTAACCGATAGGAGGGAAATCGCGGTCGCAACATCGCACCATAGTATCTCTTCGGTATGGTATAAAACAAAATACTGTGATCGGCGAACACGCGATTAATTACAATGTAAGTTACATAGGTATTTAAACATAACAAACGCAATATATCAGTCTCAAATGTATTATTGGGAATTCATTATTTCTAAAATACTGCAATACGATCCTACGACGGCGCACACTAGCGAAAATATCATCAGGACTATATCCTTGATCAGGTACCATTCGGTGAACTTCGTCTGGCTGCTGGATAGGTACGTTAGCTCGATTAAGGCCGGACAGAAGATACCCAGCATCGAAAATCCAATTGAGCCAATTAATCCGAGCACTCCTTTCAGAGATGGTAAAGCTGTGGCCACAGCGACTACGAAAATTTATTAAAATTTAAATAACTGCTAAATAACCGCCGTCTAGTAACAAACGAGTTTTATATCGTGACCTACAAAGGTCATCTTCAAGTTGCAGCTTAGCCTGATACAAAGACTTCATTTTAATAAGTAAAATGTAATCGAATTACCATATCTACCAAAGTTTTGCAAACTAAAAGAAATAATGCCTGTGTTAACGTAATATTTGAATTGTGCAATTTCACGAAATCATTATAAATTACTCGCTTTCGAGTGTTTAATGATAAATATGACGATTAAATAATATATGTAAAAGTAAATCTTACATTTTATATTTAGATAACCAATCGATTTATCAAAATTGAATAATCATTTGTAGGTACGCTTCGTGAGATTAAAAAAAAAAATCGATAATCGTATTGTAATTTACCATAAAAGTTTATTTAATTTTTGATAACCAGTTTTTCATCCTCTCTAACAAATTTGATAGTTTAATTTAAATTTGAAATTATTATGTACGTTTTAATTTGAAAATTTATTGTGCAAGAGCACTTCGATACGATTCACCGGTCACAACATGTTAAAAATTTCTCCGAATATTCTTGTTTTAAAATTCTACAACGTAAACAATTTTTACGGGAATTTCATTACCTTCAAACGAAGCGTTAAGAATTTTTAATCTTTCATGTTAGTAGCATCGTAAATCTTTCGTAGGTATGACAAGCAGCCATATTGTTCTCTTTGAATTTAACAAAGGTAATGATGAGTTGTATTAAAACAAAACAAACGACTACTATTGCGAGATGTTTATAATTGAGGTTTACTCAGCTATATGTTGTTGAAATGGAAAAATTGGGAATGGAATTTCCCAACGAAAAATATTATATTCGAGTAAACTCGGTAAGTCAACCGTTTAAATGAATAAAATTGTTTAAATAATTAATATTAAATTCGTAAATAATGTCATTTTAGAGTTATTTATTCGATTTAAGGTCGTCGATTGAATTTGAATTCTCATTAGGTAAATTGTTGATAGGTAGAGAACATAATTTAAATTATTTTTATTGCTGTTTTTAAAATTAATGATGTAGTGATTATTAATGATTTGATTGTAATAATTCTGTTTATTTCACAGCCACTGCAACATTTTCTTGGTCTTGGAAAACAAATTTTTACAAATAAAAATACATTCATTTTACAAAGATAAGGAAATCGAAGAGAAGACCTCCACTAACCAATCTAGCCCTATTTTCCTTCATGGATACGCTTCTGGTCTAAGTTGCAACATTCAGCGCGAAAAAAAAAGTAATTTTTTGCACTGAATAACTTTGTATGAAGTTCAAAGAAATTAAACATACTTGTGCCCAAGATGAGTGCTGTTCGAACTATGTAATAATACCGTCCATCATCTGAATCTGTTGGTTTTGCTAATGCATCCCATACTACTTTAACGGATACAGTTAATTGAAGACCAAATGTGAATAAGATAACGAATGCGATGGATAATTTTACAGCTTCTGAGAGCCTGAAAAAAGATGAAATCAGTCATTTTATTCAATTAAAAAAGTATTGAATGCTTAATCTTGACCTAGATTTGAGCGATGCTTCTACTTCGCGCTTTTCAGATATAATATAAGCAAAAGTATGGAAGTTCTAATTTGAAATTTCGTGAGCATTTACGAAACCGTAATCACATAAATTGTGTTTGAAAACACAAATACCTATTTTATCATAAATTATGAACATCAGGAAAAAAGATGTTTCGTTATTAAATCGATGAAAATGATTTGAGGTGAGAATTTGTTCGAGTGTATACTTATGGACAATGACTCAATGAAATGAGCTACATATTTTGTATGGTAGTAATATTTATGACGCTGAAGAGCGTTGAAAGAAGCAACTATTTTCATTTTTTTTTATTCGATAATTAAATTTAAAAATTTGAAAAAACGTGATATTTTATAACTGTGCTGAAAGGATAATTGAAAACTTCAGTTCGCGGCACCCCAAAAAAGATTTGAACAAAATTATATTAAAAATTTATCTTATTTTAACAAGTAGTTTTTTAAAATTTATGTATGCTCGAAACGTCCATTTTGCATTTTTTGTTGTGTTTTACGTTCTTATCAATTTATATTTATCTACGTTTGAGGGTAAGGCAACACCTCAATCAAATTATTCTTCAACTTCATCGTAAAATAAATTATTACAATAAAAAATTGAAACTGAAAAAAAAAATGAAAAATTACAAGTTTTGGCGGTAATAATTCGATATTGGATTGACGCTTGAAACGTATCAAGCAGTATTAAATCACAAGACGATCAACTAAAAGAATTGAATTGCGCATACTTGAGCGTTCAAATATGTGGAAAAATGAACGAAGTAAATATTCGGTCGCAATTTGAATCTTCCTTGAGATGAATCATGTTTCCATGACGTCAGAACGTGAATAAACGAAAGTGATTTTTTTTTCAAATATTATTTTCTTGAATAAATAAAATTAATAACTTTCAACGCGCGTTAAAATGAAATATTTTAGTTCATTTTTAATTTTTAACGTAACGTATTGTTTTAGGATTGTGATTTACTACTGGGTTCTTTAAGTGTTGACGAATTCATGTTCGTTTTCTGTGTTGAATTCGTGATGTAAGTTCTTATTTCAGATGTTTCTACGAATGTTGTTCAAATAGTTTTAAAATGTATCCGAATTAACTCATAAAACGAAATATTTTCTGTTTTCAGTAAGTTTCGTGAATATCATACATTATTAAGTGATTCCACCGATACTGCGTTTCAGTAAGGTGAGTTGTTTACACTCGCAGTCACAACCAACTTACCAATCATCAGGTAAATTTAACGATATAACTGGTTTGCTGTTATCACCGTACTTCGCGTAACCGAAAAATCCTAAGAAAACATTTAAAAATATGACAACTGCCATTCCATAGTATAATAGACCGGGCCGATGGGTGAGACGTTTTGGATTCTTCATTTCATTTTCCACCGGCATTATCTGTAATGGATTTCATCATCAGTATGTTTCGATGGTAGTCTGATGATAACTTAGGATTACTTACCGTTCCTACACCTTCTAAGGATAAGAAAACGGTCGCTATATAAATAGGCCAATGTATGGCCGAGACTACCGCAGGTTGAGTACTTATAGGTGGCAGATCACGGAATATTTCCCAAAATATCATGACTAGACTTCCAACCAATAGGATGTTGGCTACAGCAGAAAATGGTACTAGGAACTTCATCCAACGAATTATGCTGACCGGGAATATGAGTATGGTGCTACCTAACGTATACCATCTTATATCCATTCGAACTGATTCGAAATTTTTCTCAAGAACCTATGGTCAAAATGACGTGTATAAGATGGGTTTAGCGTACTCGTGATAATTAATGACACTCACTTGTTTGAACGTTTCCGCTATTAATAATACGTAGCATATGTTGACGCCGTAGTACGTAATGAATAGGAAAAAATTCGCCATAAATCTGCGAAAATACCGCTCAATGAATTGTTTAGCCAACTATGGCGGTGTTAATAAGGCGGCGACGAACCTGGCTTTTTTAGCGTGATGTTTCAACTTCCCCTTGAATCCATGTAGGAACGCGTGTTCGGCTGTGTCGGCGTATGATAGATAGGGTTTGTTGAATATTTCGCATAATCCTTGAGCGCAATTAACCTGAAATGTGATTAGGTGGCGTTAATTCGCAGCCACGAGGTAATGGTATTGAATTCGTCGAAATTTTCGTATTCGTGTGTGATCGCGACGAGTTTAATTTATGGTCTTTACGTGAACCAAGAGTGTATCGAGGATGCCAAATAATTTAGATTATTTCACGTTCGGCTCAATTACCTTCGCTATGTTCGAGCGTAATTAGAATGGTATTGAACTTAAAGTTTAATATTTTCTCTCTTAATTTTCCAACAATATTTTCGTTACAAAATCAAAATACCAATATTATCGCCACAATCGTAAAACAAAATATTTTTATCGATAAATTTCGTCGACTCGTGTTTTCAATTTTTTTGTTCACCCATCGAATTACAATTTCAGCTGTGTCACCACCTACATAAAAATCCCTTTAACAATCGAAGCTGTAAAAAAAATCCCTCGTAATTTGGGACGCGTCCAGTATCCGCGATTAAACATTCGCTCGAAGAGGTAATTGGTTTTATTCTCGATATTGCGTGTTCCCGACTGATATTTCCTATTTGCTTTGAGGTAGTCGTTAACGCGACTTTACGGTTTTTAATTCTCGTATCATGCTGCATGCTCGACTTAATTGTGCGTTTGTAAAAACTATCTACGTCGCCGTTTATTGTCCCGCTTCGTTATTGTTCGTAGAGTTCCCCCGTGAAAATTTTACGTGTACGAATAATTAGTTGAAAAAAAAAATCTGGTCGCATTTCGGAAGTGAATTATACGATTACTTCGTACGACGTTTTACTGCACGTTAAGTAAATAAGTCCTACCTAAGCTATGTAATGATGGTTTGATTAATTATCTAAGTGAATCACTACGCTTACTGCGTGCTTTAAAAAAAAATGATTTATAACAAAAGCGCTTATTTGTGGATTTATTACGGATTACGTAGATAAACTGATAAGTATTATTGCGAAGTAATATCTTTGTCTTTTACATAAAATGAAAAAGTAGAAAAAAAACGATATAATATTGAGTGGAAATTTTTATTATTTAAGTAGATACTTAGGCAATAATTTTCTTCCCAAAATTTTCCGTTATTGAGTTCCTTCATTTTTATGATGCTTTTTCAAATTTTCGAAAATTTTTATTTTTAGATTTTGGTTGATCTTATTCTTTTTTGATGCTGATCTCTGCGTTAAAAAAAAAATAAATAAAATTGACATTACTTTTGAAGGTAAGTAATTTAATTTCAGTTTTTTGAATAAAAACAATGGAAAATTATTGGCTACCTGATTTTGAAATGAGAAGTGGAGAAAAAATGGACTTATTGCTCTCTGTTTCAGACTTTTTGGCAAAACCGTTGACTGGTCAATATCGATTACGATATGCATATACATGTACGTTATGTTCAAATTTCGACTGTAATACATGTAAGACATAGTCTATCCTCAATGCTGAAGGAGCTGTATGTAATACTAAAGGTATTACGCCTTAACTGATTTGGAAGGAGGGCTTGGGAGGGGGTGTTTCAATTTTTGTCTTTCAGATTATTTGTGATTGTAAGCCGAATGTCCCAACTTTTTAATATTGTATATTTTCGCTCTCGCTCGGAGTGCAGAAGGTTATGGATGGAAATCGTTCAAAATTTGGAGTCTTTTCGTCGGAATACGCAAAATAATTTTTTTTTAAATTTTAGATTTTCCTCAAAATGGTGGTTCACTCAAATTTTGAGATAAGCTGTAGAAACCTTGCAAAGGATTCAAAATTTCAATCTTAATGTCACATGACTGAGTCAAGTACGAACACCAGTATATCCAAAATTCAACTTTCTAAGTGAATGTGAAGAGCAATTAGTCGCAACAAAGGCTTTTTGAAGAACTTTTGAGTCATGAAATTTCTTGAATTTTCCATATCTCCTCACAAAACCCACCTAGAAAGCTGAAACTAAGTATGTATGGTTAGTTGCACATATAAATGCGACCGCTTGAATTTGGATCAAAATGGCAGATAGACAAAATTTGAGAAAATCTTGAAGAAGCCTCAACTAGCTCAAACTTGATAAATATAAACTCATGTGATTAATTGGGACCAGGCGTGTATCCCAAATCCACCTTCACGCTATCACAGGTAGTGTTGGGCTTTCTATCAGAATATAATAGAGGTAAACGAAAAATCAAAAATTGTAAATATAACAAAGTGAGTCCAAATGACTAACACATTTAAAATTTGGCTTGGACCGCCGCCTAGATCCCTCATAAAAGATCTCTGTGGCTACTGTAAGAGAAAGCATGGCTAGATGAGCTTCCATCTCAACCAAGTAATGAGTGGGCATGGGAGCTTCAATGCATGTGTTCATCGTATCAGTAAAGCACCCAGCCCGTATATGCACATTGACCCAGAAGAAGATATCCCTAGTCACACACCGATGTGGTACCCATTGTACGTAAATGTACTCGAGTGCCTACAACTCACTGAGTGGACCGAAGAGACATTAGTCCCAGTCATGTTGGAATAGGCGGGTAAGCGACAGTGCATTGATAATTTTATCAATACCATCACGCTTGCTAAATGAGTGAAAACAGGTAGGTTGCTACTTACAGCGAAGAGTGCCGGAAACCCTGCGTAAGTATCCGAAAGGTAAGACAGAGAAGCGGCGCGAGTTGTGAGCCAGGGAACACTCCTCCCTTCAACAATGGAAAGGATTGGCAACTGAGTCGGACAGTACCAGAAGTTTCTAATATTTATTTACAGCCTAAAAGACCTGTAGTCAGACATTTTGTAAATCAATGATTAAATTCAGCTTATCCTTGTTACGATTGTAAATTCGGGCACCCGAGCGAGTTCGGGACTGCTCGTATGGAAAAAAAACAGAAAACACTGAAGTAATACGGAGACGTGCTTTCAGCCTCCTTAAACCAATTACCAACAATAACAACAACAAACTTGTGTTTTGGGAGAGTATGTGATGGAGGGGGGGAGGGGAAAACGTGTTTGGAAAGCTAAATTATTTTTGTTGTTTAAGTTCAGGTTCAGGTTTAACTGAGTGGTGCAATCACCATGAACTTTGGCCATTTACAGCCCATTGTGCCCGGTTTTAATTGTGGAAGTTACATCAAGAAATTTCAAATCACTGAGAAAAATGAAAAAAGGAGTAAATTACTGAATACTGTGAATTCGAGGTAATGATTAATGTTGAATCTAATTACTGTGCAGAAGTGTATGAAATTCTGAACTTTTCAGTACTGAGTACTTTATACATAGTATTGATTAATAAATAATGTACTCGAATCTCCATAAATAGCATTCATTACTGTACTTCTCTATAATAAATGGAAAATAATAAGGTAATGAATCCTGTAAAAATACAGTAATTTTGTGACACGAAGTAATTTCAGTACACAGTACTGTACAGAAATTCATTCATTTCTGAATTAACAAGGATCAGCAACATTATTCATGAATCAGTACTTTATATGATGCACTGAGTCCCGAACTCAATGGGATTATTAATACATAAGTCAGTAATGAAAAGCGCATGTGATTTATTGAGTCCTGAAATTTTGGAAATACACACGTTTCGGCATAGTAATTACATTCCACCTATTTCACTCCTGAACTGAAGGTATTCAGTACTGTACAATTTTTCTCATTTTTTTCAGCGAATCGCGACCAATGTATTTGGACCTAAAAGGGGCGTATATGATAGGGTGGAGAACGGAAGGATAATGATTTATGGCCTTTGATTATAATTTATTTTTTCAAGTTTCAAGGGGGAGATCCAATTGCAGATTGTTTTTAAGTTTTAATTTAATATTAAATTAAGTTGAAAATGAGCGATTGCTTGTAGTAGAACGTGTCCTCTTCGTAATTCACTAAAGAGACTATATGAGGGGCCACTCGGAAATATAAATTATTCTTTTTCTTTAAATACTTTCTTAACCATATCCTACACTTTGTGTCAGGCATTATAAGTCGTTGAGAAAAATTCGAGAATGTTTCAAGCCCCCTCCCCCTCTTAAATCCTTTTGAAGTGAACTTCATGTTTATCTCTTGGTGAATTTTCACTTTTCATACCAGAGTCGAAAGCTGGTCATGTTTCTCGAAAATTGAGAAAAGGCAAGGATTAAGAAGTTCTCTCCTTTCTTCTGGGGAATGTAAGGGGAGGGGGAGAGGGAACTGATGATAATTTTCTTATCTCTAGGGCAAAACTAACTTGTAAAAAATGAACGAAATCGAAAACCACGAAACGAAAAGTGGCCAGTTTCGGGTGTGTAGTACTTCGTTTCTCAACTGCTACTCGCACATAAAATAGCCCGCGAAGTACTACATAAGGACCCGACCGTTTTGTAGTCAGCACTTAAAGCGCTCATGTTTCTGTTGCTGTTTACATGCTGTACCTATGAGCAATGCCGGATTGACCGTCGGTAATGCGGGAAATTCCCGGTTGGCCCCCTTAGAATGAGGCCCCAACAAAGTATAATCACACAAGATTTTATGTATGTTTCAAATGAAATTTATTTACCTCCTTGATAAATGCAGATAAAGAATACCTACTGGAATCGTGTTTTTTTTTTTTTTTTTTTTTTTTTTTTAAGAATGGCATTAAGTGTAAAGGTTTACCAGATCCTGGAAGACCTCGGTACAGACTTCAAAAAATGTGTTGCCACATGTACAGATGAGGCTACTCGTAATTGTAAAAAAATGAACATCGTTAATTTTATATTTTATTTGTGTGACTCACATTCAGAAAAAATGGGAGGGAGGGGGGTATTAAAAGAATTTTGTCGGCCACTCTTATTCAATTTCTCGATGGAAATTTTCCCGTCAATCCGGCACTACCTATAAGTATCGGACGCTGTGGATACCCACTGGACTCCATATTCAACAATTAATAAAGATATCTACTATATGTGTACACTACCGTGTGCTATCGTCAGAAGTGTATGCCAGGATCCTGAAGTACTTCGGACATGTAACACGAGCCAACACGCTGGAGTCCATTGTGGTCCAGGGAAGAGTCGATGGAAAGAGGAGCAGAGGAAGGTCCCCAACAAGATGGTCTGACCTAATTCGTACCCTCACGGATAGAACTTTTGTGGAGTGTACCAGATTGGCCAGAGATCGGGATAGATGGCGTAATCTCGTCTATGCAGTCACGGAGAGTCGTGGTCACGATGCCCCTGCGGGGGGCGGCACGAGTCACTGATGATGACCGTGTTATTTATTAACAGACTGGTAAATACCTATTACAGGTGAACTGATTGGGAGTAACCCTAATGATGTATGTACATATTAACATTTTTGGAGTCGTTTGAAGGCGAGTCCGTAGCAGTTCCAAACCCCAGATGTTCATTTATTGTAAGAATTCCTCTAATACACTATAGATTGGTCATCACTAAGAGTACAACATTTTTGAAATTCGAAGAAAAATGAATTTGACCCTTTTTGCCCAACGCTAAATGAAATTTTGATTTATTTGGCAAATATTATGTAAGGTTCCTCTCTCTCACTCTCCCCTTCTCTCATTCTCGAGAATCGTTGGTATAATTTTCGGTGTGTCCCTTGGTTAGGTAAGTTCCTGGTATTTATTTTGCATTGGACGATGATACAGGAAGTGCATATGTCGTAGAAAAAATCGGAACTTGTCCGGTCAACACCGGATGACCGTGGAAGCACAAGGATTTTTTACCAATAGGTAAGTTAATTTTAATAATTCTCGTTGACAAATCTATACACTACGGCCAAAATTCGAACGAACTGCTTTGAAAACTATTTTAAGACGTATCGAAATTTATAAGCAAGTGACGAGACTTGAACTAAGCTACTCTGGTAAATACACGCGTAAACGCTACACGTGTGTTTGTGCTTACGTTACAGGATCTATCACGTGAAGATAGGAGCGGAAAATCACCGTCTCGACGATATTCGCCGTTTAACGAACTACCATTTCCGCGACTGGAGGAATCGAGTTGTTACGCGAAATGGACGTTTGTGCTGGACTATTTAACGTCGATAACACCCTCCCCCCTTGCCTTCATCGAGGCGACGTCCTTAATGAATATTCATGGTAATCGGATTTGCATCGCGTTGTCGCTGATGTTTGTGTTTTAAACACGCGCGTACAAAATAATGGTAAAGGCATTACTAGCATCGCTGTGGTGTGTGTGACTATGATGCCCGTGACGATGGCTCCGATCGTTCCCAACACGATACCGGCGTTTTTGAATGCGAACGGCATAGCCAATATACCAGCTCCGAGACATCCTTTGACAATGTGAAGCAGTGCGCCGAAATCGCTGCGTAAGCAAAACATTACACGTTGTAGAATTTTCACGAAAGGCGAAAAACAAATCGTAACCTTAAAGATACTCACGAAGTGGCATGGGCCAGATCCCGTGTCTCCAACGGATTCCCCTGCGTGACCATCTTCTCGTTGCCGTTGCCATCGACGGTAACGGCTGCGTTGTTCACTTGTATGACGAATTTCTCTTGTTTTTCCATACCGCTGAGACTGAAATGCAAAATGGCGGAATTTGAATATCGAATACTCGCGGATTCGTTCACGACGACGTGCTGCGCGATAAATGAAGATTAACGCGCTTAGCGCGAAATAACGACTCGTTAATCCTTTTCGGTATCAGCTCGAAACCATTTTTATCTGTTGATCTATGTAATAAAACTTTTCAACCGTTTGTCGACTTATACTCATTTTTCGTGCGAACGATTGGCTGAAACTTCGAGTGCGCTTTTCAGTCTAGATTTTTACAACGTAAACCGATACGAGCTCGCCAACTTTAGAGGCCGAAAAATCGTACGATCGTCCGTTATACGAATACACGCGAACCGGTTGTATCTTCGACGCTAAATTCATCGTATGTGGTAGCGCATTGCGATTAGAATGGTTCAGTACGAAGAAATTTGCGATAATAATTAGCGTTTTAGATAAGAATTTTATTTATTCGCCATACGTGTATGGTCCAATGAATGTATAATTCAAAGTATATATTCCGTGTACCTATTTGTTTAATAAATTAGCCATCTCCGCGTTAATTCTTGTTAATTTAGCGATAATAGAATACGTAAAGGTTTGTTTTTGAGATTAAAAAACATTTATCGTTTTACAACTATCAATGAGTATTATGACCTCGAAAACGTTTTATTCGGTAAATAGCGCGGATTCGTAATAAATGGGTTATTCTAGGCGTTGATAGACGTTTTGTGGAACAAATCTACCATGCTGTGCGAGGGGGGAGAGTAAAGATTATGAAATTGATAGAAGAAAAGCAGTAATTTCGGATTAGCGCGATATATGTAATAGAAGTAATGGTACTAATTAAGATTGTTTTCTTTCTCTCTTTTTTTTCAACACTTTCTCAACATGCATGGTGATTGAGTATGAAGGAAATTGTTTTTAATATTTATCAATGTGTTATAACATATTTTATAGATTTTGATGAATAATAGAATTTTTGATTTAAATTGGTTATTTTTGGCGAATCCGAATGATTTAGAAGTATAGAAGTAGATTCGGATATTTTCGTATCATGTCGGAAGTATTCAGCTGTATTCGTTCAAGATCGGAAACATTCGATATCACGTGATTTTGAAATGATCGGGTATTTTACGATTCAGTCGGTTTTGATCGTATGTTTTGTGTTGAAATTCGATAAGATTGTCACAGTGGCGTAGGCAAGGGGGCCGCGTACCTCTTTGAAACAAGTTTTTTCATTTCATTTCTAAATTCGTTCGGCCATTCCACTTTAGAAATTAGAAAACATTTTATTTTCCACTTCCCTGCTGTTGGGACTTGAATGTTATTATTTATTTTGGTTATAATATGAAGATCGAAAATAAGCGAAATTGTTATTTTTCAATAAATACGCTAATCCAGCTTAACTAAAAAAAAAAATTAAGAATTTTTGACGAATTTAAACATTTTCGCGTAATACCGTTGGTGTTCGGCTATAATCGTGTAAGATCGGCAACATAGGATAATACCTTGTGCTTTCAAAGTAATTAAAAATTTGTTTGCGAAATCGATTGTAATCGAGTATTTTTGGTTTTAATTGAAATCTACTAATATTATGGATGTTTGCTTCAAAAACATGTGAAGTTAGCAACTTCGCTGATGAACGAATGTTTTCTCATAAAGTCTTCAATTTGGCTAAAGATCAGCGAAAATCTAGCAAGGCTGAAAATTTTGGTGAAATCACGTATTTTCGAATAATTAAACGTTCGGATTAAATTAGTGTGAAACCGGTATCCGCGGAAGAAATCTAATCAAAATCGTGTATGCTCGTTCTGTGAAAAAATAAATGGAGATGGAAAATATTTAGGAAATCGTCAGATTATTTGAGCAAATCGAAAAAATTTTGTGAATTCGGACATTTTCGGGTAATGTCGATAATGTTCGGATATAATCGTGTGAAATCGAAATTTGATAGAATAACGTGTTTTCTGAAATAGTCGGGTATTTTCGGTTTAAATCGACTCTGATCGGGTGTTTTCGGATGAAATCGGCCAAAATCGTATACGTTCGTTCTGCGAACGCTAAGAGATGGAAAGTCAATGAATTAAATTTTGGTTAAACATGAAATAGATAATTTTTCTGCAAATTTATGCTCAAACATTTTCAGCCTTCCAGGCGTCATTGAGGTATTAGGCTGTGGTCGAATTTCCAAGTATTCGATAAAATTACAAATTTTCAAAATTACTCGAGGATCGTGAGCATTCTTTTTTAAAACGTGCGACTATTCGAGATATCAAATTTCTTTTGTTTTTGTCCCAAAATTAATGATGGTTAAGGAAATGAAAAAAAGTTATCGAAAAACAAGAACATGTGTAAATAATGAATTGAAAGATTTCAGCTGTCTACTTATATTATTTTAAAATATAGTCAAAGCACAACATTTTCAAAAATTTGAGTTCACATACATTACTTCTCTAAAGGTCAATATTTGTTGCATGAATTACTGAAACATAATTAAATCGAGTCTAATTAAAACTTTTTGGATTTTTTGACAACAAACGATGACCCTTGCGAGCCTTGGATAGGAAAATTTCGAAATGTTCAAACTGTGAAAACTAACTAAAAAATTTATTGAGTTTCAAAAAAACTTGATTTTTTGCGAAGAAATCACCTAAAATCGTGTATATTAGTTTTAAGAACGTGTGAACACCATATGGTGCGAGGATTTCCAGCTTGTTATATGTCTCCCTCTCTAAATGGATTATGATTAGGCAAATGAAAAGAAACATTGTAAATAATGAAATTCCAACAGGTTTCTCAATAAAATTTCAGCTATCCTTTATTATTCCGAAATTTGTGTCGGGATTAAAAAGTTCAAATTAGCGAAATCTTGCTTTTTGTTTAAAAATAAAAAATAATAGGTAATTTTATGTTCATGTATAGAATAAAATTTAAATAATTATTTTTATTTTATATTCCTGTGTAACAAACGATAATTTTTGAAGGAAAATGCTTTTAAATTCTTAATGACACGAATTAATAGTTGAAATCCCAGCCTGCCCGCGCTCCCCTCCCAAAAATAGGAAAACTCGAAAATGTTTCAATCTTAACTCAATGTGACAGGTGACCTGAATAACTGACTTTTTTTAGCATACATTAGTATTCTTTTCATTATAAATTTTTGGAAACTCACTAAATTCCATGCATCCCAACAAACGTGGGAAATGAAAATATCCATATTTCTAGCTTATAATGACAAACTCGGCTGCGTTCGGATAGAATCGACAAATTTCGTGTGAAATCGGAAATTTTCGGCTAATTTCGGCATTGCTCGGCCGTGTTCGAGTGAATCGAATAATATCGATAAAATTACTCTATTCCATACTGATTGTATATTTTCGACATAAATCAGCTAAAATCTCGCATGCTCGTCTCAAAGATACCGTAAAGAATTGAATGTAATATTTTCTTATAAAATCGTACTATCTCGTTCCAACTCGAATACAATCGCGAATCTTCGTTTAAATTCGGAAACATCTTTATACGAAATTACATACAATATAACGTATAATCTATGAACATGATAATGATCTTTCTACCGCAGTCGTACAGCTTCTCAAAATAAAATTACCTTCAAGTGTTTATATCGTTAATGAATATAAATTTTCCATTTTTACGATCTGTTAATTAACTACACATTGTTTACATAGTACATTTTTCGTGAAAATGAAACCGGTATACCTATACGTACGTTAATGATCGATTCGAATCCGTGTTCAAATTCAATATGTGTACTTGCTTTCACTCTCGAATTCCTTTACAAAATAACAAACGAATAGTTCACGTTACGAGATTCGCGAATACGAGTCGCTCGAAAATTTGGTCAAAACAACGACGACAGAAATCATTCATTACAGGTAAAATCACACCCGCATCTCGGTTAACGTTTAGAGATCACCGAAACTAAACTCATTCTTTTACGCGACGCGCAACAGTGATCGAAACACACCAGAAAAACGACAAGCCGGAAAATTTCGATGGTAGGGATAGTGAAAATTTTGTCCTCGCGATCTCCTCACTATTCGCGGCGAAAAGATGCGAGGTCTAGGTTGAAATTCATCTTAAAGATCATCCAACAACGTAGTTAATTGTAAATGGCATTTTAATCGTCTATAGGCCTAATTAATGGCGTATAATTTTTTTTTTCATACTTCATATGCGTTATACGATTGACCTAAAATTACTCGCGCGTGTTAATACGAAATTCGTAGATTATTTATTTCTTTCAGATAGATTTACTTATAGTAATGAAATAGGTTAGTAGGTATTCCTAAAACTCAGAAATGAATTCATAAAAAATGAGTTGAAAAAAGCTAAACGAATAATGCGATAATTTTTTTCACTTACTTGACCATTTTTTTTTTTTTTGCTGATGTATTAATTATAATGTATACAATAGACGTTTATCTGCGCTTAACACGACAACTTGACTAAAAAGATAAATATTTTAGTTGGCGGATGTAAACGCGATAAGAGTTTAATCATTACATTAGATTCGTATAAATATAGAAAGATGATTGCAAAAAGAAGATGAAAGAGAGAATTACGTTAACGACCGACGTACAGGTATACGCGCGAACCTCTTACATTATGTATGTTCGATACATATTATAACGAGTAATATCGAAAAAAAAAAAAAAGAAAAAACTCCCAAAATTACGCGATTACTCAACGAGTAATGAACTTAGATGCGCGATTATCAGGGCGCGTGTATCAATTATAAAATAAATACGTATCGAAAAGAATAAAGAAAAGTATCGAAAAAAATTCGGCCTTTTCTCCCTTATCGTTAAGACGAGCGTTACCTGTGCGATTTTGTGCGTGTAGCGTTGATAATATGTACACAAGTACGAGACGGTAACGCGATTCAATAATGAACGATGATAAGCGATCCGAAATAAATAATGATTTTTAACATTGAATAGTCTGGTACACGGTACTATGGCGGTGTTCGAGTACGAACTGCCTTGAAATTGGTCGTCTATGCGATCATAGTTGCTAAAACCTTGAAACGAATCTATGTCACATTTCTTATTACACTCTTCTCGGTCGCATTTTTCCTCCCTCGTCCGCTTAGGGAGGTACGATTCGAATTTCAGCGACATTACGAAAGTTGTTGACCGATAATTTTTCGGCGCAGAGGTTGAAATTTTTACATTCTTAATCGCGACAACCGGTTGCGCGCTTGTCTTTTGTAATAGTCGAGGGCCGGCGATGTTGTTTGTTTTGGTGATGCTTGGATGTACGATATTTTAACGTGAATAATGCCATTCATAAGTCAGGCTACTCGTAACTCGAAAGTGATGCCATTAACCTGAAATATCGATGCCAAAGTGCAAATGGAATAATCTGTCATGATGTTGAGTGGATATTTTATGGAAATAAGGTGGTGGTACAGGCGATGAGTTCCCGAAGTAGAAGACGAAAGGTGTTTGAAAATGTCGAGGTCGAAAAAAACATAAGATAGTTATATTTAATTTTCAAGTAATTTCGTATTAAAATTAAGTAATTCATTTTCATTAATATTTCATTGATTTTTTTTTTAGTCGAGGGCTAAAGTAGAAATAGTCTACAGCCCATCTCGAAAAAGTGTTCAACCTTCGGGATTTTTTGAGGACCAAAAAATTCAGCTGGCGTTAGGTAGATATAGGTTGGGCATTGGGAAATATGATAATTTTAACGATGGTCACGGTCACAATGGGGGGCTGAGACCTAAAAACCCTCTTTTTTTGACCGGCAAGGAGACCAAAAAAACTCAACGAGGTTAGAAAGGGGGGTGTACACTGAACATAAAAATGAGCTCAAATCTACTGGCTGCGGTCACAACTGCATTTTATTGCAGTTTTTATGCAATTTTCGCCATTTTTCACACTTAAATTGCTCTATGAGTATAATTATGCCCGAAGACCGAAGAAATCGCTCACACATTGGTAAAGGAACGCATTTCGAATATTTTCTTGGCACTTACTCAAATATAATGACCCATATTGCGCCTTCAATTGAAAAAATGACTGGTATCTGAAGTATTCCACCACACCACCGTTCTTCAGGAAGCCACTACTCTCCCACTATTCATCATAGAAATATGTTCTATAGATCATTTCGTAGAGAATTGAATGTAGAATAAAATATTACCGAGCTATTTTTGCGATTGAACCAAAAGGTAAGAAATTATAAGCGAAAAACTGATTTTGGGGGGCTAAAATCCACCATATCAGGGGTCGCACACACCAGATTCGCATGAACTTTTAGTACTTTGTTAAGTATGCTATACCAGACGTATATACCAAATTTTAGCTTGATAGGCAACTTAGCAAGCAAAACCCTACCTGTACTATTATTAGTATTCTAATTAATGTGTCGCAAAATTGTATTTTCGCCCTAAATTTCCTCAGATAAGGTCAAAAATGGTTTTCCTTTTGATTTTTGAATACTACGCGAAATTTTAACCCACTTTGATAGGTCACAAGGTTACTTTTTGAAAAAGTTGAAGAAATGCATTTTTAGCTGAATTTACATATATGCGCAACTTCAGTATGCAATTACTAGGTATTGTGACCACAAATTTTTAAGAACGAGGGTTCGGTAGATTCGAAATGCGTTCCTTTACCAATGTGTGAGCGATTTTTTCGGTCTCCGGGCATAATTATACTCATAGAGCAATTTAAGTGTGAAAAATGGCAAAAATTGCATAAAAACTGCATAAAAACTGCAATAAAATGCAGTTGTGACCGCAGCCAGTAGATTGAGCTCATTTTTATGTTCAGTGGACACCCCCCTTTCTAACCCCGTTGAGTTTTTTTGGTCTCCTTGCCGGTCAAAAAAAGAGGGTTTATAGGTCCCAGCCCCCCATTGTGACCGTGACCATCGCTAAAATTATCATATTTCCTAATGCCCAACCTATATCTACCTATCGCCAGCTGAATTTTTTGGTCCACAAAAAATCCCGCCAAATCCGGTTTCTAAAGCACTTTTTCGAGATGGGCTGTAGACTAAAACGATAGCTATATTTGTGAAGGAGATCTGTCGGAAATTAGCGTTTGTGACTTTAAGTCTAATCATAGTAATTGATTCTTTTAAAGATGCTAAACACTTATTCATCATATCATAAGATCGATGCTCTTGATTTATTTAATTCTCATTTCGGGAATAGCGATATTCAATATAAGGTGGCTATATCAGCTGTTCAACCAAGTCTTTAATAATTACCTCAAATTTATCCTTAATCGAGAAGCTGTACGATTGCGTTAGAAAAATCATTATCGTGTGGATAGATCTGTATATATTGTATCTAATTTCGTATGAAGATGTTTCCGAATTTACACAGAGATTCCCAATTGTATCCGAGTTCGAACGAGATAGTACGATTTTATAAGAAAATATTACATTCAATTCTTTACAGTATCTTTGAGACGAGCATGCGAGATTTTAGCTGATTTATATCGAAAATATACAATCATTATGGAATGAAATAATTTTATCGATATTATTCAGCTCACTCGAACACGGCCGAGCAATACCGATATTAGCCGAAAATTTCCGAGTTCACACGAAATTTGTCGATTCTATTCGAATGCAGTCGAATTTGCCATTACATGCTAGAAGCAAGGATATTTTCATTTCCCACGTTTGTTGGGATGGATGGAATGTAAAGGGTTTCCAAAAAATTATGATGAAAAGAATATTGACATACACCAACAGTATGCTAAGAAGTATCAGTTATTTGGATCAACACTCACACCGAGATTAAATTGGGACATTTTGGAGTTTTTCTTTTTTTTTGGGAGGGGAGTTGGTATTTCAAATATTTCGTCAGGTAGGACAATTTGAGGAGTCTCAAATCGCTAAAATTAGAAAAATATGAGATCCTATGATTATTGTGGGCAAGAAGTACTACCTATGTTAAATTTAGCTTCTCAGGTTGTTTTGCAAGGGATTGGTGGGGCGTTTTCAGACACTTTTTTTGTTTAAAACTATATTTACAGGCATTTTTTTGATTTTGAAGTATTTTTTCATTATAGTTTTAAATATGTTTTTTTGTCTCGTATGTTTTGAACCTTTTTTTTTCTTTTGAGACATTTCTTTACAATTTGAATAGGTTGTTTGTTGTTGTTGTTATTTATTAAAAAAATTAACATTTTAATTTAGCTATTTTTCGACCATTTTTTTGTATGAATTTTTTTGTTTAGAAATTTTTTTACGCATTTTTTTCTCTTTTTGGATTTTATGATATTGTATTTTTTTAATTTCCTTTGTTTTTCCAACTTTTTTTTCATTTCTCAATTTTTTTTTATGAAAAATTGTTTCAGTGTTGAAGTATTTCAATTTTAGGCAAATTTGTTTATTAAAAAAAAATATTTTTCTCTTCAGATTTTTTTGTAGAGTTTAGTGTGTTTTTGCTCGCAGTGCTATTACGCCATCGGCAGGACTTATTTTATTTATTATTATTATTATTTTTTTTCATTTTTTGAAACTTTAGCCGCTGTGCCCTTACATATTCACATCTTCAGTTCCATTCACCGACACCTGTGTGCTCACTCTTTGTAGCACAGCTCTATATCTGAGAAGGCATATCCTTTTAGATTACCATACTATGATCTCTATTGACCATTGAGGACCTTTCGATTTACCAAAATCCTTTCAAGATCTTTTGAAAGTCCGAAGGCGTGTAATATAGTCAGTCTTCATCCATCGTCATCCTTCTGGTTTTCTCAACCGGTTAGAATATAACAACGTACGCCAGGCTCCTGTAGTTATTGGCAAGCTAATGAAGAAAAAAATTCAAAATTTCTGTTATTAAAAAAAATATTTTTTCATTATAAGTATTTTACTGTAGAAATATTTTACTTACTTACTTACTTGCTTGCTTGCTTACTTGCTTTCATTTACGTGTCATGCACTGCTACTAAGGCCAGATTTTTAATTTCTCTAATTTTTTTTCCTTTTTCGGCTAGTCTTTTCATTGTGCATTTTTTGTCTTTTTGTGAATTTTTTACATTAAATTAAATTTATTCTGAAATTTATTGATTATATCTTCATTTTTCAATTGTGTATTTTTACTTCCATTTCACTTTTGTTTTTTTTTTCCTTTGGAAAATGCGCACACTTTGAAATGTTATCACATTTTTAGATTTTTTTCTTTTGTCGAATTTTTATGTCGATCAGTATTTTTATGTGCTTCGCAATTGGTGCATATTTTATTTTCATTTGAAAATTGATCAATAAATAAATGAAAAATTGACGATTTTTTCTCACTTCAAAATTTTGTTAAAAATTACTTCCGCGGTCATGACCTGAATAATTGAGGAGGGGGAAGGATTAGTATGTTGGAATCGCGTATAGGTTGTGAAATCTTCGATATTCGATAATTCCTTCATTATTATCAGGTCAAACAAAAATAAATAAACGATTTTCGACGATTTTCTCGTTTCACACATCATAAATAATTAAATTTAAGACAACGAAATAAGCCGAAAGGTGAAAAAGTCGATTTCAGATTATCTCTATAGGTTTCCTTTTGCGCACTTGGTTCCAAAAATTCGGTCGCATCTTAGTTATCGTGAAGAAATTGCAAAACAAGTGAGAAAAGAGGGAACGATAGATTGAAAGACGGATGTTTTGAAATTTTATTTTTCCAATGTTTTCCAACCTTCTTATTTATACTTGGAATAAACCTGCGAAAGTGTAACTTTTGAGGCTAATGACTGCGCTGATTTTCGAGCTTTCCTGTGATGTGTGCGTGTATGTGTATCGCTCCGTGTATGTCGTAACCGTATCTTTCGTATATCAAGTTTAATGGTTCGACTCGGTCGAACGCAATTCCCAACAAATAAATCGTCATCGCTTCAAATTAAGCGATATTTTTTTAATCAGTCCTTTTTATCTATTTGCACGTCCAATAAAATGGGTCAGAAATCGGAATTTTTGTCTTTATAAATTAACTAATTCGCCTTCGATGAGGGTCGACTGCGCGCACGCTACGTTGTACGATTGAAGCGAAGCTTTCTTTTTTGAAAAAATTCCCTCGTACAGTACTGTCGAAGACGCGAAACGAATTCGCGTTGAATTGTTTTGTAATGAAACAATGAACGATGTTACCGGCGTAACCGAAGGTTGCGATTTGCAACGAACGGAAGGAGTACGTTGGAAATTAATTTATCGGAATTTGAATGAGAATAGAGAAATTTAGTCGCCGAATTTCGACAATTCAACGTTGCTTATGATTTCGAACGAAAAGGTTGATTTATTGTATTATATTCGTCGCGACGTGTGTGCTAAATCCGAACACGCCAAGTACGTCACGTACGAGAACCCGGGTGGATGACCCATTTGTATGGTTGAACGGTACTCCCTTCAGAGTATCTGGAGACGAAGATGGATCCCTCGAGAGGTGACTGATCTTGAAAAGAAAATGTCCAACAAGGCAAGTGTATAAAATGAATTGCGTGAACGTGTAATGTTATCTGCGAACAGAGGAGTACAGGTTCTAAAAATCAGTTTTTTCTCTCAATTTTATCGCGTCTGTGCGAACAGGTATGTTGATTCGCGGTGTTAAGAATCGATAAGAATTTTATATCGAAGTTAAGGAAAATTTTTTAGCTCATCAAGTAATACTCGATAAGAAAGAGATTACGTACGTAAATCTCGAAGTTGAATGGAAAATTGCTCCATCGTTTTCGAAAGCATTCTAAAAATAAACCTCGAGGAGAAGCGAACGCGACGTGTGGAACATGATAAATTTATCATCGTATTCAAAAGCACATCGATACAGACGAAGTTCCATTTTTTTTTAATTTTTTGAAAATTCTATCAACTTATTTTTCATCTTGCAGATTCATCTTGGAGTTATCAAATATCAATGCTTGAGATTTGGATGTAATCATCAAGTTGTAACTGGTGTTTAGGTCGAGACATTTCTTCAACATCAGCATCTGGTTTATTCATAAATTTAAAGATGTTGGGTTATAGTGAAGTAATCTTGATTTCCCAAGAGTGAATTTCTTGATCTGCATGGAAATCCATGGGGAATTGGTGATGTTATGTTACTTATTCGATTCAGAATTGACTCATTTGTTATCATATTTATTAAAAACAATGGCAGATTATTGCTCTTCACAAGTGCATTTACGCGCGTTCTACTGAACGGATTTGGCTGAAATTTTTGGTATCCCATTTCGGGTTTATAGTGACTACACTCACCCCAGCATTAATATTGAGTTCAATACCTTCTCTATATTCAGAGGTTGTAACATTTTCTAATGCGACAAAATCTTTCACTTTTACACTACCAATGTGAGAAACGTCCCAGATCTTAACATCTATAGATGCACTTGATGCAGTATTATCCATAAGATGAATAACTTGGTGAGGTTTTTTTGAAACCTTTGTTTCAGTTTTTTCATTCACGCATGTATAAATACCAGTAGTATTAATCAGCTCACCAGATAATGCAGGTATTTCGGATTATTTTTTCATCTGTCCGTGCTCTAACATTAACAAATCTATTTTGTCAATTTCTTCTATCGCAGTTCGCGAATTTACTTCTACCTCTAATATATCGATATACATCTTAATAAACTTGATAACACCATCGGATATGGAGTGAGTATGATTCACGTGTATTTTTTCCTCTTCTCAGTGGCTACATTACTGAGCAACTCGCTCTACTCTTGGCATACAATTGGAAGATTTACAGGAAGAAGCAGTTCTATATGATTATTCATTTATTGACACCTTCACCAGGACTGTTTTAATTTCCTGATTTTTGATCGCTCAATGCATTTGTCGAAAAACGCGAATTTTCGTCCCAATTCCGTGCCCTAATTTGCCTTAGGAATTAACATGTATTGGAGATATCTACTCCCTTACCTACTTAATTTGAATTCCCGCAGTTTTTCGCATCTTAAACTCAGGTTTTCCTGAGCCTCGAATGAACTAAGTTTTGGTCCAGAAAAATCTATGAGTGTCTCATCTGTGCAAGCATGACCGACTCGAATAACAGGCCGAACAAGTGAACTATTGGCAACATCGTAATAAACACAAAGGTGGTGGGCCCATGTGCGTATGTTTACATTTGTATTAATTGTGTTTCCATAAGAAAGAGTCTTTCATGGATGCACGTGGGCCTACCATACATCAGCTGATATCGGTGTTGCCAACTTGTGTTGTTCGGCCTGTTATTCGAGTCGGTCATGGTGCAAGGTATGTGTAACCATCTTTGACTATGTACTAGATGGACCGAGCTAGCAACAAGCAAATGCCAACCCAAAAACGGTGATACATTACACAGATTTTCTCAGAACACTCGTGACTAAATTCTAAATGCGCACGTGCAAATTTATTTCGCGCTAATAGTGCGGCAAGGGGACATCGATAGTACTGCTTAAAATCAGAATAACATGAATGTGATAAAGGACTTCAGGCATGCGCAAGATATAAAGTTGCAACGAGTGTTCAGACTCTGATGCATGTAATGTTTCACCGCAGTTTTTCTACACGTAACTCGGTCCATCTAGTATATAGTCAAAGATAACTATGTTATCTATGATTTAGTTGGTTTTTTTCGCCTGAATACGTGACGATGTATGTACTTGAAAATATTTTCTCCTCGAGACGTTCATGGCTTCCAACAATCAAGGAATGAAATCAATGGCTGGTCATAAAATCAACATTTAGATTTCTTCTTCGCTGTCGGTTGGTTCTTTTTTATCCTTGTTGGTTTTACCCCATCCATCCCTTTACAATCTTCAGTAGAATAATTTAGAAACGAGTTAGTAATAATTAAACGCTCCTTAGAATTCATTTATAAGCTGAATTGTAATTTGATTTTTTTTCGCTTTTATTTGCAGATATCCAAATTAGTCAGGAGTCTAAAGCTTCACTCTCTTTGTTAGTTTTGCGACATCATTATCAACAGGTTTGTCCTTCTTTTAATGCCTTATATAGCATTATAGTGTGGAAAATACCGTTGAATGCGGACACGAAGAGTGATTTTTCGAATACAACCAAAATTATTACAGTGGTACCTATCCTTCATGTCTCAACGAGATGCTCATCTTAATCATGCCCAAATTCAACCAACTCTCTCCATTTGTTTGAAATGATAGACACGAGAGCTGGACTGGGTATTCCTTAAAATTTCCGATGTTCTTGGTAACACTTGAATGCGATTCAACTAGTCAGTTAATAATAAAATGCCATTGGTTTCATTGCGACAGTAATATTTTGCGTTAATGTAAAATTTGTAAGTTCAAGCGGTAATGTTCCCGCTATGCTCTATACACTGTATTTAACTGATTTTAACACCCTCAAGCACCAAATTCCCTTCATCTACAAGAAAGTATTCATTAGTTAATGTCTTTTCATTTCTTTTTACGGGATTAAGATATCAACATATAAATAATTGTTTCTCTATGATTTTCATTCATAAGCTTATGTAACGTCGAATAAATACCGTTACTTGTATTGCCAGTTCATCAACTTCAAAAATTCGAGAAGTTCGAGAAAACGGCAAAATAGATAGCGGTACCATCGTATAATAAAAACCTAATGGTTGAATCGTACAACGGAAAAGCGTACATTTGCTAGCTGAGCCAGCAATTCTGATGTCCCAGCTAGGTAACTTGGGAAAACTCGACACAGAAGCTTCAGTCAAAATATGACCGTCGACTGAAAACATTTATCGTTGAAAAACCGTGCTCGCGGTCAACATTTTCTGTATCAAGTTAGGTTTTAAATCTTTATGTTCAATGGTTATTGCGAAATAAATTCGTTACGAAAATTCGATATCTCGACTGCTTGTTTCCATTTATTTATCAATTTCAATATCGCTTCAAGAGACTGCTTCCTTGATCCAGAAAAAGAGAAATATATAATCGCAAGAAACTTAGAGAACCTTAAACACCTAAAAAAAAAAGTACGTTGGTTCTATCTCACAAATTACAGGCCGACGTCACTCTTACAAAACTATGAATGTTTTTGAACTTTCAACGTTTCATTCCAGTTAATTTTGCCACACTAATTTTGGAAGAAATGAATTTAAATCAATTAAATTATCAGTAATAAATTATTTTAATCATAGAATTTGAGTTACCAAAGTCTTGTATTCATTATTTCATAATGAAGTCAAACAAAGTGAAATAGTTTACATTTATTTTTTTCTAAGAGGGAATTTTGCGCTCGGGCGTGTTAAAGTCAGTCAGACACAGTCTATAGTTTTAATTGTATAGGAGTATATTTTTTGAAATTTTATCGTGGCACCACGGAGCTCTTTATTTTCCCTTTACATTGTGACGCTGCTTGTAAACCGCTTCGCGTTTTTTCAAGACGTACGGCAAAGGTCAGTGAGGGAAACTGTAGCGGGCCTTTGTTCTTGTACCGCGGGTATTTGATTTCTGCAATGAAGGGCTATCGACGAGGAAAACCGTGAAGTTACCTATGTATATATGCTTTTCTAATATGTCTTTATTTATTGTAAATCTGTATTTTTAATCGTAATTGTCGTGTCCCCCCGTCATATTTTTATTGCTAGTGTTATGACCAAAAATCCACAGGGAGGAATAGCACCGCGCACTCTGCCAGCCAGGGTCATCTTATGGTGTTGATTATGTCAGCACAGCGTGGCCATGGCTAGGCGGAGACAAGATGCTAACCGCATTCCTGGTCGGGTGTCATATTTCACCGACTGACGGGTTGAGCTTCGTCAGCGAAACCGCGGTCGGTGTCACATTACACCGGTCGAACCGGTTTAGGCTCGTCAGCACTTCCGCTGGCGTATAACACTACACCGGATCCACAGGTGTCCATGGGCCGACCGGGGATCGGATGGTATCACACGTGCAAGTACTGCGTCGGCGAAATGCAACACGTGCGCACCCGTAAGGCGTTGGGTTGCAGACGCCGTCGTCAGCAGAAACTCCCCTGCCCCTTAGGCTGCCGCCTCGCCTATCTGAGGCAAATATATTTACCACCAGCGGCCACCAAAAATATAGTTGGGTTCAGTCCGTTAGACAGTACATCAAAACGTTACGCTGCATTCGGTTGTGCACCCAAGTTCTTTTATTTCGTGATCGTGCACCCAGATTCCGTATATTTTCTGTTTGTCAGTTTGTTTAAAAGTTATAAATATTGTAATCAGTTTTGTAATAATAAACATTTCACTCGTGGAAAGGATTTGTTTATTTCCTCATTTCTATTCCTCAAATCCAAAAAAAGGTTGAGAGCCCGCAAGAGCTCAACACTAGTCAGTCACATGCTCGATGTCTTTTTTTGAATCGAAATAAAGTTTATATACGAATAACCCCTTGTAAATTATTGTGAGAATGTTTTGTACGCAACAGCATTGAATTAGCGCTCGCGTTCCTCTTCGCCATTATGAGTTAAATATTGAGTAGATCTCTTGAAATCATTCCATGCTCTTCGAGTTGCGAGTAAATTCTTAAGATGGCGACTTCTAGTACGGATGTTATTGAGACACCTAATGACCCATTTATGGGTGATCATTACACGTGCAAATTGCTTAGTAAAGGGAATATAGCGGCAAATCGACTGACACATTCGCACCAGTTACTACTAGGGAAAACGCGATAGCTCATTCGGCCGATATTTGCAGCCAATATAATTGATAATAGCGATCGTGAAATTAGGTAGTAAAAACGGAAAACAGTATTTCCTGTCGTAACCCGGGTGAGGGGGAGAAATGTCGAACGATGACGACGACAAAACGTGCTTGGAAAAAGACCTGATATTATCCTTAGATACTTGTTCGAACGGCGAAGGCGATATTGGCGCGGACGGCGTTGAAAAACCTATCGGCTGTTTCGAACGTGGCGATTCGAACGAGAATTCGAAATCGATGAGCACACCGAACGCGTTTTCCGATTGCTCCGAGTTGGATATCTGCGTTACAGACATCGCAAGCTTCTTGTCAGGTAAGGACGATGAATCGGAAGTGAAGAGGACCAAGTGGTCGACGCGTCGCGAATATGTTAAGTCACCAGATTTCGATAACGACTTCAATACATTGGGCGAATACTGTTGCGATTACGAAGACGTGCCGAATTCTCGCGAAGGTTTCACAACGCCGACCAATTCGGTGTTGGAAACAGAATACGAACGATGGACGCCTGATATATACGAGAGCGTCACCAGTAGCCTGAAGGAATGGCGTAAAACGTACCGTGAATCGGAATCGTCCGCGGATGAGGAATCGTCTCGCCCGACGTCGCCGATTGTCCGAGCCGACGAGTATGTGGTGCGGCTACCCAATATGGATATCGAGGACAAAGCCATGTATATCGATAAACTAATCGTTAAGTCGTTTCGACATCTTAACAATCTGACCAAAGTCAGGTTCCGCGAGATGCTGGACGACGACGTCATCACAGCCGTCATGGAACGCTATAAAGATCAGTACGCGGATATACTGTTCGTAACGCCCTGCATCACAAAGTGCGTGATGGTGTTGCAAGATCAAGTGGCGAATTTTTTGGATCCTATTAAAGCGAAGGATTACGATTTGATATTCTTCGTGATCAGTGACGCGACCGCCGAGAGTAGTGGTACGCATTGGTCGTTGTTGCTGTTGAACAGGCTGAAGAAGAAGTTCTACCATTACGATTCGATGCACGGATCGCATTACAATGCCGCCTTCGAGCTCATGTACAAAGTATGGAGTTATTTCAAAATCAAAAAAGGTTACCAACCTGAATGCGAGCAACAGCCTAATGGCACGGATTGCGGATTTTACGTCATACATAATATGTTGAGGTGTATCAAGATCATCAAAGAGCGACCGCACGACGACGATGGGAGACCAATCAGACTAAAGGAGCCACTTAAATTACCCATGTCCATTGACCAGACTAAATCCATCGTCATTAAGACCTATATCGCCAGTATCGTCGAGAAGATCAAGAAAACCGCCACCATCGAAAAATTCTAGCGATATAGCGTATCGGCGCCTCGGTGATGAAAGATTGAATTACTCGCCAGTGGCTGGATTCCTCCGATCCTTGGTTGCGCACGTGGTGGAACATACAAGTGTGGGAATTAATAAAGAGTTGAATTCGGTAGGATCATTTTTGTTACGTTGTTTACTCGGACGATAGAAGTTTTCCCGGATGTTGAAGGTTCTATTCATCTACAGTTGCAATGAGCGACAATAATATTTGTTTAATTTTTAGTTAAATTAACTCCAAAATATGTAATCCTCTTGAAAGTAATATAGTCGAGAGAGCGAAAAGACGTATCAAAAATTTAAAAGTGTTCAATACGAAATTACAACAAGCTAACAAAAGATTGTACCACCCGAAATCAGCGGTAATCTTCACTGGACCATCTTAATTTATTATCTCAATGGAAAGGGAAGTATAGAATTAATGCTTCAATGTTTCGCAATATATCTAGTATTGTGTGGAAATTAAAGGCCACGGATAACAAGCTCCTCAGTATCGAGCACGTGGCGCGTCTTCTATTTAATAAATCCGAATCCGAGGAAGTACCTCGTTAATATATAATTCGGTCAATAACGAAATTCATACTTCGCCACAATACACTTGTATGTGACTACTGGCGGAAATTTTTCAAGCTTCATAAATTAATCCAGCAGACTACTACGTGATCGTGCTTCAGCAATATGAAGATTTTCTCGCCGCCACGATAATGCGACATATACCTGCTGCCTACGTTCGAATGATGTGATACGATAAATTTCCTCTAGATGTGGTTCTCGTGGGATCGTTAAATACGAAAATCGTCGATTTATACCCAGAACGCGTATAAATCAATCAACGTTTACACGGTCGAATTGCAAAAAAGAAATAATCGTTGAGCGTAATTATTATAAATGTGTTTCGACATTTATATCATTCGCGTAACATTGTTATCATATCGTTGATAGGTTTGACCAGCGGGGAAAGAAGTACTTTATCGTAGGTACTGGGTTAATTTACTTTTTATTAATACTCGTTGGATGTTGTTCCGCGAATTCGTACTCGTGTAAGATGAGTGGTCGAGTGGCTTCTGGTAGATGAGTTCGGAATGAGGTGGTTTAACGAGAACGCGTGTAGATGGCGTTTCGTTATGTGTGATAGTTTGCGCGAATTGACGTAGAAGTCGTATTTCGTGGTAGGATGGGAGTGAGGAGGGAAACGATGTGAATTAACCCGTCTACGCTACCGTGTAAGGTATACATGTGGATAGCCTTTGAGAGAGTTTTTCATATGTGATTGCTTTTGTACTATTGTTCTTCGTGAACGTTGTTTCGGCGTATTACGTAGTCGAAAGGGTTTTGTTATTGATTGGAGGGGTGAGGAAAGTCATATCTTTTCATTGAAATGTACCACTATGCTGATATAATATCGAGTCATAAGTTTCATAGAATTTCTACTACTTGATGCTACAGTCCCTTGAAGCCCGTTGAGAAGATGGAGGGGCAAGTAAAACGATTGCTCTTGGGCTCAAGGGATAAGAGGAGAGAACCTGATGATGTAAATTTAAAATTTTATAACTTCTCAAGATTCAAAATGAAATTCTTTACATTTATTAGCTGAATTTTTAATAAAAATGGTAGCTATTACAGCCTATACCTGATTTGAGAAGTGCGTTTGAAAGGAAAATTGATGTAGGAAATTTCATGAATCTTCCATATGTCCTCATCAAATGCACCTACGAAGGTGAAACTTTGTATGTAGGGTTAGTTAATGACCAGAATATAAACTCTCAAGTTTATGCGAAAATGGATCCAAAATGACAGATTTTAAAAAAGGGTCTCTCCTGATAAGATAGTGAAAACAGCCCTTGCCCCAAATTCGGTCACAAGTGGTCCTAAATGTTACTCTCGATGAAAAAACTCCCCAAAAAAATTTTCGATCCCCCACCCCCACCCCTTCCTGAGAAATCGACTCCCATATGTCGAAAATTCAATATTTTTAACTCTGGATGGGATAGATGAAAAATTTTGAAAATTTCACTATTGATAGGCATTATATAAGTACATTTGTGGAAATTTTTTCAAATTTTTCGATTCATATTTTCTTGAATTTTTTAGCCTTTGAAATTTTCAAAAAATTGTAAAAATATTTTTTGAGGGGGGTACATGGCTGAATTTTTGTAATCGTAATATGACTGGACTATTATAGGTACTACTTTAACTTCATCATCATTATGTCGAATTTTATTCATTCTCATTGTCAAATCCTCAATTAGAAGTTTGCCACAATAGTCGAAAAGTAACTCGCCTTCATTCCCAATGTTCATTTTCTATTTATTTTTTATTATTTTATTTTTATTTATTTTTTTCTTGTTTGCTTCTTACTGATTTTGCGATAGTGTAATACATAATAATTATTAGTATTAGGAGTAACTTTGTAGTCCCCTATCTTTTCTCCTAATGGGTATACGAAAAAAATTATAAGACCCTTTCTTATAGAGAATTTAATGAGAAACATTTTATTACTTTACTACTTTTTCTCTAAAACGCGTTGTTCGCAAAAAAAATGCAAAAAAGTGAATTTAGGAGGCGTTCTTGTTACACATTTCATTTTTTTTGACCAACTTCCACCCCCCTTCGGGGGTTGAAAATATTATCATGTTGTACCTTAGAGTACGAGCTAATTATGGAAAAAAATTCAGCCATGTACCCCCTCAAAAAAATTTTTACAATTTTTTGAAAATTTCAAAGCCTAAAAAATTCAAGAAAATATGAATCGAAAAATTTGAAAAAATTTCCACAAATGTACTTATATAATGCCTATCAATAGTGAAATTTTCAAAATTTTTCATCCATCCCATCCAGAGTTAAAAAATATTGAATTTTCGACATATGGGAGTCGATTTCTCAGGAAGGGGTGGGGTGGGGGGGTCAAAAATTTTTTTGGGGAGTTTTTTCATCGAGGGCAACATTTAGGACCACTTGTGACCGAATTTGGATCAAGGGCCGTTTTCACTATCTTATCAGGAGAGACCCTTTGAAAAGCCTTAAGTAGTTATAGTTTGAGAAATATGTGTTCATACGATTATTAATTGCAAAAAATTCTACATTCGTTCTAAATTCAACTTTTCAAGTGACTTTGGAAGGGATGGGAGAAGGTAAGGGTTTCCTGACTTGGTACTGGGTGTGTTGACATGAACTGTTAGCAACATTATTTGCAAACCTAAACAAGCCCCAATTAGAAACTCAGTTCTAGTAATGCGGCGTGAGTGCTTACTGCTTACATTTTATTTTTTTTACAGTTTTCAATAATTGGAAGTAAAACTGAAGACAGGGGCTTAAAATATTTAGCTCTTTCCAGCCTTGCCTTTGAAGAAAAGTATTTTTCAAGTTTTTTGGCCATTGTGTTTTTTAAAACATTAAAGCAAGTTTAGTTTTGAAATACTACCCCCTATCATCTGTTTCTACCAACTACAAACCCACGCTGTCTATTTAATTTTCTTAATTTTTTTTTTTAATATGAAATAATGTACAATCGGCTTTACTTGCTGATGAATTCATCATCTTCTCAGCTTGGAGGTAAAGTTGTACTACAAATGTATATTCATCAACTTGAAACGCGGATAAGAAGCAACGGATTTCAGTTACCTACCACCAACACTAAAGTTGTTTACTTCTGCAGAATAAATGAATGCGAACACCCTCTAAATCTAAAAATATGCAACTCCATCTTATCACTTGATACCTAGGTTAAGTATTCAGGATTTGCATTTGATATTCCAGCAAAGTGGAACTTTTATATCATTTCGTTCAAACAAAATGCATTAAGCCATCTGAATATGATGAAAGAAGTATGCAAAACATCTTATGAAGCGGATAGAACATTCCTACTGCATATATGTATAGGACTGTCATCAGATCCAAACTATTGACTACGGTACAGCAGTTTACTCATAAGCAAAGCATCACATTTTTAGTTCGCTGAATGTCATTAAACCCTCAAAGTGTTCGGGCTCTTGTCAGGTGACATCATAATCAAACATTTTCTACCTTTCCCTTACATCTAACTCAGTATTTCAAAAGTATAGCATACTTTGGTCCCCAGTTATCATATAACTTACACGAAGTTTGAGATTTTAGGTCGATTCAGTGAGAAGATATGAACGATTCGGGAAATATCATAACTCTAACACTCTCAAAACCAGTGGCTTAACCACATTTTTTTTTTGGAGGGGGCTAAAAAAAAGGAGGCTCGAACTCCATTTCATACCCACCTATTTTCATAAAGTGTAAAATTTTTTTGAAAAAATTGCAAAATGAATTGTATCATAGATTAATCATAAATAGATGCCCCCCCCCCTTCCCGTATATACGAATTTTTCACTCATAAATGTTGAAAAAGGAGCCAGAAAGTGTTTTATTAATACATATCTAGGATAAAAATTGAGTTAAAATGTTCGGAAACAGCTCATTCGAAAAAGCTGGACGTTTTATACATGATTCAAATTTAAAACATTATTGCCATCGATGTGAGTCTCGAGTGATTTTAATAAAACCAATTCATTTTAGAACACCCTCTGTGAATGAGCTCCATTACTAAAAATAAATTCGACTTTTTGCTTAGTTTTTTGCAAATATTTCAAAAAAAAAAAAAAAAAATAGATGGAAAGTTTACAAGTAGCTTATTCAAAGAGTATGAAATTCTAAACGTGTTTCACTTTAAAAAAATAATTCTTATTGATTTACTTTTTGAGAAAATTCATAGCAAAGTAAAAAAATAATTTTTCCAAATTAATTCCTAAAGTAAATCGATACAGTAACTTTAGAAAAATTAATCATTTTGCATTTCAATATCTTTAAAATGAGCCATTTGCGAGCCCTCTATATGAAATATATTGAAATATTATAGAACAGAATATAGTTTTCGATGATTTTTCGCTAAAATGTTCAAGACCACACGTCGGCAGTTACGAAGATTTGCCGAAGAGCATTTTAGTAGCCCCAATTCACTGAAACGATTTCGTCGATATGTTTTAAGTCGTCTCAAGGTTGAGAAAGATCTTTCCGGTGTACTTGTTGTTACAGGAATTCAAATCTACAACGGCACCCAAGATGAAACGACTAAATTTTTTTCCCGCAATTTACGCCTATACGTTTAATAATTGATTTTTGAAATTTCGAATAATTTTTTTGGGGGGGGGTGGCTTTAGCCCGCTAGCCCCCCTTTGATTACGCCACTGCTCAAAACCTTCGTTTTTTACTTAAATTCTATTAGATTAATTTTTTTTTATTAATTCAATTTTTAATATAATTTGATTTTTAATTATTATGAGTATTAATTTTTATTTTATTAATATTTTTAATAAAATGATTTAAAACTCAACTTAGGTGGCTCAAATTTTAATACTTTGGTGTCCTCAACTAACTCTATACTTTCAAAAAAATCAGTATGGCACGATTAAAATTTACAAATCAACTCATTAGTTACCATTAGAATGTACTTTTAAATCAATTAAAATTTTTATCAGGCGAGGAAGCCAGGGTCCAGTAGGTATTTTAAAGAAAAAATATTGAAATGTTTTTGATGAACATTCTAATGTTGAAGGTGAAATTAGAAATTTTCCTTTCTATTGTATTTTCAGGAAATGTATTCAAGAGCCAAATAATGTAATTTTATACGAAATAGTAAATTATCTAAATTTTTTTGTAATTTTATCTTTGAAACAAAAAAATAAATTATCAACCTTTTGTCTTTCCTTAACCCTCTGATGGCACACATAAAAGTAATTTAAATTAGAAAATAAAAATTGTGCCGAGTCACTCAAGATGTTATTGCGCTCGCTGAAATGTAGAATTTCATTAAAAAAATTGTATAATATAAAAATTGAAGGTGCAGTATACGTAGGATAAAATAGAACAATTTTTGAAAATTTATAGCTCCTTCAATATTGAAGATAGGCAATTTGTCCTTTTTTGTTTTTTTCTTGCAAATCGTTCGAACTACAACATAGCATGGTTTTATTTTTAATTTTTGCGACCTGAAAAATCCAATAAATAATTTACATAAAAATTCAGAAGTAAATCTGCCCCTTCAAAAATTGAAATATGCAACCAACATAGATGCCCAACATGAAGGAATTGCGGCAACGTTCAACTATAAAGGGTGCACAGAGATGGAGCGCAGCGAGGTTGAATTACTTATGGGTGAATTTCACCCATGTGTGGCAGCTAAGGTTTAAGTAATCTAAACTGTACTCCCTTCTCTAAATATAAAATAGGTAAATACTCTTACGCGTCTCTTGGGCTGTATATGGCGTAAATACAAAAAATAAAAGTGAAAAATTTATTTTTCTCTTCAAAAAATCTAATATTAAACTTCTAGTATAGATTGATAGAAAAATGCGAATATTTCTTTCCCAACATTTCGATATGTCTTTTGACCTCACGAATCACCAAATACAACTTTCATAATTACGAAAAACGTAAAATTAACCCACCGCTACTCACACATTATCCTTTTTAACCCTAATTTCGCCATTACTCATATCTTGGTATTTTCGACCGAAATTCATATTTTGGTCTTTTAGGCATTTTCTTTTTCTTTTTTTTTTTCTTTTAAATCAGAACATTATAATAAAAATAGAAGAAATAAAGTGAACTGAGCTAAAAATATGAAAAATTTCTTATAATTGGCAAAGGAAAATTTTATAATTTAATATATGTAATAAAATTTTTCATATTTTTTTCTTCATGTTCGAAACAGTCATCAGAGATTTCATTAAAATTTTTATTATTAAAATAAGAAAATCATAGCTATTGAACATTCTTCAAAGAGAAAAAAAAAACTCAACCTGGTCGAAAAGACCAGCATAGGAATAATAGTATAATTTCGGTCGAAAAGATCCACATATGAGTAAATTTGTTGTATGAACTCTGTGAGCAAGCGCGGGTTAATGTCATTTTATTTTACTACGAATTAATATGATGTAATATGTGTGAACTAGTTGAAATCCGGGAAGGGGCTGGAATTGAATTTTTCATTTTTAAAAATTGTGAAAGCTTTTCAGCGCATTAATGATATTTATCCAGTAATGAAAAAAATTTACTAAAAAAATTTATTTATGCTTTGTACAATTTTGCTTTGTTTTTTATTAATTTTTTAAAATTTACTTAATCTACTACAACAACGGATTCAAAAAATTCTTAAAATTAGTTACATACATATTTAATAAAAGTAAAAATTGCGCGTTTAAAATTATTTCACCAAATATATCGAAAACGCGTACAGAATTTATCACAATCTTTGTTTAATCTAAATTATCATTTTAAGTAACGAATACACACGGATTTACCTATTATTTTATAATTCAGCTACATGTATAGGAAATTGTTGGAATGTAATGTATCAATATATTTCACGTTAATTGACGCACGTCATGACGAGAGCCTCTCAAGCAGTTTAAATATTTGTATTAAGTCGCCGTTGTGCGCAATCATTCGGTATTACCAGGGTTAAAAAAATTTCCAATTTGATTTAATCGTTGAATTTGTGCTTTAAAATTTCGACGATCAAATTTGGGTCAGAATCGTTATAAGTGGAAATGAGAGCGGTGAAAGAGAAGGGAATGGAATATCGCGAATAAATATTTAAAAGGTATACTATACATAGGAGAAAATATCGTAAAAATATTTAAATCTTTGGAACTTGAATTTCTAATCTTCGTTCACATTCGGTAAGAAGATGCGAGTATGCCTATTCCTTTGCTAATACGCGAAGACTAGTTTTCTTTCTTTTCTCTTTTCTTTTTTTTTAATCACGACGCCAAATATTATCGTAAAAACGTCGCTGATGCGTTGACGCAGCGTACATATATGAGATACCGCTTAGTGTGAATTCTTTTATGTCCTTCGACGTCGTGAAGCTTAATAGCGGGAATCAGATCGTACGAAATTGATATTTGGCGCTGAAACGCGAGCCGACGAACGTTTTCATGGCTACGTAGCGAATGGAAATGTTGTGCTAATAGTAATAAATGTAGTCTACGGATGAGTCGTGCGTCTATTTGTGTGTATAAAAGTCGATGATATCTTGTACACTGGTGTAACTGCCGGTGATTAGGGCGCCGATGGAGCAAGTCATTATGAAGATGTTTTTCACCACTCTCCAATAGCCGACATCTTCCTCCCAATAGGTAACCATTTCGATCATGGCTGGAGTCCATAGACCTAGAATAGAGAGGCATACGGACCCGACGAGTGAAATGAATGGTCCCAGGTTCGGTATTATGAGAGCGACGATCACTGAAAAAGTAAATTTCGTTGGTTATCGAAGGCTTTGCTCGGATGAGAAATTATCTTGATCGGTACAAAACTTACCAGTTCCTATGATCATGGATCCGCGCATAACGTAGTAGGCGGCCGTTTCATATTTGGAGCTGATACTCGGTTTGATCCTATTCCACACGATTTCCGAAGGTACGCAGAACTGCAAGCCATACGTGAAGAGGATGGACAGAGCGACCAGAAGTTTAACCGTTTCTGACAGGCTGAAGAGTAAAATGAAAACGATTAGCGTAAATTGACGAGGCTAAATTACAAGGTGTCGACTACTACGATCGATTAAATTTGCATATAATAAATCACAATTATGCATGTGCTTTCGAATGTAAAGGTGGAAATTTTAATTTACGCTTTTTAAAAATAGCTATAATCGACTGAAAACCTTGAATTTGAAAGAGGAAAAGAAAAATAACCGTTATTATCTGAAATGAAAGATCATTTACGTCACCGCCGGTAAATCTCTAGAGCTAATTATTAATTAATCGACGAGACGATAGAGCTATATGAAAAGAGATACTTACGCATCGTGAGGTAAATTCAACGTGATATTAGCTTGGGTATCGTCACCGTACTTGAGATAACAAAAGAATCCGATCGTGCTGTACATGGCGATAATTAAAGTCATCGAAATGCTCAACACTCCGCAGTACCCTCTGAAATGATCCGGATGTTTCATCGAGTTTTCGATGGGTAAAACCTAACGAAAGAAGAAAAGACAAAAATTTATAATATCACCATAACAGTACGCAGAAGTCAGAAGTTTTAAATAAATGGGTCCTTTCCCACGTAATTGTAAGTGGCACCCGCACATCGTAAGCATTCCCAAAGGTGTAGGAAAAAAATAGACCCGTCATAAACAACGTAGGCAATAGTTTTAGGTTGGTTTATCTCTAGCAGACGAATATTCATTTTCAAATTCACCCTCCTTAGACCTTCAAGCTGTACTTACAGTTCCAATTCCTTCCATCGCGAACAATATGGTGGAGACGAATAAAGGCAGCTCCTCTAAAGTGGTGCCCAACTTTCTCTCGCTGATCGGAGGAATATCTTTTAGGGCGTAGGAAAAGGTGACGATGATACCGAAAATGATAAAAACAACTCCAGCCGCCGAAATAGGTACCAAGTATTTCAGTCTTCTGCCTATACCCAATGGTAAGAGTGGTACGGCCGCTAGTAATATGTACCATCTTATTCCGAGATTAATTCCTAAGTAATTGTCGACAATCTGAAAATAAACGAACGCGTGAAGAATCGTGTATAATTGTATTCGGCATTTTAATATATTGTATGGGACCTTGAGACAAATTTATACTATGTACGCCTCGTTTACGGTTGAATGTACCGAATTTATATCGCATTAAGCAGTTTGAGTGGTATTGTCAAACTTATTAATGCGTTGGCGATGGCAGAAAGAAACGCGTTAGCAGCTTCCTTCGTATCCAATTCATCTACTATTGGGATATTATGGTCGGAAGGTGCATGACCTTAAGATGGAGAACTTACTTCTTTAAATGCTTGAGATATGAGGACCACATAAACGGTGTTACCAAAGTAGTACGTCGCGAATAATGAAACTGTTACGAATTGCCTGAAACACAGCAAAAAATACCATTTAAATTAAGATTAATATGATGAAAAATTGATACGTTTCAGATTTGGTGAAGATATTGCAATGTTTATGGAAGCTTCGAAGGAATTCAATAGGTAAGTGATATGAGCTAAAGAATTTTCCACTTGAGTCTACATTACAAACCCCCTTTAGACTTGAGCAAATATATTTAATCCTCGATAGCACTTGGAAATAGCGATGATACAGTTGAATCACGTATGATGTTATAATCGCATCTTCTGATTTTTATCATCATAGCTATCAGCAGGTCAATCACTCTTCATAGGATGTCCCGGTAAAATTGCTTATCACAGAGTTGATTTCACCTTATCAAGTGTAAGTCATGGTTAGCGAAAGTTGTGCATTTCAGCAATACTGAATAGAAAATCTTTGAAATCTCAGATAACAGTTGCGTAGATTTCTAATCACACTGTTTCGAAAATACTCTTTCTATTGTCAGCGAATAGTTACGAGTGAGGATCAAGTTTTAAAATTGATAAGTACACGCATTCAGCACTGTGTGTTAATTCAAGTTCATTTCAACAACCCGGGTCCCGAGTCATATGCTTAATTCGTGTTACTTCATCCATAAAAATGGATAACATCATTTCAAGAGATCAGAGATTATTTTCATTCGTGAAGGTATCATGTAAATTGCTCAAATAATTATTTAGAGAACGCACAAGGTCAGTCATTGAGCAGAGGTAAATTTAGGTATGGGCGCCCTATGGCAAAATTTGGAGAGTGGCAAATTTTTTTTGCACAATCATGCAACTGTATGATATTAAACACTTTTTATGGGTAAGTGGATGTTACTTCTATGTTAGTACTATGTGTACAGTATACACTAGCTTCGAATCATAATGCAAAAAAAAGTTTTTAGCTTTAAACAAGATTATAATTGTAGATTGAGAGTAGAAGTAACTCTAAATTAATTCAGAATCATTGTCTCAGAAGTAGGAGACTACCAGTAATAGTATATTTCATATTCATTACAACTTTAGAGTTTAGTAAAGTTGGGAGTCCGGTAAGTTATTTAAGAATTGAAGAAAACCTAAAGCTCTCCAGAGTTTTTTTTTTTTTTTTTTTTTTTTAATTACGTGCCGTGTACAGCCACTGAGGCTAGAGGCACGAGTTTAGAGAGTTAGACCTGTTTGGAGAGGCCAGTTGAGATTAGAAAGCTGAGAAGTGATCGAATGGTGGATTCTGAGTCTCCAAGGAGATCAGAGAGGGATTCGGGTAAGAGGAGCTGTCGTCTATGGGAGCTTCATTTTGGGCACTCGACGAGAATATGTTTTACTGTCAGCTGAATGGAGCACACAGGATAAAGGGGTGGGACAGTTTGAGAAAGAAAATGAGAATGGGTCAGGGCACAATGACCTATGCGAAGTCTGCAAAGAGAGACCTCTTCTCTCCTATTGTTTCCAAGTACTTTGCTACTAGGTGCTCTATACAGCTCAATCTTAGCATTTATAGACTGAAAAAAGGTATGGGCATATGGCACCAAACTCCTAATTTTTCTTCGGTATGACACACATGCAGTTTACCATATATGTGGATGGAGTTAGCCGATCTGGCATTTCACATGAGCGTCTCATTTTGATTTTCATAATAAGAAATAGTGTTAATGTAATTTAGAAAATACGTTCGATTTAATAATTTGGCTTGACGTCGAAGGATGATGAAAAAATATTTCAGGTGTCAAATAAGTTGCCTATCTTTTGCCTGAAAATTTTCATCATTTATTTCATCGCCGTTAACATTGAGGTTAGGCAACTTATTCAACACATCTGCGTTGATTAATCAGAAGGTGATAAATAGTAAACAATCATCGTTATCAGCTACGTGATCAGCAGGTATGTACGGTACCTGAAAGTGTTAACATGCAAGGTGAACCTGCCACAAAAATAACATCGTACGTCGAATGGCTAGGTGAAAATTATGGTCGATTAAGAATCGACGTTACGTTTAATTACGAGCGTCGCTTATTTACGCGATAGATATGTGACAATAGACGACGAATACGAGTGGATGAAGCTAATCTGGCTTATATACGAAGGATCTTCGTATCTGGTTATTATCGCATAAAACGCTGGTAATTGTCATTACTTGAGCGACGAGAGCGCGATTTTAACGACTTTATTGTTATTAATTGCGGGTAATCACGGTGAATAGCATAGACGACGAGTTTTATCGATGGTAACCTAATTACACGTACGATTCGCTGTTGGCGATCGGTAACTAAAAATCACCGAGTTGCGATCCCAAACAGAGGTGAAAGTGATGTTGAGGCATTTTCCGATCGGGTCGAGGACTCTGGATAGAATGTTCTAGAAGATTTTGGCAGCGCTGGTCGACGCGAAGCAATGACCGAAATACTAATGAGGTTGCGATTTTTATTTTCATCGAATCGTGGAAGAAGATTATAAATGATGGAATTCCACTCGAAAGTATAAAAGGTTCGTGGTGTATACACTTAACCCTGTAATTGCCTCGAGATGAAATTCAAAGTTATACTGTCGGTAAATTAAACCTAATGAAAAGGTTAAACGGTGCTAGTGGTATCGAATTTTTATAATTTTAACATGCACGTTCGTACACTATATATATATATGTAGGTACGAACTACGAAGGTCCATAGACCGATGACAGGTTGAATGCGCCACCGTTTAAGAGTGCCGTTCCCATTATTTGGAAGCGCGAACAATGCCACTCGATTGTGAATCGTAAATATACGAAAAATATTATTGGGAGAGGACATTTTAACGTAATAAGTATTTCAGAAACATTATTCAAGTTAACAATCGAATACAAAATAAACAAGGATAACGTGTGTAATGTACGGCTCAGGTGTACCGTACACAATACATAAACATTTTGCGGAAATCGAGCTTCTCGCCGATATTTTTCCCCTTGACCTCGTTAATAATGCGTTAGCTCTGCATGTGTGAAATGAACGAAGATTTTTTTCTTCTTTTCTATCGAGAATTAGCAAATAGAAAAAAATTGAATCGACTCGACAAAATTACCGAGATCCTTGAAAAGTAATTTTTTCACTACTCGTTCAAGTTAAATGTTTCGCGGTTGAACGTTTATTAAAAAATTCTTGTAAAAGTTGTAGCATTTGTATTGTCAACGAGTATTGAAAGTTTCGACGGTGATTCAACATTAATTACGTTTTGACAGTGACAGGCCATCATTGAGCAGGTGTAACTATTCGAACGGATTACGAGATGAGGTTGCGAAATGGATGTCTGATGAGTTTGAAGATGATGCGGGGTTAGGGTGTAGCAGCGAAGAAAACCGATTAATTTGAGAAGAGCTTGAAATTAATCAAGAAAAGATGGAAAAATATTTTCGAAATTCTACAAAGGAAATTTCTCAATAAATGTAGCTAGAAAACTCAAATTTCGTATGTAGGGTCACAGTCAGTTTAGGACTGGGATATGACTCCTAAATAGTTCTGATTTGATGAATGATTCGGAATGGGATGGGGTGGGGGCAAGCAAGCAAGAAGTACCAGCATATTTTGAATTCAGCTTCGCAGTTAGTTTAGGTAGGGGTTCTCTATTTCGATATTGGGTGTGGATGTTGAGAAATAAATAGCAACTATTTTCAAAACTCAACTTCAGTAATGTGGTGAGGCTGCTTACGAGTGTTTCAAATTTTGTAGTCAACTTAGTTTTTGGATATTTTTTCTCTATACGTTTATTTTTTTTTAGCAAATTTTTTTATTGTTTGCAAATTTCCTCCTCTTTCTCAGCGAATAAATTCCAAAACCAAACATTCCTTGTTCCTTTCAAAAAAAAAAGACGTAGCTGCTTAATTCCTCTATCCTTATCTCTAATCCAAGTTAAATGATACTGTTAACAGTTATCAACTTTTATTCCTATATTTTTCTTATTTTGGAATGATATTTTATATAAATAAGTTAAATAGTAATAACAAGATTTCTTGAACGTTTTTTAATTTTGAATTTCATTGAAATTTAACATTTATAAATATAGATGATTCTTCCTTCACCATGATGTTTTAAACCTTTGCTTCAAGGGATAGAGGGAAGCGGTTTTTCAAGTCGATATTTCATACTGGTTTTCTCAGAATTTATTCGAGGTCTCTTCCGCAAAGCTTTCGTACGCGTAACAAAGAGAAATATGCGAGCATACCAAAAATCTACTTCGAAATTCGGCTTGATAGTAATTCGGGACACACCTAAAGGTGCAGCGTTATGTCTTAATGTCAAGGAGTTCTTATCTGAAAAGCTGGCGCGGCGCATGCACGAAAGTGTAACGCGATGACTGGGCTCATAATTCACCACAATATAGACATAAAGGTATTAACGACTCGACTTGGCATCAAATCAAGACCGTCGTTGTGCTATGCAGTCGAGGTTGTTATTGAAAGAAAAAAAAAAAATTTCATTCACACGTCCAAACCAGTCTCGGGCGCAGGATCGACGACGACGAGTAATTATAATGAACTTTCGCGGTACATTATGGCCCGGGTACGTTGATGTTGCCGGAACACACGGCCGATAAATAACGGTAGCTCGAGACAGTGACCTTCGATCGACACAGCCGGTGATTTATTACGAAAATCGAACATCGCCGAGTTCCAACGTACTAATAACGATTATGATACAACGAGATGCGCACATATGCAGATACGAGGTTCGCGTTACCTTTCACTTTTAATTGGCGATGTCGTGACAACAAAACCGAGTTCACTGTGCTAAGGAAAACAATGGTAAAATTGAAACCTAAGTGAGGTAATTCTTACGATGGTTTCTCACCTTTGCGTTGCGTAACATTAGTGTGTATTGGATTTCGAATTTCTCAACAGAGCGAGATTTTCGTATCTTCGAAAGACTCTGAGGTATCGTAAAGGGCGAGTTGACAAACAACGAATACAACCTTGTAATGTATAGGATACGATAAAAACCAAGGCGCTCGGGTTCAAAGTGTATTTAGCCCAGAAGGGGTTTCCATACTTCCGATGGGCATTCCGTTGACTATGGATGTCTTTGAGAGCGCGCCAAGACAACGCGATGTAGATTAAGGTTAATCGGTAATAAGAATATAATCGATTCGAATGCCATCGACGTGGGAATGAGGCCAAGAAAATATAGGAAAAGCGAACCCCATTCGCTAGACTCAATCCGGTGCCTATGTATTAATTTACATACCACGCGAGGCGTAGATTTCGCCTCATTTACTTTTCAAAGCGCGACCGATGACTAGATGAAGTTGCAGAGTCGCGTATTTGGGGCGATGGATGAATTATATAGGCAAACATTGGCGCATTAACACCGCTCGACGGCTCTTTCAGGTATGTGCGAAGTTTTCAGCCAAAATCTAATTTCGTGTTTTATGATACGCGCAGAGTAAGGCCCACCGTCGTCCGTTTAAAATTCAACGTTTGAACTGAAAAGTTTTCCTTACATAAGAAAACGGCGAGTTCGACAAAGGTGACGCGAAAACTCGTTAATGTTTAGCGAGCGTTAACTTCGGCGGGCTGTATGGAATGGTAATCGTCGAACGTGGTGGTCACGTGGATTTCGAGACGCTTTAGAATATCGCCATCGAGGCTGAATTAGTTACCAGCGAAGACTCTCGAGTCGAACGAGAATTTGATTACGATTTCGAACTGATTGGAGTGTCATCATTCTAACGCAGTCCAGTTATTGGAAATGCATTCGTTTCAAAGCTATAAGGAAAAAAAAAACCAAAAAAAAAACAGGACAAGGACCCGCTGAAACCCAGAACAAAACAATCAGATCTGGACCAGGACCGAAACGCAGAACAAAACAATCAGACTTGGACCAGGACCGAAACCTAGAACAAAACATTTCAACCAGGAAGAGAGCGGAGATCAAGAACAAAATAATCGGACCTGGATCAGAACCGAAACCAAGACCAAAATGTACAGATCGGGACGAAGACTCAAACCTAGAAGAAAACATATGGGACAGTACCAAAATCTAGAACAAAACAATCAGATCTGGACCAACAGCATCAAGACGTGGAACATTATGAAATTAAGTTTTCCGCACTGTTTCCTTCCAGTTTCTTTTTTTCCATTTTTCCCCTTACTTTACATCACTTGATCTTTATATCCAAATTTCAGCTCTCCAAATGAATTTAAAATAAAGTTTCTGATGATATATCGGAATAAAAGATTCTAAGTAATGACAAGTTCAAGTTCACAGATGAACTTTGAAGTGCACTTCTACTTTTTTCAAGTGAACTTAAACTTGAGATTATTTTAATGAACTGAACCAAACAAGTTCATGAACTTGACTCATTTTAACTCTTAAGCCCACAAAAAATCTCACTTTGACTCCACTATTTGGTAATTCGGTGAATTTCGGAGTTATGTTAGGACTACTGAGTTGGACTCAATTTTATAGTGGTTCTGTTTTGACTCCAGAGTAAACGTTTGACTGGAAAGTTAGAGTCCATTTTTCACCCTTTCCTTCATTCTGTATTATAACTGCTACAATTACAGATCGGGCATTGTCATTGTGTCTGTTTAATGCTAATCCCTTATCTTTGAAGTTATGGAATCACGACTCGCTAATCGCTGCAGTAGTCATGTAAGATTTCGAGAATAAAGTCGAACACAGACTCCGATAACGATTCCGAAGCAGCTGTAACAACTTAACCTCCAACTCAGCTGTGAAACCTGAGCAGACTCCAATTTTACTCTAGAACAAGAATATGTCATGTTCAATGATGCATTTGAAATTAGTCGTTAAGTTCGTGAACTTGTATATTTTTAAACTAAGCAGAATGAGCAGAACTCAGTATTTTTAGGAGTGAACTTGTGAACTGAACTCGAGTTTCCCAAATAAAGTTTTAATGAACTTGAATTCAGTTGGTGTAGTTTCATTTTCTTCTTTCATCTGGCTTCATCGAGTTTTGTCCTTCTGTTACATCACTTCATCTTGAGGACGTTATCATCCCTTGAATGAATGTGGAGAGGAGATGACGACAGAATGATGAAACGAAGATTCACTTCAAGTTCATTGATGAGCTTGGAACTGCAATGAACTTATGTTTTTCAAATGAAGTTCTACTGAACTTGGATTCTTCCTGTTTGGTTTTTCATTTTCTTCTCTCATCCGAGTTTCTTTTTTCAAGTTTTTTTTTCTTTAGCACGTCACTAGACCTTGAAGGCGCTATCGTGCCATAAGTGAATGTGAGGGGAGTAGAAGGCAAAGTGACCGTAATAGAAATTTTGTGTAAAGTGCTAGTGCAGTTCAAGTCCACTAATGAAGTTCAGCAGAACTCAAGTTCTTCCTCCAAGTGAACTTAAACTGAACTTTTGTTTTACTGTTTGGTACATCTCTGCTCCAGAGTCAACAAAAAAACTGTCTCCCTCTTGTAATTCCATTGGTTTTGTTGTCACGTATTGAATTTGATAACTGAACTGAACTTCAATTTTCCAAATGAACTTCAACTTGACTTCCAATGTTCAGAGCTCCTAGTTTTGTCTTTCTTCAGTGTTATTTTTTTCACTTTCTTTAGTTACTGCACCTAACCTTAAAAACGCTATCATCCTCAAATTGAATTAGCAAGTGAATTTAGAAGAGAGCTCGTAACAGAAATGTGAAAATAAGGATTTCAAGTGAACAAAAAGTTTAAGTTCTCTAATGAACTTTGAGCGGAAATGAATGAACTTCAGTTTTTCTTTTTTATGATCTTAAAGTGAACTTCTTTTTGAAGAATGAACCAAACTGAACTAGTTACTGAACTTGGCACATTATCGTTCCAGAATCAACAGAAAAAAAACTAGGCCCTACTATTACTATTCACTCTAGAGTAATTTTTTGAAATTAGAGTCCATAGTGATAGTAGATTTGCAGTAATTTTGGAGTAATTTCGATTACCACTCTGAAGCAACTTCGGATCCCAAGTTCAGAGGATTGTAAAAACCGACGCATCGACTAAGAGAAGACCTTCATACGAGGGTGGATCAATTCATATGGCGATGTGGTGCGATGCAACGCGTTCTAATTAATAGCTTCGATAATGACGCTGATAAACTAGTTTGCACGCGAACCCAATTAATCGATAATCAGATCGTTGTGCGCGTTCTTCTCTGTAATCGGAACGGAAGAAGTGGACGACGGTGGAATACTAGTCGAGAATGTGCGTCCACGAGGATATATTTCAATCAAGGCTGAACCGCTTGTATTTACATAAACGACTGACCATAACCTGCATATTATAAGCTGCGAAACGCGTGCGCAGCATCGAATCTATGTGTGATACAGCTGTGGATATATAACATTTGTGTACATTCAGCTACTCCGATCACCAACCAGACGCTTTATCTGTGCAATGGACGAAGAAGCAAAATCAACGATTATCGAAGCGTTATGTAATCGTTACCTATTACATATTCTACGTATGATTGAGTCAATCCGTTGATGGTCGTTAATCAAGGACAGGGTCGAAAGACGGTGTGGTACAGTAGCTGAACGCAGCCCAACTTGGCGTCTTCCTACACGCGGAAAAGTAATTACAGAGGTTTTTTTTCTCTTTAAACTGTTTATTGCCCTTGATACTACACATACGAGTTGAACTGATGAAGTGTAGTTAGGAACCACGCCATTAGTCCGACTTCAGGGTGTAAAATGTTTCATTGCTCTCGCGGCATCATTAATCCTGGTATCCTGGTAGGCAAACCAGACATCCATGGCCAGCAATCACAATATGAATATATAGACTATAATTAAGCATCCATATGTAAATCTTCTAGCATACTTGCCAATAATTATGATTGGTTAAAATTCCTTATTTCTTACTTCTCCTCTTCCTGCAACCGTATTAACAATTTGTCGAACTGATTACGTGTCGGACTAATGACGCTTCGGACTAAAGACACATCGGACCAAAGTTTCTGCTTGAAGGGAATCCACGATGAAAAATTTTAGAGCCATACTAAAAGATTGGTTGGTACTATCCTATCGGATAATCCCTGTTGAATTAATGGTATGTCGGACTAATGGCGCTTTGGACTATTACTGTAACCCTTAATTTCTTAATGTTATCGAACAGAATGTAAAACTTTGCGTCGACATCGAGAATCGAATTTTCTACGCTTTGATTAAATAAGGAAACGATGCCATAACGGGCGATACAGTTTACAGCGGTGCGAATCGTTTACATGGCAAGTTCGAGTTCACGGATCGCCGAATGACCCGAGAGAAGAATTTTACGGAGCTTAAAAGATCTAATGTGCGAATATTTCGCAACGCTGATAATCGGATAGACGAAAAATGTTAATCATATGTTGCACTCAAGGGCGAAATGTCGGTCCATTTTGTTGCAGAACACCTGGCATTAATTCAGAATTTCAAGGTACAACTCGCTCTTTCTCTCAGTCTGATACGTAATTTCAGCGTTATTTAAAATTTTAATAATTCCGGTGGAAAATTTCATCCAAGTCTGAGCACATGATATTATAACTGATAACATCGCAAGCTATGAAAATATGCATCGAATTGGAACCCGTTTTGGTGAAATTCGAGAAAAAACACCCCGCGAATCGTGATGATTCTTCCAATGTCAACCAGTCATTCATTGCGTACGGAGTATTTAGGCGTCTTCGATTATGACATCTCGAGTAGTCACCTCTCACCTGTCACGCGTAATCGTACTCGAAAGAAGTACTAAGGCAGACGACAATTCTGAATTCTGAATCGCAATCCCAGCCACAAGTCAGGGTACTCGAAATGGCACGGTTCAACAGTCTGTCATTACTTCGCCCGCTAATTCTTTCAGTTAATACGCCTGTCATCAGTTCAACGATGAGGTGGAGCGCAAAACGAACCTCTTTGTCGATTATCAGCGGACTGCGTCCTGTTAATTCGCCGTGTAATGCACGAAGGTTCATTACTCATTGGAGTCGCGTCCACGTTAACTTACGGTGTCGAGGACTCGATGTTTTAGGATGTCCGTTTCGGTACCAGCTGGAACGCCGCTTCGATGACTGGTTTTGTTGCTATACGAGTTTGGTCGAGTGTTTGTGATAAAAATTATCGAATCGTTGAAAGGTATTGTGTGAATGAAATGACTCATTGTTGGATAGGTCTACGTTTACGTGGTTACGCAACGAGGTCGTGAGGTCGAATGGTTCGCTTGATGGTTATGGGATGTGTGGAGAGGTGGAGTTATGGTCGTCAAGCCAAAACATCGGTGTTTTGCTGTCGTGTAGAAAATTGTGATGTCGAAAGATATTGAATTCTTGATCAGATTCATTATTTTGATTAAATATGGTAAATTTTGTGATAAAAAGTTGAAAATTTTGTAATGATAATTTCTCTTTTGGTGAACAACCGAAGAAATTATGCTCATGTATGATATATGCTCAATTAACTGAAAGCAGTAAATTGTAATTAATTTGGTATTTTATGGAAATTGTGTGGAGAATTGGTGATTTTTGTACCTTTGCCAAAAACTTTAATAAAATATTGTAATTTTTGAATGAAAGTATGAATTTTCTGTGAAATTAATAACTTCTTGTCTTGAATGACAATTTTTAGCAAAAATTGTAGACACAATAAAAATAATACTTCATTTTTAAAGTAATAATTTCGGGTGATTTTGTTAATATTTGAGTACAAAGAGTGATTTTTTGTAAAAAAAATTATTTTGATGGAATTTGTAATTGCATGAGTGAAAATTATGATTCTTCGGCAAAAATAATGTTTTTTGGTAAAAAATTATTTTCATAATAAAATTCATAAGTTAGTAATGTTTGAAATCGTAATTTTTGGTAAAAAGTGTAATTTTTTGGAAAAATACGGTAATTTTTGTGGTAAATTACGGTTATTATAAGAAATACTAAAAATTACTGTTTTCACCCGAACAGTTATAATTTATGGTAAAATATGGTTCAAGGCAAAAAATTAATTTTGTGGTATAATTCATAAGTAATGATTAAAATTGTAATTTTTGAATAAAACAAAAAATGTTTCGCGAAAATGCGGTAAATTTTGTCATAAATTACAGTTAATACAAGAAGTAGCAGAAATTACTGTTTTTACCTAAACAATAATTTATTGTAGTTTATGGTGAAAATTTATATTCCTTGGTAAAAACCGTAATGTAAAGCAAAAATGGTTATTTTATGGTAAAAATGGTAATTTGTATAACGAACGGTATTTTTTTGACTAATATTATAATTACATGACAAAATTAAAATTTCTTGGTAGAAAAGAGAATTTCTGGTAAAAATTGTAATTTTTTTTTAATAACGCTAATTTTTTAGAAAATTATGCTTTTACAACAAGAATGGAATTGTAATTCGTGTTTAAAATGGCAATTTCAAGTGAATATAATTATGGTGATTTATTTGTGATAAAAATAATTTTTGGCAAAAATCTCGATGTTTTGTTGAATATAATCATTTTGCTAGTAGTCCGTAAAAAATTGTAATTTTTGATGAATTCTGATTTACAAAAAAAAAAAAAAAAAACGTAAGCAGCCATGCCGCATTACTGGAGCTGAGTTTTTAATTGGAGCTTGTTTTGATTTACTAATAACCTTGCTCAACCGTTCATGACTACAGGCCACACCCAATACCAAGTCTGAAAACCCCTACCCTATCCTTTCCAAGAACGCTTAAGAAGTTGAATTTGGCACAAATGTAGTATTTCTTGCCATGAAATAATCATGTGAACACATATTTCTCAAATTATAACTATTTGAGGGTGCTCAAATTATCTTCAAATCTTGATAATCCGCCATTTTGGATCCATTTTGATTCAAATTTAAGTGGTTATATTCTGGTCACAAACTAATCCTTCACACAAAGTTTGACCATTCTAGGCCGATTTAGTGATGAGATATGGAAGATTCATGAAATTTCCTGCAGCAATTTCCCCTCCAAAAGCCGTTTTTTGCTCTAACTCCCTTCCAAAATCACTGAGGAAGCTAAAATCAAAATACGTTTGTCACTTGGGCTCATTTTATTATATGACACAGCAATAAAAAATTTTCGACCCCTCCTGTACCCCCACCACTATTTTAGATTGATAACCCCGCCTTCCCCCCTCCAACATCATGTATGAAAGTGAATTCGGGATATAGTATACAACTTATCCCCAATAACCATATCAATTCATATTATTTACATTTTTACCAACTTGAGGCTCCTCAAGCTGTACTCAAAATTTTGATAATCCGCCATTTTGGATCCATTTTGATCCAAATTCAAGAGGTCATATTGTGGTCACCAACTAACCTCACACACAAAATTTGACCTCTTGGAAGATTCTAGAAATTTCATGACTCAAAACTTCCTCAAAAAGCCGTTTTTTGATCTAACTCCTCTCAACATGCACTTAGGAAGCTTAAATTTGGATATGTTAGTATCCGTGACTCACTCTTTCGTATGAAATCAAAAACGAAAAATTTGAGCTATTTGCCCCTTCTCCAGCCCCCCTCAAAATTTGAGTGATCCGCCATTTTGAAATTCACCGAAAAAACAAAAAAACAATTTTTGCGTATTTTCAAGAAGAGTTCCTCACCGAATTTTGAGCGAATTTTATGAATACTCGCCGGCGCTACGCATGGGGGAAAAATATATATATATACCAAAAAGTTGGCATTTGCCAGATGGTTACAAATGGTCTGAAACGCAAAGATTTGAAGACTTCAACAAAAAACGAAATTTCCTCAAAAACAGGGTTTTGCTCTAACTCTCCTCAAAATGCACTTAGGAAGCTGAAATTTAGATATATTGGTGTCCGTAAATCACTCTTTCATATGAGATCAAAAACAAAAAATTTGAGCTATTTGCCTTTTCTCCAGCCCTTCTCAAAATTTGAATAATCCGATATATATATACCAAAAATTTGGACATTTGCCAGATGATTACAGATGGTCTGAAACGCAAAGATTTGAAGACCCCATCCTCCCCCGACCATCCCTTCCCAAATCAGGTAGGCTGTAATAGCTATCCTTTTTATTAAAAACTCAGCTAAAAAAAAAAACAATACTTCATGGCAGAAATTGTATAATTTCATGGTAATGAAAATTCAATTTTTGGATGAAAACGCTAAGTATTTGTAATTTTTGACGAGAATTTCAAAGCCCCCGTAAAAGTAATTAGTTTTAGTGACTGCCTATAAAAATTGGAAATTCTTGGTGAAAAGTCTGATTTATTCATGAAAATACTAATATGTGGCAAAAATGAAAAATTATAATTTCATAGTAAAAAATGATTCGTGAAAAATTTTTTTACTTACTTTTTTACTTTACTTTTTTCCATTAACGTGTATTCTGCAACGAAGGCCAGAGGCACGGATAGGTGGTATTTACATTTTGGATATGAGGTTGGTAGCTTTGAGAAATTTAAACAGGTTATCTATTGTAGTTAGGTTATTTCCAAGAAGGGAATTCATAGAAGGAGCAAGGTTGAATTTGTTTCTATGATTTTGGAATAGCGGGCAGTCTATTATTTGTACGGAGCAAGTTACTTTTGGATATAAACAGTAATTTTGGGGAATAATTTCAATGTCTTAGTAAAAATAATTGTTTTTGTTAACAGTTCGTCCAGAATGGTAATTCTCGGTAGAAATTCTAATATATTGATGTGAACACTAATTTGTGGCAAAAATTACAATTTTATAGTAAAAATGATTATTCATGGTAAAATTTTTAATTTTTGTGTGGAAAAATGAATTTTCGGTCAAAAAACGTAATTAGTTGGTATGAATGACAATAACTATAATTGTATGGTAGAAATAATAGCTCAAAATATATATGGTAATTTCTGGTAAAAACCGTAACTGTGTGAAATTTTCTTTCGTATGGTAAGAATGAAAAGTTTTGGTAAATTCGTTACTTTTTTTTATTTATTTATTGAAAATATAATTTTTGTAAAATGTTGCACTTTTTAGACATTCAGAACTTTTTCAATGGTAATGCCGAAAAAGTTGTAATTTCTTCGTGAAAAATCAAACTCCTAATCATATGCAAAAATCTCTATTCTTGTGGCATTAAAAATGCTCTAAAACATGATAAATTGGTAACCGCCTAATTCGTGCAAATTCGAATAAATTATTACTTCGAAAGATACTTCTAACTCGATACTAACACTTCGATCTCATATAAAGATTACAGTACTTGAGAATGTAATTCATCGACTAATGATCGACTTCTCGACCACAAAATACAATTGTGGTAACTAAAAGAATTACCTAATTCCTAAAAGAATAAGTTATTCCGCCTGTTATTGGCACTTCTACGCCAATCACGATAATTGTTCCGATTAAGTAAGTATACGAAGACACAGCCGCATATACTTGAGCAATATTTTCCTCGCAGTTTAAACTATCATAAAGGTGATGCTGTGGTTTTATAGTACGCGGTTTCCTGTACCATTGGGCTCCTTACTCGCTCAGTCTATCGAAGGTGGTGTCCATAGCTGTAGCGAATTTCCTTGCAATAGAACTGATGTTGATCTTAATTAATTCGAAATTATATCACACTATTTACTCATTAGTCATTACGAGCCTAACAACAATAAAGGTACACAGCAAATATACACTTCGTTCGATCAACTTCTATGATGTGTGCGAGGAAGTACATGTATATGTTCCGAGCATACGACGATTCGAAACGAAAACAGCCTACAAATAGGGAAAATCAATAATCGACTTCGTTTACTTATGTGTACCATAACAATTCGAGAATATAATTCTTTAAAAAATGTTAATCCAGGTAATGTTTCAAGGCTGCGGTATACTTATATTTGACCTATTATAGCGGATACGTTAATACGTACACAATGAAGATCTCCTATATTATACTAACAACGTGAACGTTTGAGCTACAAGGAAAATATCACTACTTTACACAGTTAATCCGTCGTATTGTGGCGCGAAATACCTCCAAAGACGGTCGTTTATAAAGGGATAATCCGAGGGGGTTGTAATTGGCGAGAAATGATGTCGTGTTCTTTCCACCCACGAGATATCCACTTATCTAACGAAAGTAAAAGTAACACAACGCGTCGATGATTTATCGAGTGTGTTCGCCTCAAGCGACGTTAAACTGTAGCCTTTTTCCCACCTATCCGTTGGATAAAGGTATATTGAAATCGGACAAATGACAAGAAAAACGTGGCGTCGTTGCACGCACCAAAATACCAACTTGGAGCAGTCCACCACTCTAGGTCGTTCTCATAAACGTAATGGCGAACGGGAAAAAAACGATCGGCGAGATTTCAGATTTACAAAACATTAAATAATCAGACGAACAGATCACAGGGTCACGCTGAAAATCGGGTTAATTATACGAAGGCGAACGCGCGGAGAAAGATGCAGAATAAAAATTAACCAAAATGAACTATTCAGATTACTCCATTGTGGATACAGCTCGTCGTATTCGAAGCCGCCGCGAAACGCCATTACGTAATTAATCATCGAAGCACGCGTGCCTGGCGGTTCGCATATATTAATTGAGTTCTCATTAGGCATCGCTAACCTATTAATTAAGCGAATGTAAATTTAGATGTGACGAATTCCGTATTCGCTCGATGGGACTTACGATCGTGTCGAAGCTCGCTTCGCGATACCGTACGACGAGGTTTTTACCCTTGATGACGACGCTGTTGTATCTTTTTCATCAACATTGGACGATTATCATTTCGATAAATTGTGGAAGAATTTCGTCGTTAGTCTTGGCTATGCTGCGTCGAAGAATTCAATATGGAGACCGGTGAAATACGCAATTAGTAAATTCACGTGTATGATAAGGACATCGTCGCGCCTGTGTATACTCTCGAATGTGCTTTCTCGGTTTTTTTTTTCTCTCTCGAAACAAATGTGTAAGAAGGCGATTAGAAATTTCTAGGAAAATATCCACTAAATACATGGAATTTCCTATAACAGTGTGACCACTATTTTTTTCATTATCAATTTGGTACTCGAATGGGTTAGACCTCCCCCCCTCTCCACTTAGCTTTCTTTTATTACCTAAAATTTCGTAGACGACTAGTGAGGAAAATGGTAGTAGAAAAAGATAAAAGAACTACCTATATCAATTACAAATGGTCTGGTGGTCGGTAACATTTGAAATTCCCTCTCCACCCCCTTCCCAAAATTCATTGCGTTGTAACAGGTTGCCTTTTTATTACAAACTTGGCTAATGATTATTAACTACATTCTCCTTCAATTCACGATTCGTTTCATTTAACATTATATTGATTTTTTTATACAATATAAAAAATGGTAAGCAGCCATGTCACGTTACTGAAGCTGAATTTTCACTTCTCAAAATTCCTAGTAGAGATATTTATCGAGGTGATAAAATTTTTCCTCATAATTGATTTAAAATCAAAATCAAAAATTATTTAATCAAATTTCACCTGCTATTGACGTTATTGGAAGAGAGGTGCGGGGGGGAATTATGAATTTTTCAAATTTGGATTTTTTTATAAAAAATTATAAATTTTACAATTGGTCAATGTTACTCCGAAATGTACTATTTTTGGCTAAAATTATAGCATTTGAGTAAAGTTGCTAAGGTAAGACTAGGGTTAAGTATTCCATATCGGGGTGAGGAGAGGAGACGAATATGTACAAAAAATGGTATATATGCCATTAAAGTTGAGAATAGCCACTAAAACTTCGTAAACTACTCATTATAAAGTAATGAGAATCTTCTAGGCTATTTTTGCCGAAATTAGAGAGTTTAAGTTTGGAACCAAATTTTCCCATTTTCAAATTTTAGCGCTTTCTTTGTTCTTTAATTATTGATGAGAGCTTGAGATCTCAAGTCTCAACAAAAATGGTACAATTAATTAATATCAGACGATAGGAAAAGGTTTGCAGAATTTCAGCGACGATTTCAGAGTTCAACCCAACGTACAGGGCGTATTCTAACGTGCAGCTCCGCACATTTTGTGTAGCTCCAAAAAAAATTCTGCAGTTCCTAAAATTTGAACATTTTAACAATTTTTATTAAACGACAAAAATCTTACGAAATTACGTAAGTTGATAACATAGCCCATAAAAATTTTAACACATGGTTTTTTTCCCACTTTTTTCTAATTTGAGAATTAATGGTCTCTTCATCTCCCATATTCCCATCCTCGAAAATGTACTTATACCACTCCTGCTCCATCGGGAGCAGTAAAAAGTAACAAATTTCTCAATAGAACTGTGTTTGTGCAGCTCCAAAATTTTTTTAGAATACGTCCTGCCAACGTACGTTTTTTTTTGAGGGGGGGGGGTGTTAGCTTCACCTTATTTAAATAGTGGTAGGGATTAATTACGAAAACTTTGACTTAAATAACGCATTGCTGATTGATATTGTTTTTTTTTGTTTTTTTTTGAAAGCAACAGTTACCCATTTTTTTATATTTTTTAATTAACGTGCTATTTACAGCAACTTGGCTAGAAGCACGAGATCGGTTGAGGTTAGAGAAGTGGAAAGAGGCCGGCCTCTTCATTAAAATGAAGGAGTTTGGATATTATAATTTTTCAGTATAATTATGTAGCAGTCATGAAACTTAGCTAGAATTTCTATCACAAAAATCCATAATTTTATCGCCCAGCTATCCCATACGGTTGATTGTAAATGTACTGCTTATTTTTATCCTTTTATGAATTCCCCTCCCCCCCCCAAAAAAAAAAAAAAACTTGGAATATTAAAAACCAAAGTTGGAAAAATGTTAATAAAAAATAGGAAAATATTTGAAAGCCAAATAAAATAGGCTAGCTAAAAAATTTGAAAAAATTTGAATAAAATAATGTACATAAAAAAAAAAAAGAAAAAACGAATAAAAGAAAAGCAAAGAGAACGATGAAGAATTGAATGAATAAAATTCTAAAAAAAAATACTAAAATTTTTCCACAAACAAAAAGGTCTTAAAAAAGTCTTCGTCGAAAAAATAAGACCACAAAATTCACTCGGTTTCGCCTTAGTCGACAGAAAAATCTTGAGTTTCTCGATTTCCAAGTTCGCGTAATTACATAGGACGACACGAAGGCGAGATTTATAATCGAGTTTGAATAATGAGTATTTGACGGTCGAGATGTGTGCGTTTTAATTGACGTTCGTATATTTCATTTACTCGTATAAGAAAGACTACATATATGATTTCCGGCACATACTGCACGTTGACTAGCTCCTCAATGCTATCGTAAATAATACACTGGTACGCGTGTAATTGTACTCAGAAATGACAATAAAAAGAGTTACTCACTTGGCAAGCGTCGAGTATTTGCGCAGTCCCGGTGGTCCAGTTCGAAATGCTACTTCGGCTGTGTCGGAAAATCCGAGCGACGGTTTTTTATCACGAACTGATAGTACATGCGCGCATTTTACCTACAAAATGTGATAATAGAGGAGGATGTTTTGACAGGTTTAACGTTAATTGTATAACATTAAGGGCATGTAAAATAATGTACGATGGAAACAAAAGTATAAGCGAATTAAATAGTAATACGATATAATTGTAATACTTATGTATACATATATATATAAGGCGTAATACGGCATGAATTACGTAGGTATATATTTTAAACTCACTAATATGGAGACACAATGGGCGCATATAACACCAATTACAAGCGTTCCAACGAGACCGAGTATCAGACCACTATTCTTAAAAGCTCTTGGAACTGCCAATATTCCGGATCCAAAACTTCCTTTGAATAAATGAATAAGAGCGCCGAAATCACTAAAAAAATTTTATAGTGGAAATATTTCTATATGGTAGTTAGCGGGCAATTAATAAATTAATAAAAAATAAAAAATTAAGCGAAAGGGGCTACGAGTTGTTTTCGTGTACATCTGTTGCTTTTACCACTTATGTACTTAACAACTTAGCGGGTACGTTTATATGTATAATAGCGCTTTATTGTACTTATTCAAAGGATTAGCGGAAGATTATATTCGTATTCGCGTTACATAATGAGTCAGCACGAGGAAATACGTCTGGTGTTCGCGAGAGAAATTTTGACTCTCGAGAGGCGATGATTTGGCTCTATAACACGTTTCCGAATAACGATACCGTTCGAGAATAACGAGAAGAGAATCGCCACTTTTATCGATATCTCGAAATATTCAGTTTCCCAAATGGAAAGGAATTGAGCCTTGTACTTATAGGAATGTTAGATCTCAAACTATACGTTATTAGATTTTAATGCGAGATAGGTACGACTATTTGGATAGTTTTGGAGGAATTAGAATGCGAGAATCTTTATGGTTATAATTATGATGGGTAGAGGGATGAATTTTCTTTTTTCTTTGAAAATGGAAGAAGTATTTAGTTGCAAATGACCCTCAGTATGTTTGAAAAAGTTTCAGTCGTCGAAGCAGATATAAACATAATATGCCATAATGAAGTCAAAATTTTTAAAAATTTCAAAAAAATTTCTTTTGTCTAATTTGATTTTTTTTGCGTTCAAAAGTTACATTTGATTGTCTGAAGGCAAAAAAATTTTAGTTAATCATTTTTTCGAAGTTTTTAAACATCTACAATTTTTTATAAGTCAGATGAATGTATTCAAATTTTGCTTTTCAGGTGTTCCAAAATTACGAGTCATATCTAAACAGTTTATTAAGCTTTTGATGAGCTAAAAATCGGAAATATTATTCTTCTTGTGTTGTTTTGAGTTCTAAAGAGCTCGAGTCAAGCCCTTACTATGCTCGTGACCTATACACTTCTGGTCATTATTCATTTTTGTAAGTAACAAATAATTGAATGCCCTTTTATAAAAATTTAAGATCTCTACATTTTCAGAAATCGAGGTATAAGAATGTTTTCAGTCTTTTAACCATAAAATGTAGGTTTTGGATACAAAAAAAATTTAATCCCTCGAAATTTTTTTTTTTTTTTCAATTTTAAAATTTTTGATAACTTTGACCCTATTTTGGCAAGTATTCTCATCTATTTCGTAGATTGATTTTTCTCGCGATTTCTGCATCTCAAATCGAGACTGGTTTCGTCTCTCCTTCGATTTTGCGAAAACCCAAAAATTCCGTTCACACTGTTGGTGGAGTGAAGGGGGTTTCACATTTCAAAATTTCAATTACCGTTTCATACGTCAGATAAGAGACATTCGTGTGAATGGGAATTCAACAAATCACTCCAAGGTTACCACTTTTCAGCTCGGCGCAAATTTGAAGATTTCAATAACTATTTCAATTTCATCGAATTTTTAGGGGTGGGCGAATTGAACATTTTAATTTCGATCGTGCAAGTATTACTCCTGTGATATGGGGTTTACCAAGATTCTGATTTCGATTTTAAGGTTTATTTTTGGATTTCATTAGATTTTCTGCGGCGAAGGACGTTGGTTTCAATTCTGGAGTTCATTTTTGGACTTAATTTCACTTAGGAGGGGAGAGGGGTGGAAATGAAATTCGTGCTTTTCATTTTTTCACTTGGTATATATGTGATGAAATTTTGGCCTTGTTTTTAAATTTCACTTCATTTGGGAGGGAGGGAAGAGGTTCGATTTTTTGGTATGCGTTACCCACTAGGGTGATCCGAATTTCAGTTTTTTCCAAAGAGTGAAGAGGGCGTGGTCACAACGGTTGCCAACGATCTGAAAAGGACATCGTGAAAATTTCATTAAACCCCGATATCCGAAAATTAAGTCGAAATTTAAAATAATTTTTCATAAACAAAAAGGAAAGGCATTCTTTAAAGACTACAAAAATTTTCAACTGTAATGTTTTCAAAATGGAGAAGGTCTAAACCGTTTTTAGATTTTTTTTTTTTAAAGAAACACTTTTTGTTTTTTGAAAAAATAAACGATAAATGGGAAATTAATCGGTCGTAGGCATAGTATAAGCTTGAGTGGACTCAACAGTCAAAATATGCTGGATTTTTACTCCAAAAGGATCCCTAAAGTCTAAGCTTAGTGAGAAATAAAATATGATTTTGGAATGTAATAAAATCTCTAATAACTGAAAAGTTCATTTTTTTAAGCTTGTAAAATTTTGACTCAATTTTACAGATGTGAAACTTGGAATAAGTGGCTGAAATTTTTGTGACATTCTTTTGGAGTTATTTAACAACTAATGTGATTCCGCTCTCTTCAATTTCGAAAAAAAAAAAAAACGAAATTCGGCTCACACAATTGTACTCGATGAAATTAACGTTTTGTGTACGAAAAAAGGAAATATGGCGTCGTTGCGAAAATTAAATTCCTAGTAGACCCGAAAATCACCTTGGAGGATTACAAAGTCATCATTGAAATTTTATGCTCACGAAAACTATTATTTTGGCATAAAGATCGTAATTTTGAAAATAAAATTTTTGGAACTCCCTAAATCCTTGTTATGTATTTTCAAGGGTGACGTCACAGTTATATGAGAAACCTTTTATTAATTTCTTTGGAGCGTTATTCTCGAAAAATATTTTTTTCGTTTCAAAAATAAATTTCTATTCGGATTTGGGATAGATGTTGAGGGGTGGGGGGAGGAAGAATGCGAGGGGAATTTCCTCATATTTGACCGAAATGACTTCATGATGAACTCAATTCGAAAACATAATTGTGGTTGCTCCTCTATGCTGAAGGTACTTTCAAAAGAACAATGTCTATAGCGATTGTAATATCTTTAGTTCAATTATCAAAGTGGAAAAATTTGTTCTCCTTCCCCTATACCTTGCTTTTTCGAGAGTACTACTATTTTGGAATAATTTTACTGGGATAATAATCAGCATAATTAAACTTTGAAAAATTTTTACTCACGTCAGACGTCGTTTGTCAGATTATGGTAGATTCTTCCTCCCCCTCGCACCACCTTTACATTTCCCTATTTTTGAGTGAAAAATTTTTTTTTATCAAATGTAACAAAAGGGTCTCTCCTGATAAGATAGTGAAAACTGCCCTTGATCCAAATTCGGTCACAAGTGGTCCTAAATATTGCCCTCGATGAAAAAACTCCCCAAAAAAATTTTTGACCCCCCCACCCCACCCCTTCCTGAGAAATCGACTCCCATATGTCGAAAATTAAATATTTTTTAACTCTGGATGGGATGGATGAAAAATTTTGAAAATTTCACTATTGATAGGCATTATATAAGTACATTTGTGGAAACTTTTTCAAATTTTTCGATTCATGTTTTCTCGAATTTTTTAGGCTTTGAAATTTTCAAAAAATTGTAAACATTTTTTTTAAGGGGGTACATGGCTGAATTTTTTTCCATAATTAGCTCGTACTCTAAGGTGCAACATGATAATATTTTTAACCCCCCCGAAGGGGGGTGGAAGTTGGTCAAAAAAAATGAAGTGTGTAACAAGAACGTCTCCTAAATTCACTTTTTTGCATTTTTTTTGCGAACAACGCGTTTTAGAGAAAAAGTAGCATAGTAATAAAATGTTTCTTATTAAACTCTCTACAAGAAAGGGTCTTATAATTTTTTTAGTATACCCATTAGGGGAAGAGATAGGGGACTACAAAGTTGCTCCTAATACTAATAATTATTATGTATTACACTATCGCAAAAATGGGTGGGGTGGGGGGGGGGGTCAAAATTTTTTTGGGGAGTTTTTTCATCGAGGGCAATATTTAGGACCACTTGTGACCGAATTTGGATCAAGGGCCGTTTTCACTATCTTATCAGGAGAGACCCTTTGAAGGTAATGTAGCCAACGTGTCGAAATTTTTGATTCGTGGTACACCCACAGCACATCCACATTTTACCCTCGTAATTAAACAAGTGCTCGGAATTTCTCTAATAATTCCTCAATTTTTCGATGCCCACAGAAACTGAAATCTGGAAACCCTCTTAGTTCAATACTAAGGTATCGAATTATCTAGAACAGTTTCGTAAATCGCCAAATATCTCAAACGGCATCGCTCCTCTAAAACAAAAAACGCGATAAAATATGCGACGAAAAATGCTCGCCCCAGAGGATTTCGAAAAGCGAAAACACGACTTTGAAAATAGCAATTTGAAATAATTAATCGCGCGAATAGCGGTTTTACGGTTATTGCGATTTACGTATCCGGTTACTATAAGCGTTTTTTCATTGTTTACATTTTTCGGTGTTTCGCGTACGCAACGTACGAGGTCGAGATACAGGTAGAAGGAAATTCGTCGTCGTGTTATTATCGAAAGGGTATTCCGCGTCAGTTTTTCGCTTCGCCAACTCAGCAGCCGAATCTTTAAGTGCTACGAAGCTCGTCGGAGCGTACGCGAGAGATGACGAAAAATACGACTCGAGCGTAAGCCGAAATTATAATGAAATGGAAAAAGACGCTCGGTAATCGTTACCGGAGCTGAGGATGCCATTGAAATCGAAACCGATTACGAGACCGGCGGATGAGCGCGGCGAACGGTTACCAAGACACGGTCGTGTGTTACGAAAACGACCACAGAAGCGGATGGTTTTCAATTAGCGAGCACTACACAAGCATTTTTTAGCTGGGTAAATTCGTCGCATTATTCGGATACTTGGGCGTATTTACCGGTTACGCGTGTTTACTCGATATATCGATATTATTTGTACCGTGTCAATGTGTAGCGTACCTGAGTCTTTTTTGAGACGTTTAGAAAGCCATCGCAATCGGGAGATTATTTAAATACACGCTTATCATTCGATGGCGATTTCGAAGGAATTTTTATACTTTACACGAGCTGCCTTAGTCGGATTCTATTTCTTAATGCTAAGAAATTTCACGATATGAGTGAGGGAGAGGAGTAGTGATAAAATTTGTATTCAGATAACCAATATAGTTGTTAGTTTTTCATGAATAATTTATTAAAAGCGAAGTATAGATTTTTAAACTTGACCATGTATTTATAATCTTTATATTTTTGCGTTTATTATTAACTTTTTCAATTTTCAACTTCTTCATTCCACTCGATATAATTTCTTATGATATTATAAATCTTGATCTTGGATCAACCTTCCTCTCCAAATTCAACTCTCGCATTCTCACCAACTTTCGGTCGTTTCTGGCTTAATTAGCAATACATGGTTCTAAGTTGAATAGCACTCCTCCATTTAACCCATTGCCTATTCAGACACCTTTAAATTGGTAATCATGTGTTCATTTTAATTTGAAATACCATTATATTACATTGACAATATACTGTGAACAGCGCCTTGCGGAGAAAATCTGGGCTCAGGGCAGGAAGAAAAGTCATAAGAGCACAAAAAGAAAATCGTAGAGGTGAAGACAGAGTGTTACCTCCGATGCGTCAAGTCGCGGGTCCTCAGTGGGCCCTGAAAAAAGAACTCGGGCCCGGGAGAACCTCCCCCTTTCAGGTCTGACTGTGAAATGAAGTGGTGTGTTGTCAATGTAACAATTGTCAACAAACGGTTGCCATTTTAAAGGCATTTAAATAGGCTACCGGTGGGGCGGGAAAGTCCCATTGTATATTAAAAAGAATTTTGAGATTTTTAGACCTCATCATCTGGCTTCGTATTGGCCATTCTACTATCACGTATGATCACTTACTGGTGAACATTCGTTATTATTCAGATTACATTGACACCACCCCTCTCCCTCACCTCCTATATATATCCATCGCATGCTCGGTTTACCTGCCTTCAAGATCGTAATTTTTAGTTTTCAAATTTTAAAGAAGAAAAATGAAATATTTTGAGTAGGTTGATTAGAAATAGAAAATAATTTTTGTTTTGGATTTTTTTTCGGATGTATGAGAAAAATGCCCTTTTCAACTCAGAAGATGTTTACTTTTTAGGCCTCCGAGAATGCTAAAATCCATTATTTATACATTTTGGATAACACTACGAAATCTCTCTGGTTTTGAGATGCGCGCGCATCCTTGTTTTGAAAAGCAGGTATAAAAGGCATATAAAGTATAACACATATACAAAGGAAAAAAGGTTGTAAATTTTAATAAAAGCCTTGTACATACACAATGGTAAGTCATAAAATTGTTTCGAGTAGCAGGTATAAAAAGTATAAAGGGTAGCAGGTATACAAAAAGGAAAAAAGGTGATAAATTTCAATAAAAACTTAGGCAAGAGTAAGGGTAAAGTTATAAAATTGTTTAAAATGGCAGGTATACAAAGCTATAAAGGGGGGGGAGCCCATCCTGATAGGAAGAACTCTTGGTGGGGGTAACAAATAAGAATAAAGTGGGTTGCGCATTTTGGAATGAAGCATTCCTTGTCTGATAAAATAACTTTTTTTTCTTCATTTAATTTTTATTGCGAGCGCGAAGGGGCAAGGAGGCACTAGTATCTTTTAAAAACCATAATGTTATATTGTCAAGCTTTTCATTAATACGAGTAATATAATTTATTACATTATCATCGAACAATATTTAAATTTTTTCACATAATTAGGAGAGAAAATGTCATGCTCTAAATGTCTGATAGTGATCATTTTTGTGAAAATCCCCCCCAAAAAAAGAACAGAACGTCTCCTATAAGAAGCCATGCGAAACATTCATCTATGAGGCCACCAGCGAAGTGACAGAGTGATCAGTCGAAAATTAGATAGCTAATTAGCCATACAAAAAAAATAACTACTTCAACTGTGAAAGAGGGAGGGCTTTTTATATATTTGCATTTCCGATAATTTGTAATCATACGTGTATAGCACATGTCCAACTTTCACTGTCTTATTTCTACGATTAAATGGTGAAAATTTTAGAACATGATGAGTTTTTCAAACTTTGACAAAATCGACCTAGATTTTTTCAACGACCAAAAGTTGAATATCTTGTCAAATTGCGTGAAGTTTATAGATTTTTGATTTTTAAATAAATATTTGTGTCGATCAAGGTGATTTCTCTTATTTCATCAGATTTTAGTACAGTAAGATTTTTTCATTTGAAATGTCTGATATTTGCTATTCTATATGTTACCTATATTAGACAACTTTTTCCTAGACATATACGAACAGCAGAGCTGAAAACTCAGCTGGTTTCTATTGGAGAAAATATGTTGGATATTTCCATGAAAATTTGTACATATCTCTAGAATAATAAAATAAGATTTTTTTTTTTTTCATTTTTAAATAAAAAAATACAAACTTTTTTTTTCATTTTTGATCAAAAAATTCGATAAAATGAAAGATATAATTTTTTTTCCTCGCTTGGTTTTCTAACAATTGTTAATTTTTTTGAAAAAAAAAAAAATTCAATCATCTGAAAAATATGATTTTTTTACATTTTTTCATTTGTCTACAATGTAGCATGCATATTAGTGTGGAGTAAAAAAAAAACATATCTTGGATTTTGACCAAATTCGGTGAGGTAGTTTATTTTGAGTGGGAGACCGCCCATAAAAATGTTCAGCTCCAAATGTGAAAGAGGAGTGATAATAGTCTTAAAATTGAAAAAAAAATTCGTTTTACATAATTGGCGCTTAATTTTTCAAAGCCTTGGTCATTTCATTTATTGGAAACATCAAGGTGAAATTGAAAAATTTTTGCAAATGATAAAATTTTGCACGAGAATTTATTTTTATTTTTTAAATTTAATAAGCAAATTTTTTCATCGTGCCAAGTAGAATTTTATTTTGGACGAAAATCGTGCTGCATAAAATTCTTGAAAGTATCATCTTTTTGGCAAAAATTCATATCTCAACCAATCAATGGAAGCATTTGAATAATTTCGCCAGAATAATTCAGCGCTATAAGTCTGTAGGTAATAAAATTAACAGTTTTTTTTATCCTTAAGCGAACCTCAGGTTAAGCTTGGCTAATACCAGATTCGATAAGCAAAATGCTTTTAACGAAATTTCTGGTCATAATAGAAAAAAGGAAATGTAAACGGTTATTCAACGTCCCAACAGCGATTATTTTTGACTCATGTCTCTTTATCGTGTACGAACGCGTTGCTCATATCGCGAATACAGGTACAAGTAAATACTGCGACGACTCTACCTAAACCGAGGTAATAGTTTAGTCGAACGGTTAAATGGCTAAAAGGAAAAACGAAATAAAACTCGGAAGACTAGGTATGCGAAATACGATGTTCATTCGTCGTACGCATTCCTATTGTTCATATTATCGCACAGGTATGAAGTTAGGTACCTAGAATTGTAGCGGTAACCAACGATAATACTGATAACCTCGTACGCTGCTGCCTTGGATCGCGGAAAATGGCGAATCGCAATTACTCAATGAATTGGTCTTAATGGTCGAAATGTTGGTTTGAATTTCGATATCGCAGGGCCCGAATGCCGAATCGTTGGGAGGGTAGGTTGAATAAGGTAGAAAATTTCCCTTATACTCACGATGTGGTATGAGCTGTGTCTCGATTAGAAAATGGATCGTAAACGTCGTCGTGGTTGCCGGTGTTACCGTTTTCCTTCAGGTATCCAGCTTCGGTTAGTTTTATGCTGTAACATATGAAATACCAATATATAATGAACTGTATGCGAGATTAAGACGAGCAACAGGTATTACGAAGCGTGGCATTTCGTGTATGAATAAAGTTGCGTTCGAGTCAGCGGAAAATTCCACTGTCTCGGTATACTACTAAGCTACCGGTTGCTTTCTAACGGCACGTACTGATACCGTAGCGGTTGCGTATTGCGTAGTACCATTGACATCGCCACGAGACTATTAAAGCGAATGTCCGAAGTCGCTAATGATAAAGGCGAAGCTTTTGTAAGGTAATTTATTCCAATTAGATGGCTCGTATTTTCAAGGTAAGTGGTACGTCGTTTAAGATAGATTCGTTAACGTATTTACGAGTAATACCAATATCCAAAAATAAATACGCTTCGTATGCGTGTTTTGCCTCGTATTGGTTTATTATACAACATGCATCGTACGGTTATGCCTGTCTGTGTTTATGAGTGTTGGGTCACATGAGGTAGCCATGAAAAGTAAACAAATATTTACTTGCTTTTATGCAAACTTTTACCTATTTATAGGGGCCAATTATAATCGCGTATTGGTTGTTTTCAAACTGAGTTTAAAAAAAAAAATGCTATCATAGTCTATTTGATTTGGGAGGGAAGTTCGAAGAAAGGAAGAAGAGATTTTGAGATCTTTGAGTTTTAGATTATTTGTAGCTGGATGCCTAATGCATAACTTTATTCTTTCAACTTTTATCCTGAAAGTTGTTGGACACTGTATGTATCAATGTACGCCAACAGCATACACTTGCACCTCTTACTTGCACACGTTTAAACGACACTTCTTTCACCAGCTGATTTAGAGCATAGAAATTCAGAGACTGATTCAACACATACAGATTTAAGGTTCGATTCGGAACATACAAATTCAGAGACTGATCCAGAACATACAACATATAAATGATAAATGAATTCAGAATATACAAATTTACAGATTAATCCAGAACATACAAATTTAGAGAATAATACAAAAAGTACAAGTTAACGACTCGATCTAGAACATACAAATTCAGGATTCGATCCAGAACATAGAAATTCAGGGTTCGATCCAGAACTTACAAGCTTGTAGAATAACCCTGAACATGCAAATTTAGAGAATGATCCGGAACATATCCCAGAACATACAAATTGAGAGGCTGATGTAGAGTATGTAAATTCCGAGGCCAATCTAGAACATGCAAATTTATAGGTTTTCCCATTACATACAAATTTTGAGACTGATATACAACATACAATTCAGAGACTGGTCCAAAAGATACAAACTTACAAGTCAACTTAGAATATACAAATTTATAGATTGATCCAGAACATATAAATTTAGGGAATAATCCAAACAAGTTCAGAATTCGATCTAAAACATACAAATTCAGGATTTGGTCGAAAACATACAAATTTAGGGTTCGATGTAGAACATACAAATTCAGAGACTGATCCAGAACTTATAAACTTGTAGGATAACCCTGAACATGCAAATTTAGAGAATGATCCAGAACATACAAATTTATAGCTTGACCCAGAACATACAAATTGAGAGACTGATATAGAGTCTGCAAATTCAGAGGCCAATGCAGAACATGCAAATTTTTAGTTTTACCCAGTACATACAAATTTTGAGACTAATATAGAACATATAATTCAGAGACTCGTTCAAAAGATACAAACTTATAAGTCAACTCAGAATATACAAATTTAGAGATTGATCCAGAACATATAAATTTAGGAAATATTCCAAAACTTACAAGTTCAGGATTTGGTCTAAAATGTACAAATTCAGGATTTGATCCAAAACATATAAATTCAGGTTTCGATTTAGAACATACAAATTCAGAAGCTGATCCAGAACATATAAACTTGTAGGATAACCCTGAACATTCAAATTTAGAGAATGATCCAGAACATATAAAGTTGTAGCTTGACCCAGAACATACAAATGTAGAGACTGATGTAGAACAAACAAATTCATAGACTGGTCCAGAATATACAAATTAATAGGTAGACCCAAAACACATAAATGTACAAGCTGATCCAGAACATACAAATTCACAAGTTCATCTAGAATGTACAAATTATATCGATCTATAAAAAGCTCCAATATTGCATGTAGAATAAGTTAGCGACTGGAATATGATTCTTTTAATTTGAGCAAGAAAGTAAAACTGGACAGTTTTGGTTCTGGGTTTAGGTTTGTGGTTCCATCGTTTCTGATCTCGAGTTTTGGTTCTGGTTTCTTTGTGGTTGGGCTATGATTAAGGTTTTTAGATCATTCTGGGTTTTTATAAATTGTAGTTAGGGTTTCACAGTTCATTTTGTTGCTAGATGTGAGAACTGTAAAGGCAAAAAAAAAATTGTGAACCCGTTTCAAATTTAGTTCCAGTTCCAAATTTTTTAATATTATGGTTCAAATTCTGGGTTTGGTTCAAGGTTAATTTTGGTTTGTTTCTGGTTCTGGCTCTGGCTGTTGTCCCAATTTAGTAGCCCTGAATTTGAGTAAAATTCAACTCAAAATAGGCAGTGATCAGAGAAAAGCTCGAGAAGCCTCTATGATGTCTAGATTTGAGGAGTATCTTAAATCTGTATCTCTTCACCATAATTATATATGTAAATAGCTCAAATTTTAGAATCGGGTCTCTCGAATTTGGGTCAAAATATATACAAAGTAAGGGACGGCCAACATTTGAGGAAAGCTTAATTAGTCTCAAAAAACCTAATTTTGATAACTATAGAATCATATGATTACTGAAACCAAGACTACATTGTAGTTACTGCAACCAGACGTACATTGTATCCCAAATTCAACTCCCAACAATGATTAAAGGTAGGAGGAGGGCTTGTGACCTTCAAAATGTGATAACGGTGACCAAAGATTTTAAAATTTTGGATTTGCAGTCTTGCTACTAGATGTGGATACAAAGAAATCAGCAATATTATCTGCAAGTTTGAAATTTTGGAGTACTTCCTTTCCCCAATTAAAAATTCAGTTTTAACAATGGATACCTATTGAAACTAGAAATTACCAAGTACCATTGTAAGTGAATATTGGTTCTCACTTACTTAGACGCCGTGACCGATGGTAAATCTATTACCGATGAGTTCTTCTCAGTTTTCTCTTGCTTCTCGGACATGTTAATGTGGTGTGGTTAATGCACTTTTTATCTGAAACAAAAACGTAACGGGAATGATAGATGGTACGTGGTAAGGGAAGGGAAACGTGATTCATCCATCACTGAGATTATAAAATCCGAAATGAAAAAACCTCAAACATTGGTTTCTTTCGGCATCTCTCTAATTTGTGTAGTATTTGTTTTGGTGCGTGTCCCCCTCCCCTTCACCTCCGTATTTGTCGAAACTACACAAGGTCCGTGAAAATCGGTGAGAGGTCGCGAATGTACGTGCGCGGTCGCCACAATAATACGGATCTGACCGCCGTCGGTTAATTGTCTATGCCGGTTCATCGATTATGAAAGTGATGCTCGTTGGAATGCGTGTCTCTTTCCATTGTTTTCAAAACGTCGTATCTGATGTAGCGACGCGCACGCCGGTGAATGGGGAATTGGTTGCGTCGACGGTATGTAAAGGATAACGCGACTGTACCGGTTGCATGTTGCGTCTTGTCGTTGGTGCGCTCGAGATGGATTATGAAAGACGAAAGTGATGTGTTTTCGAAATTTCAAGGTTACTAATACGGTATTCGTCGGAGAGTTTATTTTCGTAACGATTTTAGCGTTGTTCGAGAACTGATATTGGGAATTTTTAGCTGGGTTTTTAACTAAAGAACGACAGCTATTACAGCCTACCTAATTTGTTAACGATATAATTGGTCATCAATTTTGACGAAGTTTTTTTCCCTATTATTCGAAGAAAGAAAGCTATTATCGGTATAAAATCGGGAAATAATTAATTGCAAGCAATTGAACAAACAAAAAAATTATTGCAAAAAGTTTCAAAAAATCACGACTATAGAAAAATGTGTAAAATTATGATAAACGATTGATTATAATAATTGATCTATGTAAAAAATAAAAAATAAATGATTTTACTTTCATATAAACATGAAAAGAAAATGGTAGGAAAAAATTTTTAAAAATGAATATTTAAAAAAAAAAAATTATTGCAAAAAGTTTCAAAAAATCACGACTATAGAAAAATGTGTAAAATTATGATAAACGATTGATTATAATAATTGATCTATGTAAAAAATAAAAAATAAATGATTTTACTTTCATATAAACATGAAAAGAAAATGGTAGGAAAAAATTTTTAAAAATGAATATTTAAAAAAAAAAAATTATTGTAAAAAATTTTCACAAAAAATCATCGCTATAAAAAATTTATAAAATTTGAAAAATGTAATTTTTTGTGAATAAAAATAAAATATCTTCATAATCGTAACATTCATTTTATTTATTTAATTTCCGTTTTCACTATAAAAGAGATTAAGCACTCGGAAATTTTCACACGAGAAAATTGCCAATTTTTAAAATTCTTCAAACCTTTGATAATTGTAAAGGGACTTTATTATGAGTTGCTATTTTTATTTTAATTTTGAAACTATCTATTGCGATTTATACGCGTATATTTAATTCTCAGTGGCATTGACTTGCTACTACTTTTATTAAGTATAACTTTTTCTTCTTCTGTACAAACTTGACGTAATTCTCTTCTGTATTTTTCCGCTATTTCATTCAAGCTGCGTATTAAATTCACGTTATGATTTGGGAAACGAAAAAAGCAAAACGATTTTACGTAATCGAATGCATACAATGCGCAGAAATTTTTTAAGGCCATGGAGCCATCGATTTTTTTTTTTGTTTTTTCATTTTTACGTAAGTCGTTTCGTAAACTCGATTCGTTTAATCGGATTGAGAAATCGCGCATTTATAGAGAAAAGTACCAATTATCGGTGTACTCGAAGTATTAATATCGACATCGAGGATTATAGTACCATAGAGAGATGCTCATTATGATTTATGACGTTTGTGAAACTATGTTCTTAAATCTAATTACCATCATGACGAAACCAAGAAACGAACGCAGATTACCGGAAACCGAATCAGCATATAGCGATTTTCGAAAAAATTCAGGTTGCCACCTCGATACGTTTGTGAAGAACTCGCACGTAGAATATATTATCGCCTCGTAATATTCGCTTCGTCAATCCATTATACCATATAGGGAGGTATTTTCGTGTACCTATCCTATATGTATTTGTCGCCGGCGTAGTAATGATTGCGCGACGTTTTTTTTTGTGTTGAAAACGATAAAGTATCGTCCGATAAGAAGGGCCTGGGAATACACGAGGAATTGTGTAATAGCTCGACGCCGCGCCAGAGTAAGATTCACAAAGGACATCCAGCGTTACATAAACGACGGCGCGGTGGAATGCGGCGACGCGGCGTAATCAAAATAGACAATTGGATCAATTTATTCTGGTTCTCACACGATGCGATGGATGTGCCAATGCGAGCGAAATTTTTATTCCTTGGGATAAAAAATCAGATGTCAGAGGCGGAGATGTGTGAATAACCGAATGGTGTTTACGATGCGTGAATCCGGTTCCCAGTTTTTTTACGTAATTTTTTTTTTTTCGCGGCCAACTGAAACCGATGAGGATTTGAGTTTGTTATCGGATTCGCGAACCGTTTTCGCGTTTTGTCGACCATAGTATTTTGGTTGTATGGAGCGATTTAATCGAACGGAGATTAGTGTGTTTTCGATTTCATTCGAGAATGTAAACTTTTTTCGACTATTTTTCAATCAATCGATTCATTGAGAATGAAATTTCAGACAAGTTGTAAAAGCTAGAAGGAAAATGGATGTTGGAGTATTTATCGCTTTGGAAATGTCTAAGAGATGCTTTATAGGATAGGGAAATAAGCTCATTTTTTGACCAAACCTGGAAAAAAATGGTAGTGGGCTGAATTTCACATTATATGTGCAGAATGGTGTCCCTAATAAGGTATAAAAAGTTGTCATCCCTAGGGGGTGAGCTAACCCCAGGAGGGGGCTAAAACCCCGCAAAAAGCAGTTTTTCAACTATTTTTTGCTAATATCTTCGAAAAAAAGGGTTCTACGTCAAAATAAGTTATATCAAAAAATGTTCCCCATTAAATTTCCTACAGAATGAGTGAAACAGTTTTCTCAAAAAGTCATTAGTAAGCCCAAAATGAGGAGGTCAAAATATACCAATTTTTAGAATTCTGTTTCGAAAATCAATTCTTTGTTTATATCTTTTATACGGTGCGTCCTACGCAAAAATTGTTAATATTGAAAAATATTCTCCGTTCAATTTTCTATAATGTACATGAAAAAGTTTTCGCAAAAAGTCATAAAGGGCTCAAAATGGGGGGCCCAAAATACATTAATTTAGGAAAAATTTATTCATATGTGTTCATATCTATTATCAAGTGACCTATGTAGGTGATAAAGATGAACAAATAATTTTTACCGATGATTCCCCCTCCCCTTCCTCCTCTCTTCTTTTGAAATCCTTCTCCAAATTTACATTATAGAACAAAAAAAATTACAGATATATTTTGAAATATTTGTTTCAACTCTGTACGGGATCATCTATTCCCTCTTCATCACTAATTTCCACCTCCATACTATTTGCGCAATCGTTCGTTTTTCCCAGAAGAATATCTGAAATCATATTTATCAAATTTCACTCACTTGAGGCTACCTCAAGCCCTGCTCAAATTTTGACTATCGTTGTATCGTTCATTTTGGATATTTTGACCCGAATTCGAGGGGTTGTTTTCCATTCTCTAAGCTCACATACAATGTTCGACTTTCCTGGGTTGATTTGGTGAGGAGATATGAAAGATTGGATGAATGGCATAACTCAAAACCTCCTGAAAACGCTGTTTTTTGCTCCAAATACACTTAAGAGGCTGAAATTTGGATATGATGATGCGCTCAACTTACTCTTTCGTAATGGATCAACGAAAAAAATAGTTTTGCGTCTTTTCACGAAGACTATTACCCCAAATTTTCTATAATTTTCATTCCCAATCGTCGGTACTTCCTGCGAGAAGAAAGAGGTATTATACCAAAACGTTGAACATTCGGTATATGATCACAATACGGTCCGAGGGCTCCCCCCCTCCCTCATTACTTCTTCCCAAATCATGTAGCCTGAAATTGCTATGGTTTTCAATTAAAAACTCTCCTAAAAAGAAGCGAATGCAAAATGTCCAAGTAAAGTTATAGAAATATCTGGCTAAAAGCTTATTCTTGTCTCAAATCTGACATCGAATATTTTTGTAAATTTTGTGGCTTTTTGTCGGAAATATGTACAAAGAGAATTTATGTTTTTATTACTTCTTTTTTTTTTAATTTTTCTTCTCGTTTTTATTCTTTTTCTTTACGTAAAAATACTTATTACTTTTTTCCAAGTATTTGTGATTTATTATCACGAAAAATGAATTTTCAAAATCACTGCTTTTAGGTTTCGGTAATATGTATTGCGTCGAAAAATTGAATTCCGAAAAATACGTCGTCGCTACATTTTACTTCAAATTACTCTATTTGATAACTGCAACGTAAACTACCTTGTAAACGTTTATTTCTATAAATCGACCAATGGTAATGTGATATGTGACTAAGAAATAATAACAACTTCTCGGTAACGGAGCTGAAGAATCTTATCAATTATGATTTAAAAAATCGCTGCAGCTCGCGGAATACCGCGTATACCTATAGTCGCGATTAGATGCAAATTGGTTTTTATTGAGAAATGATAATGATATCAAATTACTACTTGAGACGTGTACAGTGGGTGGCGAGTCTGGCGACTTGGCGAGTACGTTGATACGTATTCAAGATAGTGAATAAGTTAGAAGTTTGAAGTAAATTAAATGAAAGCGAAAATCGAAAAAATATTCTTGAAAATTTTTCAAGTCAAATTACACAATAAAATAAAAAAAAAGTAAAATATAAAATATACATTTCAGTATAGGGTGTTATTTTTTTTTCATAATTTATTTTATGCGAAAAATTTTTTCATAATTTTTTGAAATTTCATTTCCAATTTCCAATTTTTTTTTTTTGAAAACTTCGAATTTTCAAAATAGAAATCAAGGCTTTGGAGAAAGGAAACATGAATATAAACAAAATTAATTCGAAATATGTCAGGAAAGAAAGCCGGCCGGCGAAAAAATGATCAAAAGAATTTTAAAATCTACCAATTATCGAATTATCGATTTACGTTGCAAATATATTGAAATTAGGTTTTCGGCTTATTACTCACGACAGAAATGCAGAAAGCACGCAGTCTCATTATTACAATGTTCATTTATTTTACAAATTAAGCATAACGTTTACGAAAGAGTACCTAATGAAGAGAACATCTAATTTAAATGTGTGAATTTATCTGATAAGATCAAATTTCAACGATCTTATCGAAATCATGAACCGTATTAATTGTGGATCAAAGACGCAATAATTAGATGTCTGTCTTCTATTCTCTAATGAAACCCATTATGTTAGGAATACAACGATGGAGTTATTTTTGAAAATATCTCGGCTTATCTCCACGAGGTGTTCGCCAGGTAATTCGAATTCTCTGAAAATTTTGCAATTTTTTTCGTAAATTTCCTACGGAAAATTCTCTGATAGTATTTTTAATTTAGGTAGCAATTAAGCATCTATTAGAAACCGAACATGACCAGTCAAGGAGGAGGGAGAGGTTGGACCATTTTGTCAGAACCCAATTATATATTTCACAATATTAAGAAATTTTTCATTTCCGGCGATTAAAGTCTTGCAAAAAAAATCAGGTAGGTTGTAATTGCTATCGTTTTAGATTGAAAACTCACCTAAAAATATTATTACATTAGCATCATTACGTGATTGAATATTATTTTACTAAGAAAACATTTATTTTATTTTATATATTTATATAAATAATTATTTTCAATTTCAATAAATTCGAAAAAAAATTCATATTAGTTCGTATTTGAGTGTCAGTGTTGCCAAATTACGAAACCAAATTCTTCAATTCGAAATGAAAAATAATTGAAAATCATCAATTCTCAGCATGTCCATAGGCAGCATATATCAGCAGGAGTGGTTTTGAACATTATTTTCAGAATATACATTTTGCAGCTCTAATGCCAGTGTAGTTGGGTGAAGAGAGAGGTTTATCACGGTTAAATTGATCTCATAATACATAATTTAGAAAAGTATTTTTGTCTGTTGTAATGATTTATAACAATTACAGTAAGTGGTTGAAACAGTTAAATAGAAAATGTAATTTCTTCAAAATTTTGAGAAATGTGTTTCATTAAAAATTTACACGGCTGTTATTACTCAGGAATTATTTGATTTATCCAGCAATATTAGGAATTCAAGATATTGAGCTTATGAAAGGTGTTCGGACTACCAACCCTCCTCCCCTCCCCTTCACTAATAAATTTATCATTGATGGTCGCAAAATTTTGAAAATTTTTTGGTGCATAGTTTTTGGGATTATGATTTCATTTTCTTAAATGGCATCTTTATTCGAGCAACCGAAGTATTTTTTAATTTTTAAAAGATTTTTTCAAGTATTGATCGACTGGAATTTTTACCCTCTATCTTCACCACGGTAAGGACCTTGACTCTCCAAAATGATAGTACTGATCCAAATAATAAAAAAAAAATTTAAATAATTTATTTTGTGCAAATAAAAATGCAAATTGGTTATTGAAAAAAAAAGGAAAGTCAATCCGCTCAAAAACGTGGAAAAATAATGTCGAAATGTTGGATATATTATTGAAAAAAAAAAATAATAAATAATAATAACCCTGAGAAACTAAAGCAGCCAGAAAAACCTCTAATTTCAGTTCTTTTAAAAATGTATCGAAATTTTCAAAATAATATTTTCAAAAAAAAAAAAAACATTTTTGTGCAATTTTTCTTCATTATTCAAAGTCATATTTTATCTTTCAAAAACTGGAAAAAAAATTAATTTGGAAATCTAAAGGTTTTCAAAAATTTTTTTCGAAAAGCACCAATTTTGGTTATTTTCAAAAATAAACAACACACAGTTAATTTATTGATCGTATGTGCTTTATAGGCTTAATTTAGGTTTTTCGTACTTAGAAGGCGAAATATGCTAATTTTTGTTCCACAGAGGTTCCTATTATGTGATGTTGTGGGAAACTATGAAGTAAAAATCGGACACATTTTGCCTCTTGAGTCCGAAATAGCCTAAATTAAGCCCCCACTGCCCACACGATAGATAAATTACTCATTTGTCCTTCATTTTTGGGAAATAACCAAAGTTGACCGAAAATTCGTCTTTTTGAAAATTATCGAAATTTTTAAAACTTTTACTTCATTTTGGGAGATTTATCTCATTTTCTAAATTTTTCAATTTTTGTTAAATTACGGTGGTAACACTGACAGGGTAATTTCAATTTTTTTTTCCAATTTTATTACTTGTATTAAGCAATCATTATAATGTCCTCAGCTTTAAGGAGAGAAGGACGTATGCACAAAGTTGAAAGTAATTCCCAACAACAACGAACAAGTTGTCACCTATGAAGTAATTCAAATTAAATCAATAAAATACCAATATAAATAATTATTTTAAATGTGAATAAATAATCGAAAGAATTCAATTAATTATGGTAGGTATTATAACAATAATTTTTTTCAATTATTGATAAATTATGTTTTTTTTTTTTTTTTTAGTAGTATTAATTCCTCTATTAATAATCTGAATTTTTTTCATTTCCAGAATAATCTTGAATTAAGTAATAAATTACATATGTTTTTAGTAACAATTTTTCGCTGTTAATTTCTATTTTAATTTTTCAATTCATTGTAATATACTTAATTTTTGAATTTTGGGATTGGAGAATGAGAGGAAGAAGAAGAGGAGAAGGTGTGCGAGTATTTTACTTCGCATAATCTCGATTACTTTTTTCAAAATAATTTATGAATTATTTTCGGGGTCATTTGTTCAATTTATTAACATAGTTTTTTAATCGCAGTTTTCCATTCGGCGCGACTTTAATTACACGAAACCTTATGCGAGCTATATATGCACATATATAGTGAACAGTGTTCGTTTTATAATGAAAATCCATAAATAATTTAAATTTATTGCCTTATTTCATTCGAGGGTCAAAGTGTCGATTGCCATACACTCAGGCTTGTAAGTAATTTGTGGTCTTTTAATAATATTTATATTTCTTTATAAATTGGAAATTAAAATAAAAAATAAAAAAAATAAATAAAAATAAATTCGAAGTTGAGTTATCTGTTGGATATTAATCATAACGTATGGGCACATGTGTTGTTGAGGATATTTATAGAAAATATCATGTATCCATATTATCGAGTATATATTTATTAAAACTGATCAAACGAAGCCTCTTAAATAAAGTGGCCAAAAAATTCATCGATTTGTTGAAAAATCAGCTGTACTAAGACAGAAACCAAAACACGATCACATGGCGTTAAGTACCTCCGTGTTTAAAATACGGTAATACATACGGACGTAATGTTATAGTACGTCTCAACGGTCTATTTTGGACGAGGAAAAATTAGAACTGGGACGGCCGGAGTGTATTTTAGAAATTGTTGCGAGTGCGCCCTGGAAAACATCCAAAATCGAACCCAACAGACATCGTAAACGACGCCGAGTACACGCGATATAATCGTAAAACTTACCTGTAACGTAACAGAATAGTGGAAACATATACACGGACGGTGCGTACGGCTCAAATGATGGGAAAACTGCGAAAAAAATCGGTCAAGATTTTTTCAAACGAAATAAATGAAGAAAAGAATAAAAAAAAAAAAACGTGAACTCCGAAGATCGAAAACACACGCAAATCGAGGTTGCCGACCTGTACGACGCACTGATCGAATTTCCAAATAACGCGAATCTGAACTGGTTTTAGCGTACGACTGGTTAGCCGAAAAAAAAGCAAAATAAATCGTAAGTCTACTCGACGTTGTTTAAGACTGCGTGTAACGCGAACAATAACGGCGAGTTTCTGCGTTCGAATTACATATAAGTAAAAATTTATCAAGCGGTGTGGAAAACGACGTTAACTATGCTCGACGACGGATCCCCTCTACCTACCGATGAAAATATCGAGTCTTTTTCGCACTTCTCATCGTCTATTGTATCGAGTATAGATCGGCGTCTTGAGGCGATGGATATTTCTGAAGACGTACGTCGATCGTAGATCGTAAAGTAATGGAGTTCGATTCGATATCCCGTATTTATATCTACCATCGATGTAATCTATCGAGCATCGAGTACATCGTTTCGTAACATTGCAATAACATGTTGATTTAGGGTTTTAAGGTATTTTCGTTTTTTCATTTCGTCGACCAACAAGTACCGGATGACTGAACCGTGCTCTATACCTATATTTATGTTTCGAGAGCCCTCGTAAGGATCAGCAAATGAAAGAGAAATTCGCACCAGCGATAAAGCCAACGAGTTCGAGATAACAATCAGATGATTTACGACGTACTCGAGACATTAACGTAAGACTGGAATTAATGATTAATTTTTATCATTTTAATTTTTACCCCGATGTTTTTCGTGAGCAGGTTTCCGTTCGAAAAATTCTACTCTTAATGTATACTGATTTGAAATGGCTTCTTTGGTACCACATGTCAATGCATTGAGAAACAGTAGTAGCGCGAAATAATCGAAAGCGAAAAATGATTAAAGTTTTAGGAGAAGGAGGGGAGGTATGCAATTAAAATTTATTTTTTAATTGGAATTTCAAATTCATCTATTTCTTCTTCGACGTTTTTCGTTTCATTTTCTTTAGTATAGATTTTAATGAAAAACATCAGCGTCGCGAAATCGTGAGAATTTTCCCATTTTGTGAGAGATTTTGTGGTTAAAAAAAATGGTTGAGGGGAAAAAGGAAATTTTCGTGTCAAATTCTTATCCCATTTTTTGGTGAGGGGAGGGGAGAAATGGGTTCATTCTCGTCGCAATTTTTTTTTAGAGAGTAAGGTAATATTTTTTTTGAAATTGTATCACCCCGTAGCTGTTTTCCCCCAAATATTCCGATTTGGTTCCAAATTTCAGTTTTTCCAAATTTTCACTACTGAAAAACCGATTTGAAATTTTGAAAAAAATTTGCTTTTGTTATCGAGAGATCAAAAATGCATTCGAAAAATTTAATTTATTTTTGTGTTAGGACATCATCATTGTCATTATTTAAAGAATTGAATAAAGTTGGAAGAGGTCATTTCGAGAGGGGGAGAGGTACACATTTTTCTGGGATGTCTCTCACATGGATCCACATCGTAGTGAGAAATTGTTTAAATCGATGAATTTGTGTTTACATTAAGAAAAATTTCTATTAATTTTTCGCCTAATATGGCCCCTCAAAAACGTGCTAGGTCAAGGATCCAAAACTTTGGTGGCAATGTTTCTTGATACTACTCAACTATTACCCAAGCACTGGCTTGGTTCATTTATTACGGCTTTACCTGGACAATAAAAAACACCCACTGCCTATTTCAAGGCTATAGTACTTTCACAACACAAAGGACCCCTGGTGTGTAAATACATAGGACGGAGGTAATAAAATTTTTCATATTTGCGGGAGAAAAGCGCTACTTTACCTCCCCCTCGCTAATCGCTCGGGTCTCAAACCAGCGCTTTTCTCCCGCATTTAGGAGAAATTTCGTTCAGCACTCGGGAGAAAAATTGATTCTAGACTCGTGTGACTTATCACCCTCGCTTTGCTCGGGTGACAAACCTCACACTCGTCAAGAATCGCTTTTACCTCCCTAGTTGTGAAATATACTATTATAACCCTTGCGATAGTAAAATTTTACGACCCTTGTGATGAATGTTCACCTGCATTTGGTAATGAAATTTGCACGAAACTTGGAAGGTTAAGAGTGCTGCCATACCTGGTGCTTTATCACCAGAACTGGTGTTTTTAGATCATTTTTTTTTGTGCTGGTGACAAATCTGGTGCTTTGTACTTTTCTGGTGCTTTCTGGTGCTTTTTCGCTTTTAAGAATGTTACGTGTGAAGAATTCATTGAAATGTCGATTAAAAATCAGAAATCAGTACTTAACCTTCATTTTGAGCCAAAAAACGGCTTTGTCAGGGTTATCTACTTGAAAAAACAAAAAAAAACTGGTGCTTTTTCTGTGATTCTGGTGCTGTTTTACCAAACTCAAATGGAAGCACTGCCTCTCGCTCAGGCTCAGGTCATAGAGTATTTAATATCATGACTGGTCTATGTTCTAATTGGTCATACCGGGTGTCTATTCGATTCGGGTACCCTTAAGCGCAAAATTCCCTAAAATGGCTATACAGTTAATTCGAATAACTTTAAATACGCGCTTGGTTGCCTCGTTAATAACATGAAAAATCTCAGAATTCTTAGCTTTGAATTATTATATTTCACGAATCTCATATAGTGTATCCATTTATGTAATAATTATAATTAACAACATTATGTTAGGGATTTTAGCGCTCTAGGGTACCCGAATCGAATAGACACCCGGTATGTTACGCGCGTAATGACCAATCATAACGCTAGAATGTGATAAAATGTAAGTAGTTTCATTTCTACCTTCCTAAATAATATCGTTCAGTTTTCAGTGAACGACTAAAATTCGTTTGTGATTTGAATCATCAGCTGATTTGTGTTTTTATTTTACGAGTTAGTCGAGATGAATTTACCACATTCTAACTTGCTGATTGGTTGATACACGCGTGACGTATAACCAATTACAACATAGACCAGTCATTATAAATAGTTTATAATGTGTAAAACATGCATGTAAAGGAGAACTACATTGAGCCAAAAAACCGCTTTGTCAGGGTTATCTACGTGAAAAAACAAAAAAAAAACTGGTGCTTTTTCTGTGATTCTGATGCTTTTTTTTTTCTATGCTGGTGCTTTTTTACCAAACTAAAATGACAGCACTGAAGGTTAATCGCAGGTAATTCATCATCTCTCAGAATTTAGGGGAGGGTAGAAGGAAGATTATGACTGTTACGAGAAGGGAAGTGATGTGGGCAGTCTTGTATGTAGAAGGTGCACTACAGAGAGCTGGATTTGGCAGTGATCGCATAAGGCAGCTGGGGTGCGCGATAGAAGGTATGCATGGGTAACATCATCTGAAGGGTACAGGGAAAGAACCAGGTAAGTCACTTTTTTTACTTTTTGAGAAAAATAAATTTTGAAGTTTGATACTGTGTAAAAATAATTACCAAGATTTTTCAAGGCATGTAAGTACTAAAACAGTTGTGTACTAAGTTTAAGAGATGAAAAAAAAATATTGAAAATTACCATGTTATTAGGCTGAGATCAGAGTAAGGTCATGACCCACAGGAAAAGAATCAGATAATTTTATGTAAAAGCGAGGAAAAAAGTTGGTGCAAAGTAGTTAAAAAACCAAATGGGAAATACACTGATAAAGAATAACATAAAGTTGTATTGTTCACGAGTATTAGATGAGCCTGTTTTTTTTCCTGTATAGTGAATCTTCAAACATGATTTCATGATGCAATATTGATAATTCTAAAAATCTGAATGTGTTATGATATTTTACTTAGAAATGCCTACTTAAATACATAATTTTATCATTTTTGAAAAAAAGTGACTTACCTGCTTTTTCCCCTGTATCTTTCATGGGAATGGTGGGAACTAGGGTTGGACTCAGAGTATACCTAAATTTTACACACAAATTATGTCCGAATCATACTAGGCGTCTACTTGTTTCGAGCATCCCAAAGACAAAAATCTATTTCAAAATCCTTCGAAAATAGGTTAAATCAGTCACGAATAGTGTAATAAAGGATGTTGATAGTTTCAGCTGCCAAAGTTGATATCCAGCCGAGTCGAAAAATCCTCTCCTCCTCTTCAAAATATATGTAAAATCGTGAATTACAAAATCATTCGAAAAATTAATTCTCCCCCTCCCTACCTTCTCTTCAATGCACATTTCCAAAATTCTTCGAAAATAGGTTAAATGAGTCACGTATAGTCTCAATAAAGGGTCTTGGTAGTTCAGCTGCCAAAGTGGGTATCCAGCTGAGTCTAAAAATTAACTCCCCCTTCCCCTCCGTCTCATCAAAATACATGTGCTACCGTGAATTACAAAATAATTCGAAAAATTAACCCCCACCCGTACCCCCTCTTCAAAATGCGTAGACGCTCGTGAATTCGAAAATCCTTCGAAAATAGATTAAATGAGTGAATTATTGTCCCAATAAAAGGTCTAGATTTTTTCAGCTGCCTAAGTTTATATGCAGCTGAGTTTTACTATTTTTCCGAAAATTGAATCGATTGAGATTGGTTTAGACATGCGATGTGTATCATCGCTAGAAAAAGTCTGGTTAGTTTGACTTGCTAAATTTAGCGTTTATCCGAATCACATTTTGTTCTAAAAATGTCCTTCTGCTTCTCCACATCAAATATTCATGCGTGATGATATTTTCAAAATCGAACGAAAAAATGTTACTTTGAATACGTGATACGAGATTAGAGAACGTGCCAGATAATGACATTTTTTCCTAGGAACTGAACACTCGTGAGGGCGCTTTCATGGTCTCTTTTGGTTGTGAGGTTTTTACGATAGATTTGTTGTTTTTTGCTTAACTTTGTTACGCACTGTAGTTTTTTTTTTTTTTTTTGTAATTTTTATGATTTCATTATTTTACCCAGTTTTCAAAATTTTGATCCCCCCCTTACCTTCGCTTATTTTAACTTTAACAACTGAAATTTTCGTAAAGAGGTTCCCAGATGATATCGGTTCATTTTTTAGGTATATTTGTGCAGCAACCCCTTCGTAATTGACTAATATATTACTGTTAAGGACAAACTTGAAAATTTGTATGAAAAAAAAATGATATCACATGAATCGCTCATATTTCCTCACCAAATGTACCTAGAAAATTCAATTTTTTAGGATTAATTGTAAATCAGAAAATGCGCTCTTGACGTATTTCAAGATGGACAAGCCGAGATAAAATTACTGACATATTCAAGTTTGAGCTTCTTAATTGAATTAGGAGTGGAGTTCAAGCAAAATATCTTTTTGAATAAGTTCTTGAGTAATAATTAAATTCTTTTTTTTAATATTTTTTTTTATTTTTAATAAATTAGTATTAATTGCAGTGCTCCCTACGTAATTGGCTAATATCCCTGTAAAGGACGAACTTTAATTCTTCAAAATGAAAATCGATTCATAAAATTAGTAATTCCTCAAAATTCATCCTCACGAGTCAATCGTTCTGGTTCTTACGCAAAAAGTAAATATTTTCAAATAGTGTTTTTTTTTTTTGGTTTGATTTTAATTTTTTTTTTTTTAGCTTCGATGAATTGTTCGAATATTGCGTTCTAAACAGTAACGAATTTCCTAATTTGGTCAATTAAAATTGAACAATTTGATGATTCTCAATCTCAAGCCTTCATCAAATTTTGACCATTTCCCATTTTGGATATGTTTTGACTCAAATTCAAGAAGCCATATTCTGGTCTCCAACAAACCACACATGCAAAATTTCTTGAATATTTTAATCATGTGGATTCCCTTTGTCATACCTGAATTATTGTTTAGAATTTTAGTATATGCGAAGGAAATTATAATACGTGATTTTGAGGCTTTCTCAAACATTTTCCGGACAGATATTGCTCCAAAATAAATTTTGATAAGGGATGAAATTATTCATTAGATATTGAAGAACAACTTCTGTATGAATATTTTTTTTGCGCAGGTCATAGATTTAATGATAAACACGTTGGAAATGTGGGCAGTTGGTGTACTAGGAAACTAAGGAGCAGGAAATGTTCGTGATATAGGTTATTGGATAGGATATTTAATTCCAAATACTTTTGGTGCTTATAAATGTTACCACATCTCTCAAACTTTTCGTCTAAAATTTAAAAAGTTTTGAAGACCCCACCCTACCCCGACCCTTCTTTCCCAAATCAGGCAGGCTGTAATAGCTATCGTTATTATGTTTAAAACACAGCTAAAAAATTGATTTTGAAGTTTTCTCAAAACATATTGTGGCCTAAGTTGCTCCAAAATGAATTTTGATAAGAAATGAAATTGTCCATTAGGTGTTGAGGAAGAACTTTTGTTGGGAAAATTTTTCTGTATGGCCCATAGATTTGAGGATACATGCGTTTAAAATATTGGAGATGTTAAGAAAGGGGAAGGGTGAAAAGGGAATAAGAGCGAAATTTATTTGTTCTAGCGTCTAGAACAAAAATCAATCATAAAATCGCTTTTAACAGGAATAGCACACGGATGCACAATTGAGACCTGACTATTTATATCGAGACTCTGATGTCGCTCAAAATCAGTTTTTTCCATTTTTCTCGTAAACAATGCGTCGTAGAGGACAAATAGTGCAGTAATAAAATACTCCTCGTTGAATTTCCGTCAAAAAGGTTTTGTAATTTTTCTTAGCAGTGTTGCCAAACGTACGGAAAAATCTGTATTCGTACGGAATTTCAAAATTAAAAAAAAAAAAAAAACGGATTCTACACGAATTTCTTGAAAAATACGGAAAAACACGGAAATTTCAGTTTTTCTTTGTTTAAAATACTGAAATTTATTTTTCCCCAAACTTTCTGGCAACCCTGTTTCTTAATAAACCCATTAGGGAAGGTTTTGGAGACTCTAAACCGGTTGTAGAAAGAAGTGGTGATTAAGCTCCATTTTTGCGATTAAAAGTTGAATGTGTGTCTACATATCACCATCATCTACTCCCACCATTTTTGTGGAGCTTTAACCTACATTAGGAGAAGCAAGATTTTTTCCCATGTTGATAAAGTCAAATCAAAAAATTGCAAAAATCAAACAAAATTTCTTCCTCAATCACTAATCGGATCAAAAATTCTTCGCTTTTTCTGTGGCATAAAATTTCATTTATTTGTGAAAATTTCATCATTTCGACCCTCTTAGGCTCATGAAACAAGCTATACCTGAGTTTTATTCCAGTGTTGGTCAGAGGATTGGAGAGGGGATTCCCCATAAAAACTCATTTTCAGCGAAGCAACATGGTTGTACAATAGCTCTTTTTTTGGCCATTAAAACAGATTCTAGTAGAGAAAATTTCCGATGAAATCGATGGGAGAGACGGGAAGAGGGGAAATTTTGGCAATTTTATTCTTCATTTTTTTTTTTTTTTACTTATTTGATAAGGCAAGTTGGAAAATTATTTTTATCTCCGGACCGATCCTGACTCTCCCCAGTTCTGGTTTTAATCTCAGTTTCCTCAAAATCTTCCATCCGATATTTTTCAAATTTTTTTAATTACGATGCTATAAAATTTTGAGAACCCCTACACATTATTCAGGTTCACCATTTGCTCGGTGCGCTCTAAATGAACGAATTCGAAGAATTTTTTTTCGGTTTCCATGTGTGTCTAATACCGATACGCAGACGATCGTTCTAGGGATGAGTTTTTGTACTGGTAAAGGCCTATTAAAAGGCTCGTCCCTTTGATTGCACCCGTAGGCCTTTGCTACGCTCCATATGCTGGGAAGTTTATTAGTGATGCGTGGAATGTTCGCTGGATGTTTTGTAAACCATGGAGCAACGAGTCCGTATCTAAAACGCTGGTCACAATGTACTCGATAATTTACCTACTTAAATCTGGCCAGATGAAATATTCGTATGTAATCCACTACTGAATCATTTTCGGTATTAGCATCCGCGAGGCTATTAATTCTCCTCTCTCCGCTTGTTTCGCTAAATATTCGGTAAATATTTTTCACTTAAAAAACCAACATCGTGATTGAAGGTTATTCGAGACAGCGGACCAGGAGCAGAAGCTCAAGTAACGAGTGATAATCAATGCTCCCCGGTACACAATAATGGAGGCGCGGAGGCGAAATAATTAAAAATTACGAAGCTTTATTTGATTTAAAGTAATTACACTATATGTATGGGCACGAATGATGCAGCACTTTATTGTAATGGGAGCGCTATTGACGCGCCGGTTTTCCGGAACAGGGTATTGAAATTTTTATAAATTTCCATCGACCTTCAGTACCATATGACGCGATACTGAGTGAGAAAAAGTCAAGGTTCCACGAAGAATCGGTATTTACAAATACGTCGGTACTCTATGCAAGATAGATACGTGGGATTCGTGTTATTAACCCCTACAGCGAAGCGCACATGGTGAAAGCGGAAGTAAACTCGACGGGGTGCGATATAGTTGTCAGCGATCGGATGTAAAGTTTTTGAAATCAGGGTGTACCGGTGTTGCCGAATTTCACATGCTTGGGGTTGCGGTGATCGACTGCGGAGTTTTGGATGCTGCCAACGTAATGAAATGTCGTCTATATTACACGCTTTTTCAAGGCGAGCCGCCTGCTCGAATTGTAACACCGTCGCGATATATTACCGTTAAAATGACTACCTGTTGCTTGATGGTTGGGCAGACGAAAATAACCGCTTGCCAAAATTCACGCGTTTATGAGATATTAATCGACCTCGTCTAGTACATCGACGATTTAGTTAGAAATAATACGAGTTAATTTGAAGGAGCTTTGTTAATAAGGACAAGATTTTAAAATAAATTCGATCCCACGAATAATTATGGTAATTGGTAATTTTTCAATTTTTTTCATTTTGTTGTTGTTGTTTTTTTTCATTTTAGATTTTTTTCGTACAAGTTTCTTTTGAAATTTTTTTTTCGAATGTTGAGCTGAATTTTCATTGAGAAAGATTATTTATATCATTTTATTAGATCCTACCTTATTAGTGAAAGAGTGATTGTGTGCGGGGGTAGGGGGTCCTAAAATGTTTGCTTTTCAGACCATTTGGAATTGATTCCTCAATGTCAAATTTTTATAAATACATACATATACTGATACTCGATTAATGTTGACCAACATTTCGGCAAGAGATGATATTTGATGAGTACAACCAACGATTTCGTATATTTATGGTTCGAAAAGTGAAATTAAAAAAAACTAAGAGCAGTTGAAGTGCGCTATAGTGAAGTCGAATTAATTGATGTCACGAGTAATTGAAATTTTCTTGTGTAACATAGAATTTCTAATTATCCTCTAACAAGAAATTTAATGTTATCGTCGATGTTGTATTATTTTGTATTTAATTTTTTACATAGACTACGTTATGTTCTCGTTAGAGAAGAGATTTAAAGTTTTTTACATATAGGTTAGCCTTCGTTTTATATAATGTCCTGTGAACGCAATAAAAAAACATAATTGAATTTTCGCCAAATTGCAAAATTAAAGGACATATATTGCATTAAATTTTGAATTTTTCATAGCCCCTTCAATTTTCCAGGTAGACAAAAATTGTATCCAACTTTCTTTGTCTTATACCATCGAATTAGAGAACAAATTTTCCAAAGGATTTTCGTACAAAATATCAGTAGCGTATGTGAGCAGTACTTGAGGGGGAAGGGGGGCTCAACTACCGAATAATATAATGAAATAGACTATAATTATGTGCACGCATCTGATTTCCTCCTATAAAATTTTTACCCCTTCCCCTCTTCTGAAAAAACACTTTAATATTTTTTAAAAAAGAAAAAAAACAAGTTATTAAAAATACGTGTTCAAATATAATAATGCGAGGAAAAAAATGAAAAAATGTAGGTAAAAAGTGGAATTTATTCCATTCAGTTGTAGTGTCATAATTTTTGATTTTTCATCGCTTTTTAGAAATTTCACCATTTCATTATTATGTTATCATGTTCATAGTTCAATACCCTCTTGGTAGGAGTTCGAACCCTCATACTTCTACCCAGTATTTATGCTACTGCAAAGCATAAAGAGCAACTTTGTATGTTTCGTTTATTTCTGTAGTTTCCTACCATTTATTTTTCCATCTATTTCCGAAGAACATGTTTTGTTGCACTTTTCAAGCGTTATATCTATTGAGAAAATATTGCCCATCATACTCATACTCCCAGCACTCTGTATATACATTTATATAAATATTGAATACTGCATCTTTTATGTTTGTTGAGGATGAAATATCGACAAATTTGTTATATCATATACTTCGTACATTAATCTTGTTTTAATCATTTCAAAATTATTTTTCTTAAGATAACATAATCTTTGTTGTATTTAATTTCCCTTGAATAAGTAATTAAGAATTTTTTTTAATGAATAATTTTTTCAATTATTTATTTTTTTGCAATATTTTCAGCATTTAATTAGCCAATTAATTTAAAGAAAAAATTATTTTCTTGTTATTTTTAAATTAAATTTTATATTAATTCAAGATATTGAATAATTAAAATTTAATGAACTATAATTTATTGAATTTAAATTTTTTTCAAAAACCAACAATTTTTATTTATTTATCATTTTTAATGGACTGTAATTTTTCATTCAAGATGCCATCACTCATGTTATCACATGTATTCGAATATATGAAAACATGCATCTTCTATTCCCTAGATACATTATCGTACCTCATTTGTTGTATATATGCAGCGTTTCAGGCGACTCCTCTGTGAACTAGCAACTGTTGCCACATAATAGACATAAGGTAATTAAACATTTGTGCATGTTGATATGTACATGGAGAGTGTTTCAACTCAATACAGGCTCCTCTATATCACATATATGGCTACTCATGTGACACTTGCGTATGATTTTTTGCCTAACCACTTGCTGAAGGGGCTGAATACTAAGTTGAAAAGTATTCGTTTTTTATTTCTCTAATGAGCTATGATCCACTTGAAAATTTTTTATTTAGTAATCAAATCAAATGAAATTATTGTACACATATAATGTAAGTAGTATTACTGACAAAAAACAGACAAAAGCGGAAGCGGGGGGGGGAGATATGAAAGTTGAGCACAAATAATGAAAAAAAAAAAAAAACGTAAACAGCCATGCCGCATTACTGGAGCTGAGTTTTTAATTGGAGCTTGTTTTGATTTACTAATAACCTTGCTTAACCGTTTGTAGTGGGAGAGTACTATATGACAAGAAGTACAAGACCGGAGTAATTTTATTTTGATTACAAAAAGGAAGGCTTAATAATAAGCGCGATGAGATACAGTTGATGACGCGGCCGAATATAAATACGCGACGCGGTAAATAACGAGACGCGGCCGATTATAAGTATGCCGATTGTAAGTACGCGGCGCGGCGACGCGGCGACGCTACATACTTCCCTCTACGAAAAACGAACATGCTTATCATCGTTATATTGAAAATTATCGTTAAGTATATACGCGGGTTTTAAGCGATCAATCGAAACAGTAACATGTTTATTCTTAATATCTAGAACAAAATTCTTATTCGAGCGACTAATTACTCTAAATGGTCCTAAATAAGGTTGCTGAAGAGGAGATTTAACGGAGTCATCACGAAGGAAAACGAAATCAGAGTTGACCAAGTCTTTGTGAACAAAAATATTTCGAGTATTTTTTCTATTGGTGTGAACCGGGCGAATACTGTTCATTGTATCTTTTAAGTTGCTAAGAAAGGTATGCGTGGAAATTTTTTCGGTAGGCTCAAAGAATTCTCCGGGAAGCCGTAGGGTTGTACCATAGACTAATTCTGCCGGACTAGCACCTAAATCGGACTTGACACAAGCACGTAATCTAAGAAGGACAGATGGTAAAGAGTTTACCCAGTTTTTATTTTTAAAGCATTTAATTGATTCCTTCAAGGTTCGATGCAACCTCTCGATAATTCCGTTAGCAATAGGGTGGTAAGCCGCAGTACGAGTTTTCCGGCAACCGAGAAGTTTAGCTAAAGATTTGAATAAATCAGACTCGAATTGTCTACCTTGATCTGTTGTGATTTTCATGGGTGTACCGAATCGGCATATCCAACCATTAAAAAGTTGTTCTGCAACAGTTTCTGCGGTTTGGTCTGGAATTGGGTAAACTTCGGGCCAGCGGGTATAACGATCGATAACGGTGAGGCAGTAACGCGAACTTTTACAAAGAGGAAGAGGACCAACAAGGTCGATATGAATATAAGCAAATCGCTCAGAAGGTATCTGAAATTCAGCAAATGGAGCACGTGTGTGACGAAAAACCTTAGATTTCTGACAAGAAATACAATGTTTCACCCATTCTGAAACATCTTTATTTAGGTTGTGCCAGACAAAGCGTTTAGAAATTAGGTCGTTAGTTGCGCGAGTACCGGAATGACTAAGTCCATGAAATACGTCGAAAATCTGCTTCCTGAAGTTGACTGGAATAAAAGGTCTGCTGATACCTGTGGAAATATCGCAATAAAGGATTGCTTGGGAATCTAGAAGTTTACAAGGAATGAATTTAAGATTAGAATTTGATGACATTAATTCGCGTAATTCCTCATCATTCTGCTGAGCGCGAGCTATAGCTTCATAATCTATAGTATTAGGAATGTTGATAGCTTCAATTCTAGATAAAGCGTCAGCTACTACGTTGTCCTTTCCTGCTAAGTGACGAATATCTGTAGTAAATTGCGAGATGAAGTCTAAATGACGTAGTTGTCTCGGGGAAGCTTTATTATTCTTCTGCTGAAAAGCGAAGGTGAGAGGTTTATGATCAGTAAATACAATGAATTCTCTACCTTCCAAAAGGTATCGGAACTGTTTAATAGTTTCGTAAGCAGCGAGTAATTCCCTGTCGTAGGTACTGTATTTAATCTGAGTAGAAGAAAGTTTTCGTGAGAAGAATGCTAAGGGTTTCCATTGGTTATCTTGCAGCTGCTGAAGAACGCCACCAATAGCAGTATCGGATGCATCGACCATAATGCATAAGGGATCGGATGGGGACTGATGAACTAATAAGGTGGCGGCAGCTAATGCCGATTTAATTTCTTCGAATGCATTATCCATTTCAACGGACCAATTTTTAATAGGTGAACGATCGTTCTTTCTATGACTTACTACAGCTTTTTGAAGGGGAATTTGTAATGAGGCCATTTTTGGAATAAAGCGATGATAAAAATTGACCATACCCAGAAATTTGCGTAATTGATCATTTCTCTTTGGTTTAGTAAAGTTTAGAACAGCTTCAATTTTTTCATTTAATGGACGGATACCATTTTGCGAAATTTCATGTCCTAGAAATTTAACAGAGGAAGAGCCGAATGACATTTAGCAACATTAATAGTTACGCCGTTTTGCAGTAGACGTTTGAAAAGAATATCTAAATGCTGAAGGTGCTCCTCTTCACATGATGAAGCAATGATGATGTCGTCCAGATAAGCAAAGCAAAAATCTAAACCTCGAGTGACTTCGTGAATAAAACGCTGAAAAGTTTGAGCGGCGTTGCGAAGACCAAATGGCATGAAAGGAAACTCGAAAAGTCCAAAAGGAGTAATAATAGCGGTTTTTTGAATGTCTTCTTCGCGAACTGGAATTTGTTGATATGCTCTGACTAAATCTATGGTCGAAAAAATCTTTTTATTATAGAGAAGACTAGAACAATCTTGAATTAAAGGAATAGGGTAGCGATCAGGTTTAGTAACTTTGTTGAGCCTACGATAATCACCGCATGGGCGCCAAGCGTTATTTTTCTTACGCACCATATGCAAAGGGCTAGACCACGAACTTTTAGAAGGTCGACAAAGTCCTAATTTAAGCATGAATTCAAATTCATTTTTTGCATCTTTAAGTTTATCTGGAGGCAAACGACGTGCTTTAGAAAAAATAGGAGCGCCTTTAGTTTCGATGTAATGCTCCGTAGAATGCTTTAAATTTTTATTCATAAAATTTTCTTTAGTGATATCGCGATATTTTTCAAGTAACTTAGCGTAGGGTGAGTAACTGGCAATGCTCGAGATGTGGCAATCGGGTATAAGAAATTGATTTCCTTTAGAAGTACATCTCGAGACTAGGTCAATAAGCTGACTATTCTTAAGGTCAACAAGAATGCCGTAGTTATAAAGAAAATCTGCCCCGATGATCGGATTGGTCACATCAGCGATTATAAAAGAAAACTGAAAGTACCGTTTTAACCCTAGTGAAACGCGTAGATTTTTATTTCCGTACGTGTTAATTATAGAATCGTTCGCGCCGTACAACTTAAGATTAGACAATTTTTTATTCTTCGCGTAAGAACTTGGTAGAACAGAAACATCCGCTCCTGGATCGATTAAAAATGTAATATTCGAAAGCGGGTCTTTTACAAATAAGCGGCGTGACTTAAAATTATGAGGCGAAGGGACAACGCTGGACGCCGCAATTACGCGTTGTCCGACGCGTTTCCCGACGTAGCACTACCCGTAGTAAATTTACACGGAGGATTACACCGTTTAGCATTCGCGCCGAATTTAAAATGATACCAGCAGTTATCATAAGTTTTTTTAACTCGCGCAGGAGTATTACTACGCGAACGATTTTTAATAAACGAACGCGAGCGAGAACGACTGCGATTAAATTTTAATAATTCATCTAGTTTTTTTTCTAAAGAATTAACTTTGATTTCTAAAGAATTACTTTCACTTATAGCGTTGATATGATTACTCGAACTAGCGTTTACCTCTACGATACGATCAGCCATTACCAGAAGTTTATCGATACTGTCGTCGCTCGCGGATAATATGGCCTGGATGTTCTGGGGAAGACGCTGCATCCACATAGTTTTTAAAAAATCATCCGAAACGCGATTATTGGCCAAGTCTTTCATCTGTCGAAAAAGCTGCGTAGGTTTACGATCTCCCAACGTACATTCTTTTATTAAGAGATGAATTTTTCGTTGCTCGCTATCTGAAAATCTTTCCAAAATTTTATTTTTTAATGTAAAATACTTATTTGCTTCTGGCGGGTTCAAGACGATATCGCTGACTTCTTCTAAAATCTCGCTCTCAATACTAGCGACTACTTGATTATATTTGGTAGCGTCCGTCGTAATCCCTGCATTGGAGAACTGAGATTCCAGCTGAGCAAACCAAAGAGCAGGATTACTGCGCCAAAAGGGTGGACATTTAACTGAAATACGGTTAATCGATACATTTTCCACTGCGTCTACGTAATTCTCGGCGTCTCCGTTCGACATTTTAGTTAATTTAAAGAAAAAGAAAATCGAAATTTTTAATAGGTATTTAAGGAATAGAAACTTCGAGAAAAGAAAAGTGTCGCGGGTCACCAATTTGTAGTGGGAGAGTACTATATGACAAGAAGTACAAGACCGGAGTAATTTTATTTTGATTACAAAAAGGAAGGCTTAATAATAAGCGCGATGAGATACAGTTGATGACGCGGCCGAATATAAATACGCGACGCGGTAAATAACGAGACGCGGCCGATTATAAGTATGCCGATTGTAAGTACGCGGCGCGGCGACGCGGCGACGCTACACGTTCATGACTACAGGCCACACCCAATACCAAGTCTGAAAACCCCTACCCTATCCTTTCCAAAAATACTTAAGAAGTTGAATTTGGCACAAATGTAGTATTTCTTGCCATGAAATAATCATGTGAACACATATTTCTCAAATTATAACTATTTGAGGGTCCTCAAATTATCTTCAAATTTTGATAATCCGCCATTTTGGATCCATTTTGACTCAAATTTAAGAGGTTATATTCTGGTCACAAACTAATCCTACACACAAAGTTTGACCATTCTAGGCCGATTTGGTGATGAGATATGGAAGATTCATGAAATTTCCTGCAGCAATTTCCCCTCCAAAAGCCGTTTTTTGCTCTAACTCCCCTCCAAAATCACTGAGGAAGCTAAAATCAAAATACGTTTGTCACTTGGGCTCATTTTATCATATGACACAGCAATAAAAAATTTTCGACCCCTCCTGTACCCCCACCACTATTTTAGGTTGATAACCCCGCCTTCCCCCTCCAACATCATGTATGGAAGTGAATTCGGGATATAGTATACAACTTATCCCCAATAACCATATGAATTCATATTAATTACATTTTTACCAACTTGAGGCTCCTCAAGCTCTACTCAAAATTTTGATAATCCGCCATTTTGAATCCATTTTGATCCAAATTCAAGAGGTCATATTGTGGTCACCAACTAACCTCACACACAAAATTTGACCTCTTTAACTTGATTTGGTGGGGAGATATGGAAGATTCAAGAAATTTCATAACTCAAAACTTCCTCAAAAAGCCGTTTTATGATCTAACTCCTCTCAATATGCACTTAGGAAGCTTAAATTTGGATATGTTAGTATCCGTGACTCACTCTTTCATATGAAATCAAAAACGAAAAATTTGAGCTATTTGCCCTTCTCCAGCCCCCTCAAAATTTGAGTGATCCGCCATTTTGAAATTTTCGAAAAAACAAAAAAACACTTGCGCATTTTCAAGAAGAGTTCCTCACCAAATTTTGAGCGAATTTTATGAATACTCGCCGGCGCTACGCGTGGGGGAAAAATATATATATATATATAGTGATCTATGGTCAAAGTGGCATCAGTTTGCACATTCCTCAGAAGTGCATCTAATGTCACATTAACGACACCACAATGGCGAACGGAATGTATAATTTCATAGGTTTTCTTGGAAACAAATTTTTAAAATGATGCCACTTTACCTGTAAACATCAAAAAAATGAGGCTACTACGACCGTAGACCGAAAAAAATTTTTTTGTATGAAAAATAGAATATTAGTGGTAAAGTGGCATCACCCAAATAACCACACCAGTGACGTCATGACACATAGCTGAATCGATGAGCAATGTGATGGTAAAGTGGCATCAAAAAAAAGATGCCACTTTGTAAAAAAGATGCCACTTTACCTGTAGACGACGAAAAATGATGCCACTTTATCCATAGATAAATCTATATATATATATACACCAAAAAGTTGGACATTTGCCAGATGATTACAAATGGTCTGAAACGCAAAGATTTGAAGACCCCACCCTCCCCCGACCTTCCCTTCCCAAATCAGGTAGGCTGTAATAGCTATCGTTTTTATTAAAAACTCAGCTAAAAAAAAGGTAATTGCTTTATTAACATTTGATCTCACTCTTTGAACTCCATTTTTCACCTTATATGTCCTTCAAGTAAATGTCCCCTGCGAATCTCTAAATACTGAAAAAGCAAACGTTTTTAACAAACATCACCAAAAATGCATTTATGGTAAATAGAAAAGAAATATGTATTTTTCCTCCCATTCAAAATTGTCTCCGGTGACATTTACTCGAGTATATGATATAGGCTGAGCTTAAATAGTTGGTAAAAATTTTTTGAAATATTTAATTTAAAGAATTTGTTGGATAAATTATAAAAGCTGTGCATTGAAATTTTGCTAATGAACCGCACCAATGAGCATTATAGCGCGAGGGGTGAGGGGAACACTTTCATTTTATTAGTATATAGAAAAAATACTAGATAAAATAAACAAAAAGCAAAACAAAACAGAAAATACTAAAACTGAAGGCAGAGAATGAGAAAAAAATGAAACAAAAACAGCACTAACCAGAAAAACAAAAACAAACAGATCCTAGTAAAACGATCAAAGTAACGAGATGATTTTTAACTGAAATTAATTTTTATAGGTCATCAAAAATGAAATTTAAAGTCTTTACCAAAATGCCTGCAATTGCCACCTTGAGCGCCGAAGGGAGACCATTGTAAATGATGAGGGCCCCATATGCCCCCTACAACTTGGAAAATGAAGCATTTTTCAGGTCATTCGCAAAAATTGAGAAAAAATAACATGGCTGGAAATTTTAACAAGCTCTCACAAAAAACTCAGTTTCATTAAGACATGGCTGCTTACATTTGAAAAAAAAAATGAAATAATTTTTTTTCAATTATATACAATTTTTGAATTGACTGTTTTTAGATTTTTGCTTTTGTCGAGTGTATACAAATATATACAATTTTATAGGTAAAAACACTTGTTGACTTTTATTCGGAGCTGGAGTAATATTTTCTATGTTTATATTAATTTATACTTAGTGTAATTAGGTACATAATTTTTGTCATATTGCATTCTTAAGGTGGATAATTTTGCTTATAAAGTTTTCATTCAAGCTATCTTGTCTCTTTCTAGTGCAACATCGGTGAAGTGGATTTCTTCACCTTCGTTCGTGTCGAGCTATGCAGGAGAACACAAACGAACTGTTGCCGGGTGGGATCATTAATCGCACATTAACGAGGAAGAAATCTCGGCTAAAAATAAATTACCATACCCACATCATTGACACGGTGGGGAGGCGGTGTACTCGATAGTTAAGCTACTGGTGTCATTAATATTTACACATTTATAGCATCTGGTTGTCGGTGGTTTTTATACCATGGTATGGTATACAGCGTGCTCGTATTTTTACATAGATTACACCGTGTAAGCGATATAAACGCGTATAAATATAGGTGCATGCGACATGGACAACCGCTCAGGAATCGACGGCGAATATGCTAATTATAAATCTTATTGCAAAATTTTTTCCATACAGACCTTGCGACGGCTAACCTGTTTTCATCGGCGATGTCGGTGATCAATTATCCCTTTAGAAAGTACTCACACTGTACAGCACTATTTTTAACTTGAGGTAAAATTTCTGCTTGACCTTGGCCTGTTACTCGACGACTCCGGAGGGTATTTTTAAAATTATCGTTTATTTACCACCGTGGCCACCTAATCGTTCACACGAGTAACCTGTTTTCTTCGGTGTTTTTTTTTCCTATCCTCGCCGAGATATTTGGTATCTCGGTGACAAGAAAATTTGCGTCGTTTTCAGCGTTACTCGAGTTATCGCGATAATCGCGCCAGCTTTTCGCTTAATTAGCGATTTTCAGCTCGAACGAAATAATGGTATTTTTCGCGGTCGCGGATGCCCCTCGCCACCCGGATTCGATTTACTTCGGTATTTAGTCTCGATTGTTGTATTGTTATTTTTCGAGCATTATTTGCGAAATTTATAGCGATTCTGTCGAGAAGTGTGTAGCGATAGGTGTCCGTTGATTATATTGTTTTCTACGAGTGCAAGGTCACCGTACCACTGAATGGGTTTCATTGCGTCAGAGCTTATTTTTGTAACGCTGTCTAAGTGGAAATGTATACAAAAGCTCGACTGCGACTTGGAGAACCTTCAAAGGGCTGTGGATTTTTATTTCATTGACAAAAAATAAACAATGAGAAAAAAAATCTTAGTAATCACACCGTATTCCTGTAACTGAGTTTTTCATCTGTTTTTATCCATTACGACAGAAGTATTTTAGGACTGTCAAGATCTCTTCAAATTTTGGAGCAGAAGCCATTTTGGATCAATTTCTATTTGAACTTGAATGGACTGTCATAGTCTCAAAATGCTCGTATAAGAAGTTAGAACTACGTATGAGGGTGCATTTGATGAAGATATATTTTCCCTTCCAAAAACCATTTTTAGTTTTAGGGCGAGAGTGGAATTTGCAAATGTAAGTATATTACATAGCTATAAAAAATTTTCGACCCCTCCTGTACCACCACCACTATTTTAGGTTGATAAACCCGCCTTCCCCCCTCCAACATCATCTATGGAAGTGAATTCGAGATATAGTATACAACTTATCCCCAATAATCATATGAATTCATATCAGTTACATTTTTACCAACTTGAGGCTCCTCAAGCTCTACTCAAATTTTCATAATCCGCCATTTTGGATCCATTTTGATCCAAATTCAAGAGGTCATATTCTGGTCACCAACTAACCTCACACACAAAATTTGACCTCTTCAACTTGATTTGGTGGGGAGATATGGAAGATTCAAGAAATTTCATGACTCAAAACTTCCTCCAAAAGCCGTTTTTTGATCTAACTCCTCTCAATATACACTTAGGAAGCTGAAATTTGGATATGTTAGTATCCGTGACTCACTCTTTCATATGAGATCGAAAACGAAAAATTTGAGCTATTTGCCTCTTCTCCAGCTCCCCTCAAAATTTGAGTGATCCGCCATTTTGAAATTTTTCGAAAAAACAAAAAAAGCACTTCTGCGCATTTTCAAGAAAGAGTTCCTCATCAAATTTTGAGCGAATTTTATGAAAACTCGCAGGCGCTACGCATGGGGGAAAAATATATATATATACCAAAAAGTTGGACATTTGCCAAATGATTACAAATGGTCTGAAACCCAAAGATTTGAAGACCCCACCCTCCACCCACCTTTCCTTCACAAATCAGGTAGCCTGTAATAGCTATCGTTTTTATTAAAAACTCAGCTAAAAACGGTCGAAATTTTGGGTTCTGCTTTTGGTTGACTAAATTGAAATTTTTATGACGTCATTTTGAAGTGATTTAGTAACTATTGTGATCTCCTCCACTTCAATTTTGTAAAAAAAAAAAAAAAACTGAAATGCGCCCTACCCTATTAAGCAGCCATCCCAACAAATTTTTTAAAGATTTTTTGAAACAAAAATATGACCTTGAAATTGATTTTGAGAAGTAAACTTGAAAAAAAAAAACTCATAGTTCTATGCTTTTTAACATGCTCTATTGAAAAATTTTTCAGATTGTTTCTAGCCGGTTACAACAGATTTTGTGAGGATCAAAATGATTTATGATATTGTACGTAAATCCTATAAAAATCATACATTTGACCGAAATATGGTGCAAGAAAAAATCCTGTTGCATTTAACTCGGAAGTATCTACTACATTTTTCATTTACAAACCGGAAATTACACAAAAATTATTTTTATTCACTCCAACAAAAAATATGAAATGAAGAAACTATTGTGCATTTTTTGTGGCAAGACACTCATTCGATTATTTCATCAATATACCAAATTTAAGTCGATTCGTTCAATTTTATTGGAGACGCAATTCTTACAATGTTAATCATATTTTTCTCACCCTCAGGAAAAACGTATAAAATCATCCATTGGCTTAAAAAAACTTAGTACTTTGAAAATACTCATCCGAAAATACCGAGAAAATGAACATTCCAAGCAAAGACTTTTTATCATACTCAATGGGCTAGACCCTTTAGATCAGCCTTTCACTGTGAAGTGTAGTCATCAGTAACTGAAATTGAATAAATGAATAGTTCAACTACTAAGAATATTAATTTTTCTGGAGAAATAGGTCTAAGCGCGACATACCATTATCTTTAAACTCTCGGAAGTATTACTCATCGAAAGTAAGATGTTCCACAAAATCTCTTCTGCATCTGAATCGCTGACTCACTGGTTGGTTTTTACAAAAGTTTAGCTTACCAGTGTTGCATGATATCATCTAGTAGAAAATTTTTTTCATTACTTCTAAGTAAATTGAAATAAATTTTAATCGACTGTTAGTTCTTTTTAAAAACTAGTTAGCTTGGGCTGTTTGGAATATCGGAAATCCTTACCACTTACCAATACAAGTGAGCTGGAAACAATATTCTTGGGAAAGAATTGAAATCTTCTACCATGTAAGGGGGGCTTCCTGGAAGTTTCTAGTGAATGTTAAATTTTTCCAGTTATGATCTTATGTTCTGTCTAATTTCTGAGAATTTGGGGATTTTAGCTGGTACGATAAAACTTTTTAGAGAAAATTCTTTTGGAGTAAAATTTTAAGGTCTTTATAAAACTCTGAATGTTCTTTTTTGCTAGTTTTCAAAAATGAATTTATATTCGTATGTTGGAATTTTTGAAAAGGCAAAGAAGTACATGTTCAAGATATTGGGCATTTTAAATTATTTTGTAAAAATACTTCGTTTAAATCATTTAGTATTTTTTATTACCGTGGGATTGTAAAGTTAGGTGTGGGGGTGGGGAGAGGAACTGATTCTATTTTTCTTACTGTGTGGCTTCATCGTTCCTCCAGCTCTACTTCCCATGAATGTCTTTGCTTCTCTAGTTGCCCTTCTGTTGCAAGTCCTTTATTTCTTATGGTTCTCTTTTCTCATATTTGCAGTGTTTTTGCTTTTTTTAAAGCACTTATCGATTTCCTTTTTGTACTATTTTTTCACTTTTCGTGCCCTCCTGTGAATACTTTTGTAGTTCTGCCGTACTTTCCTTTTTCGATATTTCTTCGACCTTATTCCTCGCATCTTTTTTATTTTTTTCAAATATCTCTGTTTTACTTTTTCTGTGTACTCATTCTTACTAGATTAGGTTTTAAATGTTGTAAAACAGACTAAAATAATAAGTATCAGAACCTTATGATAAGCGTATATTAAAAATCAAATCGTACAAAATTTATGGATATAATAAGGCTCGAAAAGCCTGCATAACACATTGACTGAAGAGGGTATAGTTTTAGTGATACAAATGCTTTAAGATTCATTATTTTAATTATTTTTTCGATATGTCCCGTACTTTTTCTCCTTCCACTCGCTAAAAAATTTCGTCAGAAAGAATTGTTCCTCTCTACTTTCAGACCCATGGCCTACAAATCTCAACTTTGAGCCTGGAATAACTTTCTTCTACGAATATGTTATCTGGCGAATCAAAATACTTTTGTGTAAATACTGTTCACGCGATTCGGCATGTATGGAGCTTCTACGACTCATGGATGATCTGTTGTATGCTGGTGTAAGTTCCAGTAATGAGAGCGCCTATGGAGCAGATCATTATAAAGATATTTTTCACTATTCTCCAATAGCTGAAATCCTCTTCCCAAAAAGTGACTAGTTCGAGTAAAGCCGGTGTCCACAGGCCCAAGATAGAGAGACATATCGAACCGACTAGTGATATGAATGGACCCAAATTTGGTATTATGAAGGCAATGATCACTGTGTAAGGAAATACTCGTAGTATCATAATTGTATATTAGCGTAAAAAAAAGGACTTGGAAACTTACCTGTTCCCAAAATCAGCGATGCTCGCATGCTGTAGTAGACGATGGTTTCGTTTTTCGGCGTAGTACTGGGCTCGATTCGATTCCACATGATTTCAGCTGGTACGCTGATAGTCAAGCCGAATGTGAATAAGGTGGATAAGGCTACTAGGATTTTCACGGATTGTGGTAATCTGTGGAATGAAGTAATGTAAAGTCAGCAATGGTCAAAATATTAGGTCATGAGCAGTCAAAATCTACGTACAAACTGTTTGGTAAATTTAACGTGATATTTGCTTTGGTCTCCTCACCAAATTTAAGGTAACCAAAGAATCCGATAGAACCGTACATGAGGATGGTTATAGTCATCGCGATGCTCAACATTCCACAATATCCTCTGAAGTGACCAGGATTTTTCATCGAGTTTTCAATGGGTAAAATCTTGGAGGAAAAAAGTCAAGATAATTATAATAATACTAAGACTATGGTATGGAATTTCTTGTACAATATGAGATTTACAGTTCCCACTCCTTCCATTGCAAACAGCACTGTGGCAACGAATAGTGGTAGTTCTTCGATGCCGGATGCATATCTTCTAGAGTTGATGGATGAGATGCCATCCAAGGTGTAATAGAAAGTAACGCAGATACCAAATATAAGAAAAATAACTCCAGCTGCTGAAATCGGCACCAAGTATTTTAGCCGTCTGGCTATACCGAGTGGTATAAGTACTATCGTCGCTAGCAGAATGTACCATCTTATTCCGAGCTTAATATCAAAGTTGTTGTTGAGAACCTGCAAGAGTAAAATCTATTAGTATCGTATGGTATTCACATAATGGACAAAGCAGGATGAAATCTTACTTCTTGAAATGTTTCTGATATTAGTACCAAGTAAACTGTGCTGCCCAAGTATAACAACATAAATAGTGCAAATGTTACAAATTGCCTGAAACATAACGTTTTTTATTAGTCATTAATGTATATTTTTTAAATATTGAATACATTGCATACTGGTGATTGAGAGGGGAGTGTTGTATTATTATTATTATTATAAAAAATATATACAAAGTGATGATTGAAGTGAAATGGCGCCCTAGGTGGGGCATATTTTCGGTATAGCATACAGTCATTTAAATGGCACCGTAGGTGGGGCATATTTTCAGTGTTGTATGCAGTCATTAAAATGGCACCCTAGGTGGGACATGTTTTCAGTATTGTGTACAATCATTAAAATGGCGCCCTAGGTGGGACCTTCTTTCCGTAATTCGTTACTTACTTCGGTCAATCACTAAAATGACTCCCAGAGTGGGAGCATCTTTTTCAAGTGTATCGATTTGCGAACATTGCTTTGAATAGATTTCGTATTCTTGATAAAAATTCATATTATTGATTACCTCATTGTGTTTCAGGTATCAAAAATCATGGACTTTGTTTGGAAATTATGAAAAACCAAAGTAAGCTGGTAAGTGATGAATTTTGAATGAAAAATCAATTTCTATTTGTGGCTTTCGAGTATGAAATTTCTGTCTTGAAATCATTGCATAATGTAATTGATGTGAAAAGTGATATAAACCGCATGTCTTGATGCGAGACTATGATGAAGGACCCAGAGAGTAGTGAAGAGGTAGTGGATTTTTTATTAGTATATCTTATCGTGAAATGGTGTAACACCGTAGCTGTTTGAATTCATTCAAGTAAAATCCTTTAATTGTAACCTTTGTTCTTTCATATTTACCAGCACTTCAGAAATGTATATGTTAAAAATGATGTTAATTTTCTATAACTCATGCAAAGAATTAAAAATGTTTTTTATTATGCACAAAATTTTTGGTACTTTTTCGAACTTCTGATTATTACTGAACTATGAATTTCATCAAAAAAGTTGGAAACTATATCAGACTTTCAAGAGCCTAAAGTTTCACTTCGTACTTCTCTTTTCAAGAATATGGGTCCTCCTTAAAATTGGATTTTTGTCTATAATTTCCGAGGCGAGGTTCATTTAAAAAAAAAATCGTGTTATAAAAAATATTTCAATGTAAATTTTGTACAAAAAAGATCCTTACACTAATTTTATAACAGTGCTAGAAAGGTTAGAAAGTTCGCTTTCAGTTGACCTTGTTTTTGCATTTACTGAAAATTTAGTAGATAACGTCTATTTTATCAATTTATTCTCGTTCTATTGATTTGTTGAAATGCAGCAGTCGATATGAGTTCAATACAAGAAAGAGTATTGAAACTGAGATGCGAATAAGTCATGTTGTAATAAATTGTGTCACCACTTTCACTTCTAAACTTTGAAAATGTGAACTTCCCAGATCTATATTCTCCTACTTTTTCAAGTTTCAGTGTTTCTCAAAATTCGACATTTTATCATATTACCTTATGAATTGAAACCATATATTGGATATTCAACACTTTTGAACACTCCGTATATCAATTTTACTCTTTGTGAATTTTTCAAAATTCTTCAAAGGTTCTCAAAATTTTTCCGCAAATGAACTTCATTAATAAATATCCGCATCATAGAAGGGAATAAGAAGAAATGCGATAGAGAGTGAAGAAAGAAAACGATCTCGTGGGTTACTTCTATAGATTCCATTTAAAATAATTACTTCATTTTGTCCTCTCAAATAAAAAAAAAAATTATGGAAATTTCATACCTGTGTTTTCTTGAAGGGCTTAATGTTTGTGATATTCATGCATTTTAAAATGTGCGATAATACCGTTACTTCCCCTCCCTCGTGCAATGTGGATGTAATATCGTTACAAAGTACGAACCTAATGAATTTATACCGTTAAAAAAATATCACCTCCTCTTTCCCCTATCTCAGTGATGCATCCCAGCCACAGTACTATGTTAATAAGTACATAATTATGCACATTTATCAATGATGGATGGAAAATGAAATTTGCTTACCTAGCTAACGTGGCATATTTACGTAATGCTGGTGGTCCAGTTCGAAATGCTGTCTCAGCTAAGTCGTAGAATCCAAGTGATGGCTTTTTATCACGAAATGCCAAAGTGTGAGCGCATTTTACCTACAACATGACTAATATTAATTTTAACACATGTGAAAAATTACATTAACCAAAAGGGTACAGTCAAATTAAACTGTAAATGTTCACAAACGCTATGTAAATTTTGGTATGGAACCAAGAGGTGCAAATTGCATCATTGGAAATTCAAAAGTATTTGAGTAAAATTCACACCTGCAAAATAGTTTATCGTAACTGTACGTTATATGGGTACTCACTAGTATAGAGACAGAGTGGGCGCATATGATACCCATTGCAAGAGTCCCAAAAAGACCAACTATCAAACCACTACTTTTGAAAGCTCTCGGAACTGCTAGTATTCCAGATCCAAAATTTGCTTTTATCAAATGAATGAGAGTGCCGAAATCGCTGGAAAAATTTCGTAATTCGTATGTTTACCTACATTTTGCATAAAATATCCTACGTGGTTATAAAGTGGTACTCACGATGTGGCATGAGTTTTATCTCGATTTGAAAAAGGATCGTATACATCATTAGGGTCTTTCACATATCCAGCTTCGTTGGATTTCAAGCTAAAACATAAATAAAACGATTGTAATTAAAGTATGCACATTTTTAATGTTTTGAAGTTGCCTCCAGCACAATTCACTTACCTAGAAGTTTTAATCGATTGCAAATCTACGAACGTAGAGTTGTTCTCTGATTTTTCTCGCTTTTCAGACATCTCGATATGATGCGATTAATTTGTTGCTTATCTTAAATGCGAAAAATGAGAAAAATTCATCATCAAATGTAAAGAAAGACAACATGTGTACGTTACTAAAATCATTCTAACTTAAAATTACCAAATTAAACTTAGTCCTGTCTTATCGAACATTTGAACCTAACAGTAAGCTTCTATTCGTAAATCTAAATAATGAATACAAAAACCACGTGGTTGACCAACTATACACAAAAAAGAATTATATGAACGGAATAGGTTTATTGGAATAACACTCGTTCAATTATTATATTATACATAAGATAGTGCGAAAATTGTGTATACAACGTTATCACCTACTCGTATTTTGCTATCTGCCATTAATATAGAACATGCTTTGTTTAACCGAAATTAATTAAAAACCGAAGGTTAATTAACGGAATAAAATCATGAAACGCGAAACAGGTGTAGATTTTCACGCTACATCGATTTCGATACGATGTATTTTAAATCGCCGAGATTACAATCGTAAAAAAATGTTAGAATTGGTCCGAAACTACGTAACTTGGAAAGCCGCGATCGCGTCATAACGTTTGTTGCCTTGGTGAGGCGCCAAAAAAAAAAAGAACAATCAAAAAGTAAAGAGAATAATTTTAATTAATTTTTTTTTTCTTAATTAATTACAATTTTGGAAAATTTTCAACTTTAACAACTTGTAATATTATCGATTGCTATTAATACTGGGCTTTGAGCATGTAAAATGATATCTTACGCTGAATAAGGGGAGGGAAAAACTTGGCTGCTTTTGAATTATTCCGGTTTTGAACGTTTGCTTACTCTTCATGTGGGCAGCATTCGTTTAATTGTCCGTATTTCAAGAAAGTAACGAAACGTAATTTAAAGATAAATTCACGAACGAATTCTTCTAGTTGTAGCGATGTAGCTACAACATAGAATAGTGAAGGATGGAAATTTTTTTTCGTTTGATCGTAAAAAGTGAACTCTACCTTATATTTTTATTTTCTTTGACGTCAGAAAATTAAAAAATTAATTTAAGAGATCAAAATTTCACTCATACATGATTTTCATAATTTTTTCTAAATCGAGGCTTCATTTTGAAAAAAAATGGAACTTTTAGATTTTAGCTTTTGAAGAGTTGCGAATTCTGTGTTTTGGATGTTTTGAAACGAATTAAAAAAATAAAAATTCTGAAGGGAGTTTTTTTTTGCTATAAGTGATGATTTGTTGAGTTTTTGATAAAAGTGATAGCTATTATAAGCTTACAGCGTAGCGAAGCTGATTTGTGAATGGAAGGTCAGGGGGGGGGGGGCTATTCAAATTATTGCGTTTTAGACCTATTGTAATCATGTGGCAAATGCCCAACTTTTTGGTTTATATACTCCCTCCCCCTCCCCCCATTTATAGCGTCGACGAGTATGGATAAGAAGAGCTGAAAATTCGCCCACAGGTTCTTCATCTAAATACGTAAAACTACGTTTTTTGATTTTTTATTCAGCTCAAAATGGCAGTTTATTAACATTTTGAAAGAGGCGGCAGGAAGGAAAAATGCCTGAATATTTTTGTTCGTGACTAATGAAAGATGAGTTAAGGTTACCAACATAATCCATGTTTATGTTCTTAATGTTAATTGGGTGGCAAGTTGGAGCGAAAAAATACTTTTTTAGGAGGTTCCCAGTTATGTATGGTTATAATCTTAAAATTTCTTGAATTTTTCAGTTTTCTTACAAAATCAATTTAAAAAGCTTTAGCGTGATAATATGTAGAATTTGTTGAGAACCAGAATATTGCTTTTGAAGTTTGGATCGAAATAGAGATAAAATGGCGGATGACGAAAATTTAAGGAAGGCTAGAGGAGCTTCGAATAGCTCAAGTTTTGATAAACATGAACTCGTATGATTACTGAGGATACCAATAATACTACATCCCACCTTCACAGGTGACGTTGGAGGGGGACGAGTGGTTATGGTTCTTAAAATGTAATGAGGGTGGACAAAATGCCTAAAATACTCTATTATGCTTTCATATGGCAAAGTAACTCAGATGACCAGTGCCGTATTCAAATTTTTGCCGCCCATAGGCTAACTTTTGTTTGCCCCCCCCCCCCCAAGTAACATACTTTCATAAAAAAATTATTTTTAAAAGTCAAGTTACATAGGTAGGTTTATGTATAATGTAGGTATATGTATAATTATATCATAGGTATATTTAATTATAATTATGTTTAAAACGATTTTTTACGCGATTTCACAGCTGAAAATTCATTTATAATATCGTCCTAACCTAGTGAAATAGTTATATCGCTTTCAGTGTTTAAAATTGCTAGTGCATGATGCTGATTTTTTTTTTTTAATTTTAATGAAGGATTGTAGGATTGCTGAATTTGTTTTAATTTTAAATGGTCTCATTATGAGTATATGTCAAAATTTGCCGCCCTAGGCTATAGCCTAGTTAGTCTATTGCTAAGTGCGGCACTACAGATGACTACTATATAAAAATTTCAGTTTCTTTGGTGACATGGAGGAGAGTAGGGAAGACGATTTTTGGAGAAGAAATTATGTCAGAAAATTTCATGAATCGTTGTTATGTCTTTATAAAATTTTTTTAAAATGAAAAAAATGGATTCGGACGCAAAAGTAAGCGTTTTTATATTTTTACATTCTGAATCATTCAATCTGATCATAAAATTCTTATATAAACAACAACAACAACAAAGTTAAACAGCACTAACGGGTAAATACATCTTGAGTAGGCAAAATACATGTTCGACTCTTCAACTGAAATAAACTTACCTGTAACAGTGCAGGATAGTTGAAGCATATACAATCCACAATCCAATATACAGCACGACGTCGATGCAATAACTCTTGAGCCGGTAGAGGGGAGATTTGGAGAACTTCTGTGCGAAATTTGCGCGAATAATTTTTTCTATCTATGCCAATATACAAGACTCGCGAATACACTGGACGGTAACCTGTATGGTCAATACGAAAGACGCACCTGTGATCGATAATTTTCGAAAGCTGATGATAGATAATGAACTGGTTTTGGTGTATAATTGGACGCAACTGGTTCCCGAAAAAAATACTATTTATGAAGCGACTCGACGTTGTAAAATCGCGTGGTAAGACGAACAGCGGTGGCGAGTTTTCGCGTTCGAATTATACGAGCGAAAATTTATCAAACTGAATGTGCAAAGTTACGTTACTTAATTATCTCGACGGAAGCCTTTTATCTAGGATGAAGATATCGAGTTTTTTTCGTACATTGTATTCGGCTTTTTTCTTCTTTTTTTTCACTCACGTAACGTGTGAAATTTTTATATTTGTGAAAAAACGCGATGCACGATTCTCGATGCACAAGTGCGAAATAAATGTAGTTTCAAATCGGTGTGTCATCGAGTTATATTTTGTATGTAATTTATCGACCATTGAATGTATCGATTTGTAAGATTGCTACATTTGTTGACATAGAGCTTTTAGATAATCGTGATATTTATCGAGTAAATGAATCGGTACATTGTGGTGTGAGGTATACTTATATTTATGCTTCGAGTACTTAGGTACTCGACTTTTAGATAAATTCGTAATAAATTCTAAAATTTTATACCATAGTGAGTGACAGGATGGAGAAGCGACAAATGGGAAAAGTTAAATATGGATAGTGATGTATACGCATTGAATGCTGAGAGAGGGAAAATTATATTTGGTGAATTTCGATATGAGAGCTCGAGTTGTTCAATTTATCAATTTCAATATTATATGTTAATCATATTTTGAATAAGTTTTTTTTTTTGAATTTTTGAAATGCATTTTTTTTATCTAAGTACTTAAATGTGACGTTTCCTTATCGAATCTGATTATTTGTAGTTGATGACTTATGTTCATATTTTTTTTGTGTGCGGAAGCATATTGCGTTTATTTTTTGTCATAACTTCATAGCGTGAACAGATGTGCATGAAATTGGTTAAAAATTTTATTTAGAATTGATGATGTAATTAATTGAAGCACATTCTTATCTTACTCAGAATAGTGATTCAGTTGAATTTCGAGAAACCGGAGGTACCAGGAATCTCCCAAAAATTTTTCTATATTATATGAAAGAGTACCCGGGGAGAGTACCAAATTTTAGTTTCCTACTTTCCTATATTAATTTAAAGGAATGTCCCAAAGCCAAAAACATCCTTCTCAAATCTTTCATATCTGCTAAAATGCCCCACAAAGCTTAAAGCTTTTATGTTAATTTTTTTTTAATTTCAAGTTCATAATCTCTAATGTTATTCATTTTTATTTTAAAAAATTGTGCATAAAAATTAACTCAAAAAAAAGCAAATTTAGTGGTGGTACATTGGGTTGAAAAATCAGCATTTCATTTATCATGTAAATTGCACTAAAAATGAGAAACTAGTTCATTAATAGACAAATTAATTCATTATTGAAGACAAAAGCAATTTTATCGTAAAATTTGATAGGTATAATTCGTTAATCTGAACAATAAAAAATAATTTTTTTTTTTTTTTAATTACTTATGAAAAATTGCATCATTAAATACCGAGTAAAATTATTCTTTTCACATGAAAATTTGTAGAGTGCGTTTATAATGCAAAAATAATTTCATATTGGCAAAAAAAAATTCTAGATGTATTTTTTGAACTACTCCAACATACATCAAACAAACAGCTTCAGGGGCGTGCTTAGCCATTTACGGGCCTCAGGATAAATACCTTGAAGAGGCCCCAAGAGTCCGTGCCCCCCCCCCCCGTTAAAATTTTTCAACTTTTTTGAGTGAATTGGAAAGCTAACCGAAGAAACAAAAAATTTTAATATGGAGAATTAAAAATTTTTAAATTTTGATTGGTATAACATCGATTTTTACTTAACATTAAACTATTTCATTAAACAATAATTGTTTTTAGAATTTTTTGTTTTTGTTAGTCAACATCCAAGCAGCGGCGTACTAAGGACATTTTTCAGGGGGAGGGGGGAAGAAAACCGGAAGTTGCCAACTTTTAATTTTTTTTTTGCTCTAACGTTAAAATGTTTTAATTTCAGCAAAGTGGCAATTTTTCATCAATAATACGAAATTAGTATTTAAAAAAATGTATCATCTTGGTAAATTTCAACGATAACCAGTCCTGAAAGATATTTCTTATGATGCTCGTACAACGCCTAAAAGAAAAAACAATGGAAATGTCATTCTTCACATTACTCTATTGAGAACATCATCCTATTGGTATGATGGGTGAAAATAAATACAACGCATTAAAAATTAAAAATGATGTTTTAAAATCGTAACAAATTTTTTCATCTTTTATACAAGTTGATAAATTTTCTTCCACACATGGTTAATATTGGTAAATTTTAGTATTTTAAGCTATTTTGTAATTTTTTGCCCCCTTCAATTTTTTTTTAAAATCGTAAGAAATACAACGCGCGAAAGAAATTTTTTCCACTTTCATATAAAAATTGGCAAGTTGGTAAATTCCAAAAGCTGGCAATTTCAATAACTGCAATACTTTGTTTAAGAAAATTTATCTGTCCTATTTTTGATACTAAGTACTTATTAGTGCTAGTGGTCAAGTTCACCAACTTTACGTTAAAACTCCAAATTTACCAACCTTTCAGAAGCCAAGGAGGAGCTCATCCCCTCCCACAACCCCCTTTTCGGTACGTTCTTGCATCCAGGCATTCTAGATATAATTTTGGTCGTTTTGCGAAATAATTGTTATTACGCCAATTTTTGGTATAGTTGTCAGGAGTAATACCACAAACAACACACTAAAACTAACAGGGACATACCGAAAGGAGGGGAGGGGGGGAGCTTTCCCCCTTGGCTTTTGGAAAGTTGATAAATTTGAAGTTTTAGCGTAAAGTTGGTAAATTTGACCACTTGCGCAGTATTATTATAGCTATTTTTACATTTTTTGAAGACTAACAAGACTGTGACATCTTACTTTTTTCAATTAATTAAATATTAAGTTGTTCAATTTTCAATATCAGTATTCTATTTGTTAACTATTTGTTACGAGAATAAAAATCGTAACGCATGATTTCTCGAAATAATTAAGTACAAAATAATAAAGTTGCTCGCACGAAAACCTGTCGCAGCAATCATAGAATCCAGAGATGAGGATACCATAACCTTGTAGCCAGCATGGACGTGAAACAAACGCACCTATTCGAAGCCCCACTTTTTTCCATAGGCAGTGCTGTATGTATAATGACGTCATTGCGAGCTTATCAAAAATTCAAAATATGATAAAATTGAAAAAGTTCATGCGAAGTGTATTACACTTTTTATTGGCATCGTAAAGGGTTGTATGCAAAAATTTCGTATCTCTTCGGGGAAGGTAGTTGGGTGTTTTGAAAAATCGAAATTTCCAAATTTCTGAGATGTCACATTTGGGGCATTTTTGTATGTGACATTTTAGTTAAATTTTTTATGTACTATTTATTAAAAATGTATAATTAGCTCGAAAAAAGCACCCGGAGAAAAGGTGAGATTATGACGTCATAATAAGAGAAAATTCGGATTTCTGAATTTTTTTTCAATCCATTGTACCGATTGTACTCAAAAAGCGTAACAAAAAAGGTCGTACACAATTTTGCCTATCTGTAAAATTGAAGGGGCTGCAGAGGATTGGAGTTTTGAATTCAACATGACTCCTTCAATTTTAGAAATAGGCAAACATTTATGCAATACTTGTTATTCTATGTTTAATGATCTAAAAGATGTCAATATAAAAAAATTTGAAATAATAATTGAATTATTAATAATAAAATAAAATATTTTATATTCAAATAGTTGAATTATAATAAAATAAATTCTTAATTATAGTTAAATTTAAATAAAATAATACTTTTTTTTTTATTTAATAAATTTATATGAGTCCTAAACATAATTGTTATTCTTGAGGAAATTAAAATTAAAGAATTAATTAAAGCTATAAAAAAGTTTAATTTAAATATTTTTAAATTATTGTAATTTATTTTAAAATTATTAAATAAAGAAAAAGAAAAATTAATATAGAAGAAATCTGAGAGAAAAAAATGTTAGAAAACGCAAATTTCTCAAACGATTGAGGAATGGCCTACCAAACTAGTCTACCTAAATTGAAACTTCCAACATTTCCCTTTCCAAAATTGGAATTTCTTTTATTCTGGAACTAGTCTAGAAAGCGTATTTTTTTCTTATTATGACATCATTATCTCACTCTTTTTTTACCTACTTATTAAAAAAAATGCAAATGCATTTTTTGGGCCAGTGGTACATAATTATAATGGATAGTACATAAAACGTGTAGTATGTAAGGTCATGTACAAAAATGCTGTAAATGCGAAATTTCAATTTAAAAAAATACTACTAGCTTCCCCCTCCCCTTTTAATGAAGAGATGTTGAATTTTCGTACATAATCTTTTTTGTTGCCTTTAAGAAGTTCAGTATACTTCATACGATTTTTTTTTTAATTTTTTTTAATTTTAATCCTCTATATGACGTCATCGCGCATACAATTTTTACCTATGGCCTTTGAGGAGGTACCTTTGTTACACTCCATGCTGGCTTCAAGGTTATGGTATACGCAAGTATCCTCATCTTTGGATTCCATTACTGCTGTGGCAGGTTTTAAAAGCATCAAGTATCAAGTTTTATGTGTATATTTTTTGTTATTACATTTTTTATTAAAAATTATTATTATTTCTGAACAAGTTTTTAAAGAAATTGAAAATTATATAATTTACATAAAATGAGTTAGGCCTAATGTGCGTCGCATATTTTGTGGTTTGGAATCTGTTTTGGTGACCGAACTCGTTCGTTTCACTGCTTCAACGTATGAGGGTTTGGATACGAGTATATGCGTCCCAGTCATGTTGCATGGCTGCTTACGCTACTTTTTTTCAAATTTAGATCGTATTATTAATTACGATAATTTCATTAATTTCACAGAAAGTTGTAAAAAATTTATTTATATCACTTTCCACGTGCAAATCATTCTCACTGCCTCCCTACTCCCTGCCTGTATGACAATAAGGATGACAACGATAGCTTCGGGACTTACATCGAGCATAAACGGATTACATTTCATTAGAATACGCGCTCTCCGTCCAAAATACGTAAGATTCGACGGTATAAGGCGCGACAATGGCGCGGGCGAGGACAGACGTCTTATATAAAATTGTAGCGTAGTATACGACGAATACGAAATAATTAATACGTACGTGTAATACCCTTGAAGAGCAGTACCTCTGTAGGTGTACCGTATCCGCTCGACAGTCGGTACGCCCTTTAAACAATCTCATTTGCGAATTTACTCCGGAGTGGCGGTAATTTTCGAGTTTGCCGAATCCTTTTTAATCTTCTTAAACGTGGAAGAAAGAAGAAAAAGGTATTTTCGAACGAATGTTTTTAAAAAATTTACCGCTCCGAGAAACGCGCCAGTTGGGGCGCGTGCCGTCGGCGTCTCGCGTCGTCATATACGAAAGCGTTTTACGAATGTTACCGAGTCACTGGAATCGCAACGTCGTTCGAATCGAGCGGTCGTTCGTGTCGCGATTATTAGATGCGGATAAAAGACCAGGAGGTCGTGCGCTCGTGAAACGGCGAAAAAAAAATATTCTACGTCATTGACTTATCGCCAAGTTAGTATCTAAATTCTAGTGTGTTTCAATTTAAAAGCCGAGTATACGCGGAAGTTTGGAAAGACGAGAGGAGTAGAGAAATGCCGGGCGAAATAGCAGAAATCATTTTATTCCGCTATATCGTAGGTATGCTGTATGGCGGTATAAACGAATAAAAAGGAATTTGAAAACATTCGGAAGTTTTATCGTACAAATACAGTTCTTATACCGGCGAAGAAGAAGAGGATATGGCGTAAGTGGACGAAAGGCAACACGTGTATATATATCCGTCATATATGGTGGAAAATACGCGGGCAATTTCGCGACAACGAAAATAGAAACGAAAGGCTCGAGACGAAGTTGAAAATGCGAGTCTTTTTCCCAACTTCTCCTTAGCCCCGTTTGCCCTCTTCTCGGTCCACCTTCGAATCTGTACTACATATATTACCTTACATCCAGATATATTGCGATGGGAAAACGCTGCTGAGCGAAGACGACCGCTATCTGCGAAATACACGCGTACCTTTTTACGCGACGACGACGTATTTATCTGATGTACGAGTTAATAGTCCATTTTGTTGGATTAATTCGACGATTCTGGATCCATACGGTGATACGAAGAGTCGGTGTCCTTATGCGAGGTGGTAAGTGAGGGTATGTCAACGAGAACATCAGACAGTTTTTTTAGTTCAATTCGGTATTATGTGTGGTTTTAAGTACTCATTTAGCGAGAAGAGAAAACCTCAGTTTTTATCTTGAAATCTTGCTTTTTCAAAGTGAATCATATCCAGTTTCATTCACTGAGAAATTTCATGCAGATTACTTATGTAAAATCCTTTCAGTTTTTATCACTAATTTATTTACAAGGCGACCCTTCAAACCATGAATTATCAATTTCAATCGAGCAACATTTAATTAAATAAAAAATTTGAACTGATTTTTTTTTTTTTTTTTGTTAAGTAATAAAACACTGCTGCAATCCATAGTTACTGATAACATGAAAATCCTCCACCATACCATAAATATCATCCAGCCATGGAACACTTTCCAACCCTCCATCGACCTTTCACTTACCAAATTTCGCAAAAAATCTACCAGCTCGGAAACTCAATATTTCAGACCTATTTAACCGTTATCCAGACCATGAACACATTTACACAGATGGCTCCAAGCATCTCAACCGAACAGGGTTGCTCCTTGGTTCACAGAGATGACAGAATTCTATACCCGTTACCCCAACATTTTTCAACTCTATCCACTGAACTGTTTGCAATTAAATGGGCCCTCATCTATGCTCATGAGTTTTCTATCCAAAAAACCTTAATCATTTCAGATTCTCTATCAGCACTATTGACCATCCAAAACTATCATTCCAAAAAGCAGTACCCCATTTCACAAGATATCGCCCACTTCCTTGCAATAAATTCCGAAAAATCCATAACACTGTGTTGGTCTCCTTCACACAAAAAACATACCGCTGAACGAATTGGCAGATTTATCCGCAAAACAATCCCTTCACCTTTCTCCCATTTCCAACATCCCTATTACACTACTTGACATTAAAATATCTATAAAAAACATATCCAAAACACTCTTCCAAAATTACTGGTCTCAAATTCCCAATTCAAATAAACTAAAATCCATCCGTCACTCCATAGAACCATGGAATTATCCTTCGTCCCTCTCCCGAAGAGACGAAGTAATCCTCACTCGCATACATAGCGGGCACTGTCTCCTAACCCATGGACATCTCCTCTCTAGACAACCCTCTCCTATCTGTGACACTTGCAACGTTCCTGTAACCGTTCACCATATCCTGACCGATTGTACCAAATACCGCTCTCCAAGACACCTATACTTTCCTAATCCAGACCCAACATACATCCATCAGAACAACCCCAATCAAATAACAAAGCTCCTAAAATTTCTACACTCCACATCACTATACAACCTCATCTAATCCTAAACCATGTAAAATAATAATAATAAAAAAAAGAAACGCCTCTAGCCTAGAGCTGTACATGGCGTAATTTGATATTAAAAAAAAAAAAAATAAAAAAAAAAAATAGGTCAAAAACTTCAAGAACTTGTATTTATTTATAAAAGGAATTTTTATTTAAACTATCAATATTTTTTTGTATAATTAATTAACAAAGAAAATAAAAGTTTCATATAATGCCTATCACTTGGGAATTCCAAAAGCAAAGATATCGATAATTATAGATTTTTTTATGATCACATATATTACTATTATCAGTTTCTTTAGTAAAAATGTTATTAATTTATTTAATATAATTATTATTATCAATACCGGCGAGGCAAAAAATAATAAGATTTTACCCCTTAGCTTAATTCGTTCCCCGTTCAATCCGCTTCGCTCTTTGTTTGCTTTTTCCCTCAATTTTTCATGCACATTTTAAATGGGAATGATCAATCTAGTTGAATAACATTTATATCTATGTCCGAAAATTTTAGCTATCGAAGTTAATATGGTAAGAGGGGGGGGGGTAAAGGGGTCAAAATTTGCATAACTACGTAAATTCATGAAAATCATGTAGAAAATAACGCTTTGTATCGAGCAAAGCATAATACAATATTCTCATAAGGAAACATCCTACAAACAAAAAATACCGTGAAAATGCGACGACCCCCCTCCCCCGTTAGGTTCAGTATAGGGGCAAAAATGAATGGATATTGAATTTGACATCTAAAATCTGGCACATCGTTCAAGCTCGCTACATTTGTCGGAAGTAATGTATTTCCGATGGATTTTGAAACAATCACCCCACTCAAGTATTTTGATGTGGAGGGGCAACTCGGATGGATATCGACTCGGAGTGCTGAAACTGACTAGACCACTTATTAGGATGGTGCTTAACTTATCTAAACCATTTTTGATCGATTTCGATATTCAAATCTCATATTTGTAATTTGGGAGGGAGGGAGGGAAGGAAGGAAGGAAGGAGGGAGGGAAGGGAGGGGGTAGGGTCGTTCGAAAAAGCACATAAAATTTTTTTTTGTTTAAGTTATTGAGGTTTAATAATGTAATATTTTTTTTTTTTTTTTTTATACTGGGCGTGTATAATTGCTGGATTTTTACGCCCAGTGTCAGAGGGGTACGGAAAGAGTGGATTTTATATTTGGTTTTGTAATTTGAGGTCTTTGATCAAAAGTAGGATTTTGTTCATTTCTGGAAGTAAATCTGGAATTATTGGGAGGTCTTCAGATATACCTAGCTTTTGTCTGAATGACCTGAGGCTAGGGCAGAGGAAAAGGAGATGTTGGTTGGTGATATTCTTTTAGGTAATTTAAAGAAAAATTATTTTATTTTTCAGATTGACAAATCACGCCTACCAAATGTATTCAAAAATTGTTTTCTTTTAATTGATCTATTGTTAAAAGAGTTTTTCATTTTTTGTGAAATTTTTAACATTAGATGAAATGATTTTCTAGTCCCAATGCCCTCCCTAAATTTTTTTTTTTTATTAATTTTTGACGTACATTTTTTTGAAGTGAAAATGAATAATGTTAGAGATTATGAACTTGAAATTAAAAAAAAAAAAATAGAAGTTGGGGAGGGTTACTTTTTCGAAAAATGGTATAATTCGGATGGATATCAACTTTGACTGTGAAAATTAGCTACACCCCTTATTTGCACGATGCTTCACTTATCTACCTCATTTTTGAAGGATTTCTGAATTCACACAACTTACGTTTACTTTGATGGGGGGAGGAAGTTAATTTTTAAAAAATGCGTGAAGTCCTTCGAAAAAGCGTCAGATGAGGGAAGTATTGTTCCAGTGAGTGGTCTAGCTAATTTCAGATGCCAAAATTAATATTTACCAGAATTATGCTATTTTTTGAAAAATTACGCCCCCCCCTCCTCCCTCCCTCATCAAAGTACACGTACTTGTGAATTTTAAAATCTTCGAAAAATGTGTCATATGATTGAAATATCGCTTCGATAATGAGTGTAGTTAGTTTCAAGGCCATAATTAATGTAGACATGAGTTACGAAATTTTTGACCCTCATAATATACGAGCGTGATTTGAATTCTAACGATTTTTTAAATAGTTGAATGAACGAAATATCATTCTACTCGAGAATCCAGCTAATATCAGCTGTAAAAATGATTTCCATCCTAAATATTTCATTTTTCGAAGAATAAGTAACGGTGCTCCACAAATTACATGTATAGTGTGTAAATTTTAAAATGAATTAAAAATGAATTAGTTGAGTGAAGTAGGTATCGTCCCAATAAGGCATCTAGTTAGTAGCCATAGTTTTAGCTGTCAAAGTTGATGTAAACCTAAGTTATATCATTTTTCGAAAAATTAACCCCCTTTCCCCTGAGTTTAGCCGAGTTATGTATCATTACAATAAAGAGTAATGATTGTGAAAATGTTTTATTGAAAATATCGCTAAAATTTTCATTACGAAGTTCCGTGTATGTCAAAAATTGTTAACACAGGCAGAATTAATTTTGTTTTTTCACATTTTGACTATTAAGCCCTATTGGTAAAGCGTAAACGAACACTTAACGCATAACACTTGAGGAAGTTCAGATCCAATGATGTACCTGTGTATTTGTTCAAGTTGGCACAAAGCGATCGTGACGAATTAACTTCCAGTCATTTGATTGGTTACTGACGATGCGATAACGAATATCATAATAATGTTGCATGTAAATTTTTCGAATAATTCGAGCAGCAAATTATCGGATGATAAATTGTAATGTTATTATTAGTTCACCGAAATCACGGAGTTATCGTTTATTATCGCATGGAAAAAATAAAATTCGTATACACTTTGCTTGTAGTTGATCACGTGAGTCAATCCTGATAGGTGGAATCTTAGGTCATTACATAAGTTTTCCATTCTTATGGAAAGATTCAAGTTGTAGGTAAGATGAATTGTGTTTTACGCATTGTGTAAGTAATGCGAATAGAATAATGTTACGGTGAAGTACTAGCGTACATCTTAAGTCTTATGCATTTAGTTTTGGATGATAACAAGGCTTAATTCATATCGTTATTATTATTATTCGTCGTTGCTTTACGTGAAAATTCGGATAAACTTTATTATTTTTGATTTCTTCATTCATTATAAATCGAACTGAATGTTTGATAGTGGCTTAGAAAAATTGAAAATGAAAAACTTGAGCGACCATATCTACTATATTACAAGAAATGAGTTTTTTATCAAACTCAAATAAATGTAGAAAGTTCAAATTTCGTATTTGTGGTTAGTTGGTTACCAGAATATGACCTCTTGAATTTTGGTCAAAATGGATACAAAATGGCGGATTATCAAAATTTGAGTAGAACTTGAGGAGCCTCCAGTGGCGCCCAGAGGTTTGAAAAGTAGGGGTGCGAAACTTATAAAGGCCCCCAAATTTTCGTCAAAAGGGCCTCATTTTTTTTTTTTTTTAAACTCTAACAACTTTTCACTGAGTGCGAAAAATTTTTACACACTTGTTTTCTCAACCTAGTACATCACGTCACTTTCAACATCATTAAATTTTCTGCTGTACTACTCTTTTTATGAACGAATTTGAAAGGGTCTCTCCTGATAAGATAGTGAAAATGACCTTTGACCCAAATTCGGTTACAAGTCGTCCTAAATGTTGGCCTCGATAAAAAAATTCCCCTAAAAAATTTTTAACCCCTGGTATCGAAAATTCAACATTTTTTTACTCCGAATAAGATGGATGAAAAATTTTGAAATTTTCACAGTTGGTGGACACTACATAGGTACATTTGTGGAAATTTTTTCAATTTTTTCGATTCATATTTTCTTGAATTTTTTGAGCTTTGAAATTTATTGTAGTTTTTTAGATAGCTCATCTAATATTTCTTTGTCATTCTCTTCTAAACTTATACTAGCCAAATTCAGACAGGTTATTCATAGGCAAGTTCTGCACACACTTGAATGCCATTTCCATTCAGAAGCATCTTTCTCTTTTTCTCTCCAAGTTTAGATTTGATGATACACTCTAAATGAATTAAATTTGGCCATATCTTCACTAGGTGGCAATGATTCATAATTGGCAACTTGTAATGAAGAGCTTGATCCCATAGAAATGACTAAACCAGCTGTTTCTTTAACATTACTGGAAAATATTTCATGTAACTGCGGAAAAGGATAGTTGTAGAAAATATGCTATTCAGATGCAAGTTTTTTTAAAGTAATAATCACAACTTTTTTGAACATATTTGTTAATTGTTATTGCGTGATGTTTCATGCCTAAAATGTTCAATTGTGTGATTAAAAGGACCCCCTACCGAACCTATGAAACCTACAAAAAATGTAGGTATGACGGCAAAGCAATATGTCATAGGTTATTAAATATTATACTTCATATTCTTAAATTCTCCAAAATGATTTCACTTGAGTATTGAAGAAAATCTAGGGACTGAATAACAGTTGAAGTTGAGCAACTATCAACTTCGTTGGCACTACCACAAAGAAAAACGAGATGGGTAAAAATTTCAAAATAAAACATTTTTTGATTAAAATTTTTTTCATATCTGAAACAGGAAATTATGTAATATAATCAAAAGGACCTCCCTACCGCACCTATGGCACCTACAAAAAATGTACGTATGACGACAAAGTTGTAACAAATTAAGTCTACTGCATAGAAATTACAAAATTGTACTCAACATTTTCCCAGCTAAACTGTTATTCGCAGAGATAATTTGAAAAAACATTTTATGAGGGGGATGAGAACGAGGGGAGGGGCACAATTTGGAAACAGAAAGTTTTTATTTTGATTAAACACGTTTGTGCACACTCGATGCAGTTTATATTGTCAACTTTCATCGCCTCCTAATGGCTATTATAATGTGTCCCTTAAAACCCCTCTTCTTCAGGATCACCCCCAGCCATACCTATGGCACCTACAAAAAAACCTATGGAAGCAAAGTTGTAGCAAATTGCGTCTGCTACAAAATTATACTGAAGTATTTTCCCACTAAAACTCATACTTGGGGAGATAATTTGAAAAAACCATTTTTTGAGGAGGGGTTTGCCCCCCTGTGGATTTGGCTCGCGCTCTACCAATGGGGACTTTTAGTATGTTGTTTGTGAACGTATTCCTTATATTAGGCGCCAAAAAAATCTTTGATAGGAATTTTTGCCGTACTTGCACTATTTTCTGTCTTGATTTACTGGATTATTTATTGCTCTTACATTTTCCGTTCGCGAATTCCAGAATGTACTGTACACTCTGCAGTATAATATAAATAACCAATAAATGAATATTTGTATCTGACTACAAATCTGTACACGATCAAGTTATAAACTCTTCTTATGTTCTAATTGAACTCAACTGGAATTGAAATGTCTCTACACTATTTATATATACTTTAAAAAGATATTTTATTCATCAAATTTTATTTTCACGTATTCAAAAATAAAGTTTGGGGCCCAAACTTATTTAAGGGGCCCCGCATACTAAAGGGTCCCTGGTGCATCCGCACCCCCGCACCACGTCTGTGGGCGCCACTGGGAGTCTCTAATTTGTAAAAATGTAGTCAATGCGCACTCATATTATCACTCGGCATAAGAAGTATACTTATTCCCAATTTACCTCTATACATGATGTTGGAGGGGAGAGAAGGAATTATTGATCTTAAAATATGGTGGAGCACACGAGAGGTCGAAAATTTTTTACTATGGTGTTACCTGATAAAATGAGCCCATGTGACTCATCTGTTCTGATTTTAGCTTCCCAATAGAATTTGGAGGGGGTGGAAATTACTATGGGAAATTTCATGAATCGGGTTAGCTTGATGAACAGAATATGACTTCTTGAATTTCTGCCAAAATGGATTCAAAATGGCGGATTGTAAAAATTTGAGGATAATTTGATGAACCACAAGTACGTATATAATCTAGTCGCTTCAAGTACTTATAATTTGAAAAATATGTTTTCATGTGATTATTGTTCTAAATGTAATATTTTTTTTATATGACACCATTATTCGAAATTAGTCAATCTTTTGTTTATCCCGCTCCTTTTCCGTCCTCCCCCCAGCCCAAATTTTGAGTTCACTCCATTTTTTTTATTCCTTTCGAAACAACTTATGAGTCGAGATTCGCTATATGTTTTGCTTCTTGGCCCCAGCGATGATACGAGTTCATATTTATCAAATTTCAGTTATTTGAGGCTCTCAGGACTTTTTTGATATTTTCATGTATTGCCATTAAAATTTTGAATTCAACTTAATGCAAATTGAAGATTTCATATTGTGGTCTTGCGTTAATCTTATAAATGAAATTTAAGCTTTATTTGTTAATTTTAAAAGATACACAAAATTTCATGACCATAAATTTCTTCAAGAAACTCACTTCAACATAATTGTATGTATATGAGATCTGTGATATAAAATTATAAGTTTTAAGTTCCTCTCCTGCCTTCTTCGTCATTTTATTAAGCGGCAATTTGGAATTGGAGCTAAGAGGAAAGTGCTCTCACATTTCCATATGAAATATTTTTTTACCAAATTTTGAGTGATTTTTGTGGGCATCTGCTCAAGTTACGAGTTCGTGATTGAGTACATAAAAATTGGAATTGGATAGTCATGATATGTAATGTCTGAAACCCCCCCTTCCCCTCAGAGATACCCTATAGTCTTTAATTTTCTCATTAAAGATTCAGTTAAAAAATAATCTAATTTAAACATTTTTGGGTACCTTTAACGAAAATGTATTTTGAAATTCGATTATTGTTTTCGAAAAAATTACGTTTGAAAAAAAAAAACTATGCATATAGAAATCTTGGGGAATAATTTTTTTTCATTTTTCATGTAGAAGTATTAGATTTATGACTCACCTGATTTACGAAAATTTTCTAAATATGTCAATTTTCAAACATGCTGGTTTGCATGAGAAATATCACTAGCAATCGTCTTTGGCTGTTTGATGTTTTTCGTCAACATTGTGGTTGAAATTCAAATGCAATTTTTGTTTCCTCCCTACCGCACTCTCCAAAGTTTAGGTCTAACTAGAATTAGAGTTAAACTCTATATTTTCAATTTTTCACTGGCATCTAATTCGATCAGCAGTCAAGAGCTAGACGTGACAATATTTTTCTTCGACTTGAAGTGTTCATTTGAAAAAATTTGTTCGAATGAAGACTGATTATTCGTTAAATGTTGCGGATTTTTGGCGATGGAAAATTGTGACTCGCTGTACCCATCTTGTTTACTTTAAAATTTAAATTTAAGAGCACTTAGTTTTCGCAAAATATTAATTTTTTTTTCAATAATTTTTTTAATTTTTTCTGCTTATATTATTTGATTTTATCGACTTGTAGTATAATCTTTCATTATTTGTCTAATGTTCTTTTTTTGATCTGCTGAATTTTTAGAATAGAGGAATACGAAGCATTGCACTTCGACGCTGCGTATATCTTTCTTATCAATCAGTTCGTTCAATTTTGTTATTTCCGGATACAAGGGGATGGGAGGGAAGAAACATAGAGAAGGATAATTCTCAATTCCAAGACGGTGGAATTTCTCGTCAAAACGGCCATCGTTATCATATACACGAATCTGACTCGCTGGTCCTCTCAACGAGTACCCTCTGGTACGCATAGAAATCCTCGTTTACGATATTTGGTCACTACGAGCTACGTCGAAAGAAGACTAAACTCGTACATAGGATGAAGCGCGGTCAACGGTTCATTTTTCGTTTTCATTCCGCTCGTTGCGAAATTTATTAGGACGAGAGGTTTTTCGTTATCCTCGTTCCATAAAAACTCGAGCGAATGGGCGAATTCGCGAATACTTTGAACGGAGGGCTTTCAATACGATGCTCGTATGTGCATTAATTTACCGAACGTAGACCTGACCGAGAGCGTTTTCATTTTTGACGATACGAGGGAACCTTTCGAGCTCAGTTTATTCGTACGAAATTTTTTTTTCGTTTACTCTCTCAACTTCAACGTAATTCGCCTAAGATTTTATCGGATGGCTCTTCGAGAAGCCTAATTCGCGGGTCAATTTACAATAGCAGCGGGACGAGGTTATCGCCGAATTCATTCTCGAACGAGTACAAACATCTGGATACACGCGGGTTGCATTTATCGATGAATTATTAATATTTAACGCGGCAATAATCAAGCTAAGCTATCTAATTCCAATCAACATTATGTATACTCGAATGCATTCGCGCCCAAACTCCTTTGGAATAATTTACACTCGAATCAGCCCGTTAATCCGGTCTCCTCGTATAGGCGAAGATAGCGGGCGAGATAATTTGTAATTGAAATCTCGGTGTTCGCAGATTCAAAGTGTTCGAATAACTTCCACTTTAGTCGAGTACTAACAACGTTTATTTTAGTATTCGTAATACATGCTTAGTAGGTACGAGTGATAAAAAATGAATAATTAACAAATTAAAATCATGTACAAAATTATCGTATACATATAGAGGAACGTTTCATGCTGTATAAAAAAAGATTTAGACGTACATAAATAATGTTATTAAAGTACGTATATATGTACACTACGGTATAAGTATTGAATGTATTATGTAGGAGGAATTAGTTGAAGAAATTTTTTATTTTTGTTGCAAACAAAGGAGGAGTGTCATTACTTATTTCCATTCATTTGTAGTCATTATATGGCAAATGACTGAATTTTCAAAATGCTATGCCAGTTGTTAAATCAGTTTTTGTTGAGTGTTATTTTCCATTTAAAAAAAATAAATAAATTCTCTAAATAGGAAATGAAATTTATTTTTATAACTCAAATTAGCGGAGAAAATACGTTTAAACAGAATTTAGGCCAACAAAATTTTTATTTTTATTTTTAAGGGTTCTCAATTTATTGTACTGGGGGGGGGGGGCTCTAAATGGCTCAAAAAGATTAAAAGTGTTTTTTGGCTTTATTGAATGATAATGTTATTAAAAAAAATGGTTTCTGCGCAATTTCCATCCCTCTTAACTTTTACAGGGATCTCGAAATGGAGAAAAGTCGAAAAATCGATTATTAAATTTTTCGATATCAGTCCAAATACACATAGAGTCGAAATTTTCATGGTTTGATTACTTCTCATATATTTTGAAATCACTGAAAGCGAACGAGTAATAATCGATGAGAAAGTACTGGGGGAGGGGGGGGGGAAATCAAAATTTTGACAAACAGAAAAAAGCTCTTGCTCCCCTTCAACGATGTTCTTTACACGATATATTGGATCATAACTAATGATCTTAGGCAGTTGAAAAAAAAATCCCCCGATGGTTCCAATTTTTTATTTTTTATTTCCCACTTTTACAACATCGCACAGCCCCCCCTCTTCCCCCGGCTAACTCCATGATGGGTTAATATAAAAAAACTAACGCTAGAAACTTGTCGAGAATATCATGTATAACAATTTTTAGCCAAATAAGTTTGGAAGTGAGTGGGCCCAAAAACAACCCTTATTTACACTCCTCCTTAGAGAATAGTTCAGTAAATACCATTTAATAACCATTATAGCTATAATGATTAGAAAAAATGCTGTACATGACACAGATTTAGGAAATAATATCAACGAATAACGAAATACAAGTATATACATGAAAAAAAAATAGCATCTAAGTACGTCAACATATAATTTAACAAATTCAAATAACAATAAGATAACTTCAAGTTTGCGTCATGTTCGTTTCGATTTCGACCCATCGAACGATACTACCAGCGTTATTCAGAAACAGTCGTGTACTCAGGGGTAAAACGGACTATTATACGTGTCATCGAGCAAATAATGCGACATAGGGTATTACTTTGTACTCGAATAGATGGCACCGATGGCAGTTATTTCTTTCGTATCATTAAAATGACTAGAGCGCCTAGGGAAGAGTATGTATTGGTTTGAAGAAAATAATTATGGGGAAATATGCACTCCCTACATTACGGACAAATTGAAAATCATTTTTTTTTTTTTGGAACAATAACCATAAAATTTGAAAATTCACATAAGCATCTCATTCATTATTTTGATATCTAACTATAATTTTGTATTTGAATCGAAAAATTTGGAAAGTTATAAAGATTGTTTAGGCACGCTGTATTCAAAATCTTGTAAGTTTCGGAGTTGAGTAATAAAAATCTTGATATTAGATTGCCGCCCTCCCTCCTCTTTCCTCCTCAAATATAACAATAACGTACATACTAACTAGTTCTTCCAGAGTAAGTATTTGGAAAGGAGGCTCAAGTGTTACTATAAAATGAATTACGCGTGTGTCTGTGAGGTGTCTTACTTGAAATTGTATTTCCCCCTCCTCTAAAAAATCCATGATATTAAAAAAAAATTGACTTATAATAATTAAATGAAGTAATTCCTTCCCCTGTTTTCGCAAAAAAAATTAGGAATGTTAGCAAGGTAATGATCACAGAAGAGGACATAGGAATTCCAACCTTTCCTTTCATTCTTTCTCGGCTAATATCTTCTATTTTTGTATTTTCAACGCCAACTATTATGCATCGTATGAGAAATTATTTCCCAAATTTAAGAAAATAGAAGTGGTAGGCCAAAGCCATGTTTTTTTATATAACATACCAAAGTAAAATCGAACATCTTAATTTATCTAACGAGATGAAAAATTATCACCCCGAGGAGTAATTCTAGAAACCACAGAATATTTTGAATTCCTCATACATGAGCAGAAACTGTCGACGTGTTGGACATGGAAATGGATATGTGTACATGCGGTTTACTTCATTGTTTACGTTGTCTAACGAATAAAGACTCTTCTGCAACTTTGCATGGAGTTGCTGACTAGTTGATATTTTGAATAATAAAAATAGAGAAAATTGGAAATTCGAAACTTCGTAATTAAAAGGAGTAAGTAATTATCGGTAATTACGACGATTTACACCGTAAATACGGTGAATGGAGAGTTTTCAAGATTTTGAAATCGATTGTCGCTGAATTTTTCATTTTTCGACCTGGCAACCCTGTTGATTTAGTTTTATCGCAAAAAGGAACGGTTATCCTCATTTTGCAATGACTTCGAGTTTGAAATTTTGTTTTACGTCATTTGGAAACTTTGTGTTTCATATAAGCTGTAGAGTGTAGGAAATATACACATACACAACCACAAAACTCTGAGTAAAAATACAATTCGTGATGTCATAAAGAAACCACGTGCTCGTCAAAATTTTGCTGGCCAAGGAAATGAGCAAACCTGTACTTTATTATTGAATTCCATTTTGATTTAATTCTAGGTTATACATATAAATATGAAAAACACAGTGTTGCAGGAACAAACCCAAGAACGAGAACGATGAAAAACAAGAATGAAGAATTTTCATTGTTCCTGAGGAACAGTACCAAGAACAAGAACATTACACTGATATGTTTGGAGAACAAGGAACGGAACGAAAACAGAATATTTTTAAACTGAAAGATTGAAGAACGTAACGAGAATCAAGTAATGTACAATGTTGAGGTACGAGAACAAGAACAAGAATAATGTAATTTTTGGTTATTCTTCGTTCTTTTGAAAATTCACGATTCATCATAAAATTAATAGAAATTATGAAGGGAAAGAGAAAATGAACAAATTAAAAAAGAACGCGAGTGCTACGTATACCCATTTAAGTCTTTTTTTTATTAATTAGCTCCAGTTAATTAATTAATTTTTAATTTCAACAAGAACTTAAACAGTAAACACGTTATCAAAAAAAAAAAAAAAAAAGAAAAGAAAAGAAAAAGTCTAAAGAACGAGAACAGAACGAAGAACGAACAAGAATGAGACCATAAAGGATTGAAAGAACGAAGAATGGAACAAGAACGAGATTGTTAAGAATTCAAAGAACGAACAACGAAACGAAGAATAAGAACACAACGAAGAACGAACAAGAATGAGACCATAAAGGATTGATAGAACGAAGAATAGAACAAGAAAGAAATTGTTAAGAATTCAAAGAACGAACGACGAAACGAAGAATAAGAACAACGAAGAACCAACAAGAATGAGACCATAAAGGATTGAAAGAACGAAGAACAGAACAAGAATGAGATTGTTAAGAATTCAAAAAATGAACAACGGAACAAAACAGTTGAAGCATTGAGAATAAGAACGAGTTAGGAATAGGATCAAATGACTGGGTCTTTCCAGGAACGAGAACAGGAACAAGAACAGACTTATGTTCGTTCCTACAACACTGGAAAAACGCATTACACATTTGAGCTCGTGTTGAAAAATTCGAATTGTGTCCGCCATTTTATAACGTTGAAAAGGAGACGTGTTATAAATCATTAGTTTTTGTTCAAAATGAACACGTTGCAACGGGTGCTTACGCACTCGAACAGTAAAACACGCCAGTGTTTTATCAGTTGAGTAGAACTCATACATTGGTGCTACTCGCTGATAGACTATGGCACACTTTAGTATTTAACGTTTGGGATACAATATCTTAGTTACCTAATCGTATGGGTCGTTCGGACAAATTACCTCGGAAGAACATTTATTTTTGAATTCGACCGTATGGTCGATGTTCTTTTTAGCCGCAGTTGCGCTAAAATAGTAGTAAATTAATTAAATAAAGATTTTTTTCCAGCTCTTAACTACACTTATTTCTTATTACTTCATCATGGCTAAAGTCTTTCGCCACGAAGTAATTCAAGATTAATTAATTCTTCAATAATTGTGGTTGCTATTTAGCGCCACAATAAGCTCGTTCGGCGCTCTTTTACAAGCGCAACGACTAAACTTATATCTCGCCCTCGTAGCTGCATTATTTCTCGCGCTCCGAGTCCTATAATTACGCCTATTTTTGATACACTAAATTTCACCCGTCGCAACGTTTAATGAAGTTTCTCCTTTCTGACGTCATTAACAGCTGAGTTATACTTTATGCTATCGAAATTTGTTAATCAATGAAAAACATGGATTATATTTTGATGGTCAGCAGGAAATAGTGTAACTTTTCTTTATACCTATCGAATCTGAGATGTAATCATATTGGCGTTGATAGTGACCATTTCATGATTGACTGCTTTAGCTGGGAGAGGTGGAGGATATTTAAATGTGTGTTTAAATTCATTCTTTTCCTTTTGTAATGCTATCTACTCCAACAAACGCTAAGAACGTATTAAAAAATAGGTAATTAAAGTATAGTGGTTTCAGTCCATTTTTGGGATAAAAAAGAGCAAATTTTGAATTTTGTGGGAATCATCGTCTAGAATTTTTGCAGTATCATAAGACGTTATAAATACGTTCTTTCTTTGCGATATTTTGGACATTCGAAAAATATATAAGTTATGAAGATCAGGAAGTTACATGTTGTGCATGAAGGGAGAGGATTTCTATTCAGGAAATGAGAATGTGTCTATAGGGAGAGCCTTCCTTTAATTTTAATTTTTAAATTTTATTCTCGATATTGTCAAACATCTCTATTACTCGATTTGCCATAGAGTTGTATGTTAATGAGTGGCATCACGGTGGGAAAAATACCAAGCGATTGCCTACTGAAATAACCTCATTCTTGTTCTGCAATTAAAATTGTGCACTTCAGAAATACCCGAGTAATACACGTGAAATTCTCACCCGAAAGTAGGGTATCATCAATCTCCTATAGCTAACTGGAGGCTTCCAGTAGATTTACATATAGAAGTGAATCTCACCGGAGTACTCTTCTTTTCGTAATTTCGCCCGATCTGAGGAGCAAAACGAGATGAAGGAAGGAAGAGGCGTATGTGAACCTTGTAATCCATTTAATTGAGAACAATGGCCGTTCAAATTGTTTAGAGAGAAAAAAAATTGCATCAGTAGTAAAATATTATGGTACAGGATTCGCTAAGATACCAGTGTAGCTTTCGGTACACCGTAGAGGTAATAAAAATTAAAGTATTCGTTGGCGCGGTAAAATCGAAGTAACCGAAGCGCGAAGAAAGCGCCGCTAATACGACGTACGACTTTATTTATGCAGATAAAATGCAAATGCGCCGGCGGCTGTTTGTTTTTATCTATACGCGGGCTGTAACGTAATCAAATGATTTCCACAGAAGGTTCGAAACGGCTAGAGGAGGGAAAAAAATCGACGTCGCGACGCGTCCGTAATTAAATGAAAACGTCGGTTGTCTAGTTTACCCCTATCGTACAGGCATATCGCGTTACCAAATCTTACGCTATAATGGTTTAACAAAAAAAAAAAAGAAGAGAAAATATTTGATTTCCGTTTCACATCGGTAAATACGTTTGTTAACCCTGATGATCGAATCACGTATACAGAATTCGCCTCGTACGAGTGCGAGATGCAAAGCTCAGCGACAGATTTCGTAATCGGTGACGCATTCGCCTTCGGCCGGCGACAAGAAGAGTTTTCCATTACCGCAGATGCAGACTTGGTACACGGTCACATTGCTCGGATTGGGAAGCTTGGTGGATGTCGTTTTGGCGGTTTGCAAACGTGGCAGGTAGAATTTCGAGCCGTCTAGTTTTATCTGCGGTGGTAAAACAGAAGATGAAAATATAACAAACGTCGACAATTTACGAGTCGAATTCGCTTCGACGTGTGTGCATTGTGTACGTAATGGAGCGTGAAGAAATTCGTTTATGGCGCGTCGTCCGCTTCGTCGTAGTTAATAAAACGAAAGAAAAAATTCGTCGAATGTTTGCGAAAAATTCGACGCATGTTTGTAAAAGCTTAGAAAATATTTAGCTCTGCGACGAGGTATTTTTATGGCTCAATTATTCAATAAAACGTTCTTTGTGCGAAGGAGTATACGGATTACGGCTTAATTAGCGAACTGCCATTATCTTCACTTTGGGCTGATAAGACAAGTCTCGTCGCAGCTCCGTACTGTTAGTCTATTGTGTTTAGAAGTTGAGAGGATAACAAATAAAACATGATGTTAGCTTTGAAAGATTCTATATCGGAGTGAGCTAATTTTTTTTTTCTCGAAAAACCCCGATGACAGAAGGGGCAAGGGTTATGGCGAACAATCGTCTCTAAATTGCCATAAAACGACGTGAAAATTTTTCAGCCTCGAAATTAGAAATAAACATTTCTCAGAATACAGCCAAAGTTACAGCGGGAGGGAGAGAGGAGGTCATTGATTGTTTGTTATACCCGGAATTATCGAAAATAAATTGAATTTATAATTTTTTTTAATGTGAAAAAATAAATTTTTGAGTGATTTATTTTATTATTATTATTTTTTTTTTTTTTGGTAGAATAGAAATTCCATTTTGGCCTATGAAGGTTAAATTTTTATTCAAATTTTTCATTATAAATATATACTTTTTTGCTTTCAACGCTCATAAAACCCAATCATTGTTTCACCCCTTCCCCCGATGAATGCTGTTATATATTAATCTGAACCAATTACTATCAGTGACGTAATTAAAGGGAGGCCAGCATGGGCCAAGCCCTCCAAAAATTTTTTGGTCTTCCTATTAGCTTATCTAAGTATCCAAAACATGCCTTGAGAACTCAAAAGGTACAGAGAAATGTAGTTAGAGAAAATATTAAATAATTGAGAAGTAAAGTGTATTTTTATGCCTCAAGCCCCTTTATCCCTCCAAAAAATCCTAGTTCCGCGACTGATTACAGTTCATTCTGACTTCATAGAAAGTCTAACCTTTACTCCAGAATTCAGGATTTTTGCCAGTTCCTTGTATGTGACCTAGTTCATGTATAGTAGCAGTACATGGCATATGAAAATGAAAAATAAATAAATAAATAAATACTTCGAGTAAGCGATTTTCATTCAAGACCCGAGAGACAAACTTTGTTCTACTTCTGTTGAAGTGAGAATTTCTTGAAAATTCCATATGTTTAAAAAATTTCAAATGCTTCGGAATTTTAAAATTGAAAAAAAAAAATTCTCGCGAACACCGCTTCAAAAAAAAAAAAAAAAATTCCGGCTAAAAAAATTTTTATATAGCAATAAAAAATGAAAAATTTTCTCCAAAAATAAATTTGTTCTGCAGTTCTAGAAGTTTCTTAGACGAATTAAATTTTTTGAGATTTTAAATCTTCGAAAATTTCAAGCATTTAGGAATTTTTGAATTCTTAGAAAATGTTTACGGTTTGCTTAGTTCATCTATTTTTTCATCTTTTTTTTTTTTTCGGGCACTAAATTTAAAAAATAGTAATTTTTGCAAAAAATTCCAAAGTGTTTATGATTTTAAATTTTTAGTAGAAATTTTAAGCTGAGCACTTTTCTTTCATTGTACCACTGTGTTACATTTATACAAATGGTTGGACCTAATTTCAATTCTTTTCAAAGAGTGAAAGGGGCAAAGTCACAATAAAAGTTAAATGACTTCAAAAGGACATCATAAAAATTTAAGCCCCCTTACTCAATTTTCAGACATCTCCCCAAAATGAAGTTAAAGTTTTAAAATATTGAATTAAAAAAATAATAATTTTCGGTCAATTTTATATTTTTTTTTTACTTATAAATTTATGTTTGCCGTCAAATGACAGAAAAAAATTTTAGCCATTTTTTTTTTTTTTAATTTAGGTAGTCCAAATCGTTTTTAAAGTTTTTTCAAAATCGTTAACTTTGTTTATTTTCAAATATTAACGACGAATGAGTAATTTATTGTTCGTATGTACAATATTCGTACTCAAGATGGAAAATTGGTATGCTCAGTTTTCATCTGAAAAGCATCTCGAAAGATCATACTCTTGCTTAATAATGACTTCATGTAGGTTGTAGGTTTTTTAGCATCAAAAAAGCTCAGACTTTAGGAACACCTGTGAAACAGAAATTGAGCATATTTTGCCTCTTGAGTCCGAAATAGCTTAAATTCAGACCTTAATACGTACGCTTCCAATGACTTACACATTTGTCTTTAATTTTTCAAAATAACTAAAATAGACTATTTGGTGAAAAAAAATAAGTAAATTAAAAAAAAAAAAACAAGTCACATTTTTTTTTAGTCTTTAAAAAATGTTTATTTGACCAAAAATTTATTGTCTTGAAAACTAAAAATCTTTTAATAGGTAGACTTCATTTTAATGGTATTAAAAATTGATTTGGGGGACTGAAATTTTTATGATGTCTTTTTAAAGTCAATTACTTACTATTTTGTGCCCGCCCCCTTCATTATTTTAAATATCCGAAATTTGGTTCAACTTAAAATAAAACCGCAGTGACAAGAGGCACTTACCATGGGTTACTATAGCTCAGAAGAGGCCAAAAGGAGGGAAATAAATGAAGAGATGTATTGTCTTATAGACCCCTGTCTCCTAGAAGGTAAATGAATTTTGGGTAAATCATAATGTACGTAGTTTAAAAGGATGTGTCTCACGTAACTATGTTGCACAGACCGATCAACCTTCTTCGCTTATTGATTTTCAAGGAATGAGTGAAATGGCATAGTGGTGATATAAAGTTTGCATAGAGACCGATTTCTCTCGGTTGCTCCCGCAGGATACATTTTGCAGAGGTTGGGTATCACGTTTTTGATATTTACAGAAAATTTTGTATAAATAAAAAAATTAAACTATTTAATAATTTCAAACTTGATATTCATTTCAGGCGTGAGATATGTCCTCACTAAATTTAAGTGCTAGAATTTCCAACATTTTTTAATATTTTTTTAGCGACCTTTGTTTGCTATACATCCTTCACGTGTTGTGGGAGACTGAGAATTGTCTTGCCCAGTTCCATGTAATAGGAACGAAAACACAAATTCGTATAAGTCTAGTACGTTTTCATGATCATTTTACTTACCGATCCGACCATCGATTCAAATTTCAAATCTGTCAGACACGAGACACTGATATCCCCAGCACGCGAATCTAATACCACTCCAGCCGGACCGAATATGTCCAGCATTCTCGTCACTGATTCGATACTGGAAAACAATTTTTTTTTTAATTCTAGGCAGAGAAAAAAGAATTTCCAGTTATAATTATCATTAAAATCTGAAAATAAATTGTTGAATTTTTGATGGGAAAATGAATTATGAACAATTTTTTCACAATCCAACGTACGTATTGCCCATTTAATGATATTTTTTTCAAGTTGAAATTTCTTCTCGCGAGAGTAGCAACTGTTCAGCGTTCTAGTGACCTCGATCGGTTTTGCGAGATCGTGAGAATTTGATTTTCCATCGACCTTGAAACGAGCTCTAGAGGATTTTCCAGAACGTTCGTATAATTTTTCTCTATTCTCGTATAGCCTCGTCGTCGTGCAAAAATATCTCTCATTTATTAACATTCGAGATGGACTTTTCGTAACGCATAGTTCATGTGAAAACAACGCGTCAACGTGGTACACGGATTAGCGATGCATTTCAAGGTCCTGCCCACGTTACCGTCTGACAGCACCATTAATCTTAATTTTCTATCCGATCGCGAGTACTCGACTAAAAAAACTTAGCAGTTTGTTCCAATAGCTGGTACTCTTTTGTAATTTCATTTGAAAAGTAGGATAAAATTAGCTCACTAGTCTACTTTTTATGAGCCAGGAAGTATTCTAGGAAATAGACTTTTTCAATGCAAAGAGTGTTTGCAAAAAAATAAACCGGTGGAAGCTTTAAGTTGAAATGTGGTATGCCCCCTACTCCAAGTTTAGTCGATAATAGGTGAGAGGTACTTAAGAGCCAACATTTGGTCCCATAAGTACTTCTCAGTGATTTTGGAGACATCAATTTTTTTGATAATGAAGTTCTCGAGGATGATAATTATTCAGCGTCCTCAACCTTAGCCCTGATTGTTGAGTTACCAGCTCTATTTTGTAGTGATTTACTTTTTTCAAATTTAAAAAAAAAATCATAATTTATTGAATTCTTTTTTCATTGGATCAAATATCGCAGATGAAAAGTTCAAAAAAAAAAAGCAAGCAAGTCACTTTTATAATATTTCGAGGGAAACCTTTTCCTATGCAACATTATCTTCAAACACGATTTTTATGGAGAAATTTGAATAATTTCGAAAATTTGAATATTTCATTGTATACTGCGTTACGTGAGATTATCTATCAGAATAGTAATTATTTTCATTTTTGAAAAAAAAATGACTTATTTGCTTCTTTCCCTGTACTCTTCTGATGATAAATTGATTCTTTTAAACAAAATTATAGATTTCATTGAAGAATAGTAAAAAAATAAAAAAATAAAAAAAATTATACTTTTTTTTTTCAAAAATTATTTCTAGCAATAAAATAATAATAAAAAAAAATTTTTTAAATCAAAAAATTTTTCGTATCTTTTTCAAGTTGCATTTTCATTGTTTAATTTTCTCAAGATTTAGAAAACATTTTTTCATAAGTTCTTTAAATTTTGAAGAAAATTTCATTTTTTTATTGTTTTTTAATGAAATTTGTGTACAAATACTCAAAGGTATTTTATCAAAAATTCAACTTTTCTTTTTTTTTTAAATCGCTTTATTTTTGGTCGCTCGGCATCTCGGCCATTTGTGACGCTAAAATTGTTCATCTTATTTTGTAAGTTTGCAATTTTTTCTCAATTTCGACTTATACCCCCTCCTGTAACCCTATCTGAGTACGCCTCTAGCCCAGTGTTGTACATGGCGTCAATTTATCAAAAAAAAAAAAATTTTATGAATTGTTAATTTTTTTTCAACAATAATTATAAAAATTATGTGATATAAAATTTTTTGAATTTTTTTTTTTTTTAATAATTTTCAACAATAAAAATATGTCTACCAAAAAAAAGTTTGTTAATTTTTTCTAGTTTTAATTTTAATTTTTTTAGAAAATATTTTTTCATAATTTCTTCAAATCAAAAATATACATGTTTTGTACCGACCTCCTTAAAATTTATTTTGTAATTGCTTATTGCTTTAGAGAGTGGGGGCAAATGAGACTTTAGAGAATTTGATACGCGATGTAATGGGATAAACAAACACGTATCAACTTCTGCTTCCTATCTTTTCCTTCCAAAAATTTATATAAATCAGTACCCATGGCCCCTGCCAACCTTATATCGACCACGTTTGAAGTAAGGGGCATAGCATATCTCAGTTTGAAAGTTTCTTGAGTTTTTTCTTCGCACGTTGCTCTGAATTCGCTTACAAAAAATACACTGCTCTGATAGAACATACTTGGTTTTGACTTCTCCTTGGCTGCATTCAAATGGACCCAGTCTATGTTTGAATGTTCCTAAATCAAGATATGTACTTTCGTCACAATTTACAAATTAATCCCCCCCCCACGTCCCTCATTCATTTTGTTTGGAAAAAAAAATGCCTAGCTTGGTCTAATAGTCCTCATCAAATTACAAGACAAGCACATAGAGTGCAGCAGGCCTGTCGCCACAGAGGGTAGAGAGGCTCATAGCAAAATGTGCTCCTCCCTAGCAAGGTTTCGTATTTAATACAAAAGTACCAACCAAGCAAACAAGGAGAAGTCAAACCACCTCTAGGATTTGCTTAGCTTCCCTGAAATGACCGGCTGGCTCCGAGATTGAATTGTACTAGTAAAAATACCAATACAAAATGGAAATGCTTACCTTAAATCACGTTTATAGTGGCCCTTGATCACAGGCGTCTGTATGCTGCTTTCGAACACAGCGCCGGCTGCTCCTACAGGACAAAGATAGAATTAAATTCAATTCATAAGCCCAATCCCATGGTAAAAGGGAATACGATGAATTACCTGTGAACCGAACTTCCCCGGTGCCGAAGACGATTTCATTTCTGTCCGCCGAGAACAACACTTCGCCTCTAGAGCCAGTGATGTTGAACGAAGGCGCGTTGAATTTAACAGTGTTGTTTTCTACAAACCCAGTTAATACATGTACAGTTGACCGTACGAAAGAGAGCGGGGCAAATATTACTTCTACACGACACTTACTTAGGATAAAATTAGAGACTTCTTTTCCCCTGGAATTTCGTATACTAACGGATAAATTATGCGATGTGACGAAAGACAAAGGTCTACCGTGCCTCGAGTTGATACTAGAGGCGACCAACGAATCCATAAAGTACGCCTTGCCGTTCAGCATAACGCCTCCTTTGATGATCTTCAGCGTTCCAATACCGTCCTGGAAAAGTTACACGGTATGGAGTCTCGACGATATTGTACGCTAGGACGCGTCTAATTGAAAATGAAATATCGGTACGGACGAAATTTATGCATCGAAAGAATTAGCGAAGCTTTTTCAGGCCGCAATAAGTGACTTTTAAGGAATGCGAGGCAATTCATCTTGACGCGAGCAAAAATATTCTCCCTTTTCGCGTTCCGTCCCGCGGTACGAGGCCGTAAAGTGAAGAATGAAAATACGTATGTTGAAAAGGAAAGTTGTCGGTGGTTAGCCCCACGGGTTTACAACCATAATATAAGTTAGAAGGGAGAGACGGCACACACTTCGTATATGGCGGTATAGTACGCCGATATTCATACTGTTGCCGCACGCCTTCGCTGATATTTTAATAAAACTCTTCTATGATTTATTGCCAGTTCCAGAAGATGCCTGCTGATCATATAATGTAATTCTGGCTCTATTGTAACCATCGGAACGTACGTGCGCAATTTATGATGAAAGAGAACATCATCGTTGAATTCTCCTATACGTATGCGGAGCACAGCAGCTCCGTATTTGAATTTAATGACGGGCGTTTTTCTTCTACCAACGTAACGCTGCTGCGTGAAAAAATTATCGGCTTTGTCCTATAAATCGTATTTTTATACGCGACCACAGAACGGTGATTTATACGCACACGTGGACATAATTAAAATCGAAGGTTTCGCGAACCGATTGGAAAAAAAATTCCCACAAAGTCAGACTTTTGCCTCATTCGTCGCTCTATAAATATTATATTTCATAAGTAAGCTTGTCGACAAGCAGTATTGTATACACATCGTCAAATGCGCGAAGACAAATATTTCGAATTTTTGTAATCACGAATACGTAACATTATTTCGACCGTGTATAACTGTACCTTCAAGTATTCACTAAAAGACAGACGCTTGGAAATATGAAATATTTTTCTAGCGGAATTTTTCTGTTTACAAAAATCGTCAGCGTGAAGTAGTACGTCCGTCTTATTTCATAAAATGAAAAAATGTTCGAAAAATTTTTTCGCTTTCATGCTGATGAAATGTGTATTAACACAAGTTACTTAGTTATTCGACGAATGCTCGACAACCTCCGATTTGCATACAATTGAACCTTATTGATGGAAAAGAGTGAAAAGAAAGTGAAAAATGTTTAGAAATCTGTAAATACATAGGTTGCACTTGACAAATACCTCACAAAAATGATAATAAAACATCTAAGCATCCCTGTCCCATTACTAGAGATGAGTTCTTAATTTGTGGAAGTTCAGGTTTTTAAATAATATCATCGATAGCTTCACTCGTACTCTCTGTATTTCTATGACTTATGTGCTATGTGGAAGTAAAGTCTGGCTCATGTTATAGTTCCTAATTCGTTACTTATTTATTTTCTTGTCAGGGAACCACTTGAACTCAGGTATTTCAAACGGACAACTTTCGTTGGATTGTGTATGCAAAATTTCAACTGCAATTATCAACTCTGAAGAGCTGTTTCATTTTTTGAAGTTTGAGATTGCGAACTCTGGAATATTTCTTTTTTTTCTTTCTTTTTTTCTATTTCTTTTTTTCTTTCTTTCTTTCTCTATTCATTTGTTCAAAAATCAAAATTATTAAATTAAAAAACCAACGACAAAGTGTACAACAGGGCATCATTAGATGATAATTTGTTGATCATGAAAATATATTGTATAACTGTCTGTTAGATCTGAAAAGTCCGAAATAGGTACGAAATTAACTAATTAAGTGGTAGGTTCAAAAGTACAGAATTAGTAAAAAATGAAGTCGGAAAAACAAACGTAAGAAGCCATGCCGCATCACTGGAGCTGAGTTTTTCATTTGGCTGGTTCAGGTTTGCAAAGAACGTTGCTAACCCCTTCATGGCTACAAGTCATACCCATCCCTTCCAAAAGAACTAAAAAAGTTAAATTTAGAACAAAATCATAATTATAAACGCATATTTTTTAAATTATAACTACTTGAGGTTCCTCAAATTATCCTCAAATTTATACGATCCGCCATTTTGGATCTATTTTAACCCAAATTTAAGAGGTCATATTGCGGTTATTAACTAACCATATGTACAAAGTTTGACCTTTATAGGTCGATTTAGTGAGGAGATATGAAAGATTCAAGAAATTTCATGACTCGAAACTTCCTCGAAAAGCTCTTTTTCACTCTAACTACCCTACAAATTCACTTGAGAAGCTAAAATCAGAATTAGTTACTTTCTTGAACTCATTTTATCATATGACACCAAAATGAAAATTTTACCATATCTCATGTACCGCCGCCACAATATGAGATCTATAACTCCTCCTCCTCCTCCCCTTCAACATCATGTATGGAGATGAATTGGGAATATAGTATACCTCTTCCCAGTTGGGTGAAAATTCGCTCTAAAATTCGCTAGCGATTTCCGTGGACTAATCGCCCGTCTTTTCTGCCTATAATTTCGCTGGTAAATTCGCGTGAAATATCGCGTTTGCGCGTCGCGGTTCATTTTAATAGCGACTGCGCATCTAAATTCGCGTTTTATTTCGCTAAGCGATATTTCGGGCGATTATAGGTGCGCAGTCGCTATTAAAATGAACCGCGACGCGCAACCGCGATATTTCACGCGAATTTACCAGCGAAGTTATAGGCAGAAAAGACAAGCGATTAGTCCACGGAAATCGCTAGCGAATTTTAGAGCGAATTTTCTCCTTTTCAACATTACAAATATACGCATATATATATTGGCGCATGAACATAGAACATAATATATATTTTTATTTTAATACTTTAATTTTTTATACACTGTGTCTAACTGATTTTAACACCCCCAAGTGCGAAATTCCCTTTCATGGAAAAAATATATCACCTATTTCATTTTATTTGGCGTCATTATGGCATAATGAGTAATTTAAGACTTATAACTACTCAAATCCTACGATTTAAATAATTTTTATCCTATTGTAAAACTATATGCGCGAATGTAATTTTTTCTAGCTCATTTTTTCAGAAGTTGGCCATATTTTGAAAAACTGTTAAAATGTGCATTTATTTCGAGTTAAAAAAATTAAAGTTCATAAAGAGAAAATACAGTGTATGAGAAGCACATTAGAAAAAAAATCGCGTAATTTATACCCTTTTTAACGGGTTTGAACATTTTTATATTTTAGAACATATATCAACGCGAATGTTCAAGGTTAAATATGTTTAAATCGTGTATCTTGAGCGTAACGAAACGCGAGCGCAACGAAAATATTCCATGTACAACCAAAAATTAAAACAAAGGAAGAAAAAATGAAGAAATTCTGGGTTTTGTTTACCCCCTCCCCAAATATGGTCGAAAACCGTTAAGAGATTTTTGATTTTACGAGTCAAATCTGACGGGTAAAGGTGCCCCAAAAATGAAAAATATCGTAATAAGAACATGAAAAAATATGTGGAGCCCTATTCAAAATGTTGACCTTCCTCCCTCCTCCATTTTGGGGTTGGGAGTGCAGATTATGGTTAAAAATCCCTAAATGTTAATTCGAACTGAAATCCAAAATTTTGTCAAAATCGAACCAGTGTAGTTGCGGAGGAGAAGAGTCACAAAGAAAAAAATCAAACCATGCAGATTCATAATTATAAGTATATTTATTTAAAAGTCACTAAAACTTAGCGTCTTGTTGATAGCAGATGAATTATTCGACTCAGCAGGCACCACAGGTGATGGTGTTGATGGTTGAGTCATCATCATGCTGTCATCAGTGACATTACTTATCGACACTTCAACAAAAAAATGTGAAAAAATATTAATATCAAATGATTTCATCGTCAAAGTCTTAAAAAAATTATCTTACAGCAATGGTTATACTTACCCGTATTATCAATATCTTCCCCCTTATTTAGTACCTTTTCCCCTCTCTTCAACGTATCATTACATGTGAAGGTGCTACTGTTGGAGAAGAGGACTTTTCCCCTGATGAATTCGACGACTGAAAATATATGTCATTTCTTAAAACTTATCAAAATACGTATTAGACACTGATAGAAATTTTTTTCTATCACTATACCTCAGACTCTGACGATTCAGCATCCCGTTTTCTTTTTGCGTAAAACGAGCTCCTTCCTACTCGTTTCCCGTCAAAATAATATTCCTTATTTCCTTTCCTAATGTAATATAAAAATATTATTAAATTAAATAAAAAATTGACGGAAAATTCGAGTATATTTATTTATAAAGTAGGTACCTACCAATAAGTTTATCTATTTATACATGTAATATGTATTGAAAATTCATAAATACTTACCCACTTCCTCCAGACATGATAATGGGGCACTCAAATATATGTAAATTAAAAAAATAAAATTTAAAAACATATACGATAAGTCGCACAATAATGTTCTCGTTATTGATGCTTAGGCGCGCGTATAATAATACGTTGGTACTTGATAGCGTCTCTAATATACGCACACTACCACACTTATTTATTGTATCGGTATAACGTGCACGATTCTATTTAAAAATTAACGAACTCGCGCAAAGGCGAAATCTTAAGCGAATATATGGGCGATTTTTTGAGCAAATCAACTGTAGTTTTTTTCGCTGGTAATATCGCCCGTTAGCGCGAATTTATAAGCGATAATATTATTTTATATCACCATAATTAGCGACTAGCGATATTTCAATCGCTGTAAACAGCGATCAGCGATATAAATCACGCTGGTTGCTGCTTTTGGCGATTTTATGCGCGAAATTTCCGAGGAATAACGCGATTAACCGCGATTTTAGTCGCGTATAGGCGAATTTTCACCCAACTGGGTTATTCCTAATAACCATATGACTCCATATTGATTACATCGACCCTTCCTTCCTAAATCAGGTAGGCTATGTACAGGGTTAGGCAGAATCCAAAAAGAAATGAATCGAATCCGAATCCAGAAGAAAGATTCGTGCAGATTCGAAACCAATTTTTGAATCACAAATCCGAATCCACGAGATGTTATATTTTTTTTCATTTTTTTTGTCACAGATCGACAGATGTCAGATGCCAAGATGTAATGCTTATAAATAAATTTATAATACAGCTTACTTGTGTCATGTTTATAAGAAACGAGAGTGAGGAAGAAGAGAAATAAGACATAAACATAAGTGTCGAATTTTCGAAGTAACATTTTTTCCCTTCAATTTATGGATTGGTGACAAATCATCGAAATGAATCGAATTCGAATCCATAATAGGATTCGAATCCTTCGATTCCACATAATATCGAATCCGAAAAAAAAATGAATCGAATCCGAATAATGAATCCTCAAAAATTGGATTCGAATCTATTGAATCCGTATTCGTGCCCAACCGTGGTCTGTAATAGCCGTCATTTTTATATTGGATACTCAGCAAAGAATAATATGAAATTTGTTTCCATTATGATAATTTTTGGGATGGTACTTTTATCCCTCTTGTTTGCACTCAATGTTTCATCTATGTTGTGAAGTAATAGTGTGACTACGCAAGCCCTAAAGGGCCAGTAAGGCCATCCAAACGAAGCGAAAGTCGATTAAGACAGAGTGGCTCAAGAGCGAAAGAACGAGACGTTCTGCTCACATTTCGCTCGGAGTGGAAAAGAGTTCATTCTTTGGCATTCTGAGTAGAAATTCTGAGCGAATTCCTTATTTTTTTCGCTTATCACTTCAACCAATCATGAGAGAGTATACATTATCTACTTAGATCCCTATTTATCATTTTGCGTCATTTTTCTCATTACTGGAGAAAGGGAACGAAGAATCTGAAAAATGGGGGACTCATTCCTTTGTTCGCGAGTGATTTGTTATTCCGCTCTTTTTTGCTCTTCAAAGAGCGCATTCCGGGCGCGCTCGGAGTAATGCCCAACTCTAGATTAATGGTTACTGGTTGCGAAATTATAAGGGAAGCGTAACTCCTAGTAATTCATAATTCTATTGGTAAAAAAATAGAATTTTTACGCCTGTTATCTTTATTTTGAGAAATTAATCACTCGAATCAACTCCGTAAATGCAGTTACCGCAATAAAATTATACCCCCCCACTCTAAACCTTCGCGTTTTCATTCAGTCGACTACTGCTCGTTGCAACGGTCGGACGTACACAGCCGCGTTCGCTCGGTATTCATCGTAATATTGCGTGTAAAAGCTACATCACAGCTCGTAACACATACAATACTCACCGACGTGAACTGCATTACTTCCATGAACCACAGGGTTAGGCACAGATTGAACACGACGATCAGTATGAGAACCAAGATGAGTAAGAATAGGCACCGTTTTCGCCATCCGTAAATACCGATTTGCGTTTTTACCGGATCTCGTGGCCTCCGTCTGGATGCTGACGGTTCGTCTTCTAGACTGGAAGGTCTGTGAGTAAACAGACGTGGAAACGAGTAAATAAGGAGGCGATAAGGCGAAAATTAATTAAAGTCAATTAAGCGCGGGAGGGTGCGTCCAGATTCGAGTTTACAAGACGTTAGATGTTCGTAACTTATTTTCTCCTTTTCGACGAATAAAATCCGGGGTAAAGGAATAGCGAAAGGAGGAAAAGTAGCGTGGAAAAAAATATACTCGTCGTCCTCGTCGAAAAATAGAAGAGTAAAAAATCTGTACAACTTGTATAAACAAGGTAATGTGATTACGTTAACACTTCGAAAGTGCATTTTGTGATTTTCAAAGAAAACTCACTTTAGTGTATAATAGCGTCGAATAGAAGAATGATTCTTTTCTCTTTTGATGCCATAACACAAAATAAACTTTTCAACGTTTTTACAATCAGGAAAGGAAACGCGTAGTGCAGAATATTTTATAAAAGCAGAAATTACACATATTTTATAACTGGTGCGATATTGTCGCTTTAATGTATTTTTTTTTTCGGAGTTCTTCTATTTTTCGCATAGTGCACGATGCTTTCTCGTTCTTTTGTCGTGTTCGAGTTGGAGAATTAGATTGTACTATGGTATGACTATACATGTTGCATATACGTACCCGGCATTTTCGCGCGAACTCGATGGCAGCATTTTGATCCATTCTTCCGTTTGATGGGACTGTAAATAAAACACGATACTTTAGCAACACAAGCTTGTCCCTTCGAAGAGCGAAGTTTATCGTGCAACTTATGCAATGAAGAATTTCGCGCCATCTTTTAATTACTAGGCATATAGAGCACTCGCGAAAGGCGTGGTAGTTGCAGGTAAATAAATTCATGTAGATGGCGGGCATCGGTAAAAATGACACATCTCCGACATATGGTCCGGAGTTGGTTGCGAGTTTTTGCACTCGTAAAAAACTAAATCCGCGTTGAAGCCGTAAAAATAAAACTTTACTACATCTCGGCGGTGGGTAATTTTTTGGGGCTTTTTATTACGAGTCGGCTTGGTTACGCGGATTATTATGACGCTGGCGCATCTCTCGCGGTTATTAATTAAAACTAACGTTAAGACTAGACTAACCATTTGTATGCGGTGAGTGAAAATTAATCGCGAATTCGACTCGTCGGTGTTGACATTCGCATCTTGAGAATTCCAATATCGCGCCGAAACCAACGAATTCGAAACAGCGTTTGAGTACGGGAATAGGTAACGAATTATTTTTCGAATCGGCAACGTTATGCGGTGATTTTATGATAGCTATGAGCTGTGTACGCGCCGTGGCGTTATTTTAAGAAACTGGAACCGATCCACCAATGTATACAATGTGGAGAGAAATTTCTCATTTCGTTGTACCGGTGATTTCTTGGCTCCGTGTGATCGGCTCGAGAATTAATTCGTTACCGGGTAGTTATTGTGTTTGGCATTTGGAGTGGGGATAGAAGATGTTAATTTTTTTCCGTAATTTTGGCATAACGATTTGCTAGAGTGATACGGAAAGTTGATGCGTAAACATAGCCTGTTTTCGGTTTGTATACCGTATGAACAAGTGTTACGGTTTACGTTTCGGTATTCAGGCGTGATAAGTGAAATTAAATAAATAGAGGAGTTAGTTTGATGTATGGCAGTGCTTGAAATGCTATTTGGGTCTTGTGAGTTTGTGGAAATATTCAATAAATATTTGTTATATAGGATCTGGACTCGTCTTTCGTTCAAAAAGTAATTAAGAGATATAACGATGCGTGGTCGATAATGGATCTCTTATACATAACTCATACTTTCTGTGGCCAGCTTTGTAGAAAAAGTTGGGGAAAGTAATACACAAAAAAAAATTAACAAAAGCCCCATGTCGAAATACGTATACCATGTCCCCAACTTCAAACATAGCCAAAAAGGGTGTAGGGCTCTTAAAGGATTAACATTTGGTACCATGAGTACTTCGGAGTACCTAGAAGGACATTACTTTTTTCCGTAGAGGTATTCTCAAGAATGAAATTATGTATTGTCCCCTATCACATTCTAGTCAGCGAGGTACCAGACACCATAACAGATGTAAAGTGACTTTCATAAATCCTCAAAAATGATCCAAAGAATCAGTTTTTAATAAATTGGCCAAAAGTACCATTCCAATTATGTACTAAAATTTTTCAGTAGTCAAGGTTTCGCATGACCCCCAAGGATCAGTGAAGCTCACCTCAAATAAACTTCCGGATTTCATCATTCTTCATACGACACTTATAGGAAAAATGAGCAAAAGGAAAATAAATCTATTTTTATTTCTATACGAAATAAGTGTTCTCCTCATTTTTCCAATGAATTGCTTTGTAAGGCAATTTAATGAAAAATAAATAGCCATTTTGCGTAACTGAAGCTGAGCTTTTTATTGAATTTTGTTTGCTCAGGTTCATTTCATCTTCTGACACCATAATAAAAAATTTTTGACTTTTGTGTACACCCAATACTTTTTGAGAACAATAACGCTTTCGAAGATAAAACTGGCATGAGGCATTTAAGCCTCACCAAACCTTCCTCAAATTTTGGCCATCCTTCATTTTTAATTATTTTAAATTGATTTTAAACCGAATTCAAGGAGTCATATTCTGGTTGCTAACTAACTCTACATATAAAGTTTGGCATTTCTAGGTCGATTCAGTGAAGAGATATGGAGAATTCATAAAATGTCTTATCATTATTTCCCCTCAAAAGTCTTTTTATGCTTCAACTCCTCTCAATATGAACGCAGGAGGGTAAACTTGAGGTATCCTAGTCTTTTAGACTCACTTTATCATCTGGCACCGTAATCAAAAATTTTGCGCCTTCTGTTTACTCCATCTCATTTTAAAAACAATTAACCCCCCCCCCTCCTCCACATCACATATAAATGTGAAGTTGGCATGCAGTACTTCTCGTTACTAGTAATTATATGAGTCCACCTTTTTCAAATCTGAGTTATTAGAGGCTCCTCAAGCCTCCTCAATTTTGGCCATTCCCCATTTTGCATCTGTTTTGACCCAAATTTGAAGGGTCATATTCTGGTGTTCAATTAACTGCGCATACACAACTTTAGCTTTCCAGGTTAATTTGGTGAAGATACATGGATTTTCACGTTAAACACCAAACACTACCAATAAGACAATTTGGGGGCGGGAGAGAGGTTAGGTCTGAATGAGGGGTTTCGTGGACAGGGATTTTAATAGTGACCTCAATTTTTTATGTCAAATTTTTTCAGAGGTTAATTTTTGAAAATACTGTATTTATTTACGTGTATGAGTGTTCGAGAATGAGATTTTCAGTGATTATGTTTTGAATTTTGAAATTTTTTGTGGGATTTTCAAGAGTTCCTAAAATTTGATTTCTCAAAATAACATGTTCTCGTCAATGTAGGGGGTTTCGGAAACGAAGATTTCGATAGTGAAGTCAATTTTAATTTTTTCGAAATTTTCAAGAGTTTCCAAAATTTGATTTTTGAAAATACCATGTTTACATCCATATAGGGTTTTTCGCGGATATAATTTTCAATGGTGAAATCATTTTTGAATTTCGAACTTTTTTAGGGGCTTCAGAGAGTTCTTAACATTGAAGAAATCAAATTTTGGGAACCACTAGAAATGTTCGAGATTCAAAGTTGTTGCTTCCGTGTAATTGTTCGTCATCGAAAACCCATACACTGGCGCGACGTGAAGATAGTATTTCAAAAATAAAATTTTGGAAACCCCTAAAAATGTTCGAAATTTAAAATTGACTTCAACACCAAAATCTGTCTTCTCGAAACCCTTATATTGACGTGAGCGTAGTATTTTGAAGAATCGCATTTCAGCTCTGCACATTTAAAAACCCCTACACCCGTTTTGTGCCATTTAAATTAAGCAAGTTTTTGAAGTTTCTCGAATATTATCTCAGTTTGTCGATACTCTTGAAAACTGAGGTGTCGAATTTCGAGAACCCCGAGAAACCGTCTCACTTTTCGAAATGCGTATCGAATTTTCGGAAACAATCTCCACATTCCTGAAGTGTGTCGTTTTTTGTAAACCTCGTGTCTAAAAAAAGTTGACTTATTGATAAATTGTAATTTTTCAATTAATTTTGAGAAGAACCTCGTTAATTGATTTTACTATTGAAGTATCCATAGCAGCTATTTAGTAAGCAAAAAATAAATAAATAAAAAATAAAAACGGTATGTTAAATCATAGTTTTGAAATAATCACTGAACTAACTGATCATTCGTTGTATTCAGGGGAAAATCGTGTGATAAATTATATCTATGATTAAACTCTATTTTTTTGAGCGGATTAGTTCCGAGAAACAATTCATCTCATATGCTATAAGTGTACCGTCTATCGTTATTTATAATTTACCTAAGCGCGAGTATTAAATATTCGTGTTCACATATTCAACTCGTTGAAAGAGATAAATTGTGAGTACCTAATAGTCATCCGATAACCAAATAAATATAAATAATGATTTGTTCAGTTTATTTACCGGCAAGGACGTTATGAGAAAATAAAGAGGAATCTCTTTTCGTTAGCGAATTTTATTAAACCCGTGGTCGAGTTCGATGCATCTAGTGTTCTACGTCTGAAGCCGACCAACCGTAATATTTACTGTAGATAAAAAGAGGAACTAGGGAACACAACAAATCCTTTCATACACATAAACGAGTCTAAAGTTTGCAAAATGTTACGTGAAATCGAATGGGAATCAATGGATAGGTTTTTATTTATTAGAAAAATGCATTCGCGGTATTTAGAAAGCGAATTTTGAACAATTGACTTCTATTCGTGGCATCGGGGTTCGAGCGAAAATTCATTTCGATGGTGACGCTGGATGTGGAGGTGAGCCGGTATCCATTTATAAAAACCTATAAATTTCAACTTTTTACCCGAAATTAAGGCCGACATCGCGTTGCCGTTTGTATCATAGTTAATTACGTCCCATCGTGTTTACTCATAATTAATTATAATTTAATAGCAGAGTTAGGCTGAAGGGATGAGCGTCTTGCTGAAACATTTGTATGAGAATTAAGGTCGAAGACGATTTTAGTGTTTTGCCCTCTATGAACAGGACGAGGGTATGAGTAGACAGCGAACGGGAAAAAACCGAAGGGTGAACTAGAAGATGATAATAGTATGCGATGGTAGTGGCGTAGGTCGTGCGTAGACGTTCGCAGATTGACGTATGTGGTGTCGTGGTTGTATCTCGAAACGATAGTCGGTACTGTATGGGTGTCTGCGAAAAGGATCGAGCATATTATCGCCCCTTAAGCGGGCCGTGGAGAATTTCCCAAGTCACAGGAGAAAGGCGAACGTGAATCCGAAACGTTTTAGGATCTTTTACTTGTTCGTCGAATCGTATAAAACAAGCTGTGTATAACGGTAATGAGTGTGCGTTTTTCCCCCGGTTTTTATTTTCTCTCTCTCAATGCCTCTGGTAAGGTGGAAGAGGAGAGGGGAGGAAATTACGCGAAACGTGTGGTTTCGAAATTTCAGCCGTGTGTGGCGGCTTCGTCGGCAAAGAAATGAAAACATTTCGTATGCACAATTATGAAATACACAACCTCTAGCTTGTGTAGTTTTCCTTTGAACACATGTTGAAGCGAAATGTGGCGCTGGTACTGTAAAGGCGGCGGTAGCGGATAGAGAAAAGGTTTCGGCAACATAGTTAGGGAGTTTACTAATGACAATACAACAGGGCATCCCATCTGCTGTTGCCGCCTTTTTGTGTACGTACAATCCGAACAACACGTGTAAAATTGACATAATGGCTCATATACATTAAAGTTTTATTTAAATCCCCATTTAATGCCATCTAAGGCCTACGTGTTTATGCAGACTTGTGCGTCGCGTCGACACATACGCCTGTTACGGTCGCGTACAACTTAAATTGTTTGTAAAGTAATTGTAACGAAATTTAAACCCTTTTTCTGCGCCGTTTTATATTCGACGACTCGCTTAAACGTCGCGTCAACGCATATATCGCCTCGATTCGACGTTCCTCTGTACCCTCGGGTGTGCGAAATGGGCCTAAGAAATATTTTTAAATGCTCATTTAATGCTGTCATAACTTTCTTCTAGTCTTTTCCAATGCTATTTATACGTTATTAATGACGAACGGATTTATTTATCATTTTCAGAACCGAGAAGCGAACGTAGATGTCGATGTAGGTGAGTAAACGCTGATTTTCCAATTTTCAGTGCACTGTATGGGAATTCGACGATGTGAATAGGAGAAATATGAATTTTGCAATAACGCTAGAAGAGCTGTGTAAACTTTTGTAATCAAATTTTGGAGATCTAATCGATAGATGGTGCTTGTGAAAGGCTATGTTGAAGTACAACTTTTTCGTAACTTGTAGTTTAGCAAATTGAATAAGATATTCACATAAATATGTATTGATTGGTGAAGGAAGGCTTTTCAATTAATTCGTTGTCAAACAATTTTTCGAAATGAATCGAAAAATCAATAAGCAAATGAATAAATGAATAAATAAATAAATAAATAAATAAATAAATAATCATCTTCAACTATAATGAAGATGATCTTATTAATATAATATAACCGCTTAGAAAGGCATTACGCCAAATTTTGAATAGATAGGCAACTTATATGTCATGTATGCATTGCATAGCTTCATTTGCATACATAAAGAATTTAGGTGTGTGTTATGACTAATATGTGAATAAGAATTGCTCGTGTTTCTCAAGTTACAAAATTTTTAATTTCAAAAAAATTTTTGGTAATTCAAATTTTTCAATTCAATTCCTTGGATTGAGATGGGGCGTAATTTATCATTAAAAAATCCAAAAAAAATCATTCTTCCTTCTCTTCGCGACTTCTTAATTATTTGTTTGTGGAAGTATTTTGTGCTAAAAACAGGGACGTACCGAAAGGGGGGAGGGGGGGAGCTTCCCCCTCTTGGCTTTTGGAAAGTTGGTAAATTTGGAGTTTTAGCGTAAAAAGTTGGTAAATTTGGAGTTTTAGCGAAAAGTTGGTAAATTTGACCACTTGTGCAGTATTTAAATTTTTTGAAGACTAGCAAGACTGTGCATCATATTTTTTCGTGGAGCAAAAAAAAAAAAAAAGGTCAACAGTTGGTAAAATTTCATGGTATTAGTTGGCAATTTTAGGTTTTCTCCCCCCCCCCCCCCCTGAAGAAGGTCTTCGGTACGCCCCTGGCTAAAAATGAGAATAATATCTCATTTACATGGCATGTACATATATCATACAAAAGTTCAGTTTGTACTAATTTGGTGGACTTGAACATATGAGAATTGAGCATTTTGTTACTAAAGTCTCAAAAAATCTGAATTTTTTTTCTCGAGTTTAAATATCTTGACTTCCAGCAACGAACATTTCTCCCGGCAGAAATAATAATTTTGGGTTTACGAAAGTAAATGTTCTAGTACCATATTTTGTGAAAATTTGAAAGGTTGGTGGTGAATGAATCGTTTTCATCATCATTGGAATGATATATTTGATGAAATTCCGTCCATAGTCGGGTTAGCCTATGGACCTGTATTTGAGGTACAATATGCTTATTGCCCTCAGTAATTGTATGAGCTTATATTTATGAAATTTGAGCTATATGGGGCTCTTAAACATTCTTCAAATTTTACCCATCCGCCTCTTTTGATTTATTTTGACACATATTTAATAGTATAAATTTATCATAAAATCTAACTAAAAGAAATATAATTATTACTGTATTCATTTCTAAATCATCTTCTTATTAGTCCTAAGATCATTTTTGCAGCGTTTCAAGAGTTGCCATCAAGGCGTCACTCTTTCGGTGATTCATCGTAATTTTCCACTCTAATTTAACATCTGTGTAAGTAGTTTTACCTATGTAATGATCAGAAGGATGTTTGGAGGAAAATTTACTTCAAATTTATTTGTCAAGTCGAATAGAATGGAAATCTTGACACGAAAATTCAACTTTTGGAATCCATTGCGACGCTATTATTGTTTTAGATTGAATCAAGAGAACGGGCGTGATGATGTTATACTATTTTATATTTTCCTTTGATTCTGAATAATTTTTAATTACAATTTTTTTTCTTTACTTTCACAATGAAAAAAAAAAGAAGCGAAAGAAATAGAAGTAAATTCCCTCCTTGCCGACAATAAAGTAAAAAATCGCCCTTTTCGTACGATTCTTTCAAATGAACCCGACCATCGTCGAGTTAATAAAGTAACCATCTTGACACTTGTACGGCGTCGGCACGTAGTGAAGAGGAATGGAAACGCGTGTTGTTGGAAAAAGTCTAAAATAACCGATGTTATTTGGGTGACGGCGTCGCGCCGTTAAACGAACATGCGGTCTGGCGGGTTACACAGAATCTATGGTAATCATATTGTTGCGGCTGTGAAATAGGGGTAACGGTAGAGAGAGCGTTGATGTTTGCAAAATGATTTCGCGACCCTAAAGTATAATAAACACTTAATGGCGCTTGACATCGTAATGAGGGGTTATTTAAGTTAGATAAAATTACCGCGTTGTTTCGCGTCCTCCCTAATCTGCGCGCATTGCTAAGCGGACCCCACGAAAACAATGAATTTCTTGTATCTAATTTGGGTAAAGCGGTCGACTATGTAGTTTGAAGAGATTAAGGCGTCGAAAAAAGCCTGGTAAGATAAGAAAAACGTATGCGACTTGTTGAGTACGGTGGATGATGAATGAGGCGAAGGTGTTCTCGGTTTCTCGCCGCTCGGATATCAGTAATTTTTATGCGCGAGATTACTGAAGCACCGGTGTATAGTTCACCCCCTCGATCGTGTAACGTGTTAGTTTAAAACGAGACGAGCCTTTAAAGCGACGACGTTGCGACGTCGTTGAGCTCAGAGTGAGGGCTGGTTTGCGTACAAATCTGACATTACGCGAACGCATTATAGAAAGTATTCAACGTTGTCACACATTTAAAATAGACCTCGGTCGGAATTCGTACAAAGAGTAATAAAAATGTCTGTCGTTTAGGGCAGCGAAACACGTGAAATGGAGTTGACTAGCGTCGGGCTTATGGTTAGTAATAAAATTTCCCGCAGTTGTAATCCCTACCGTAGCGAATGTAGGCTAGTTTTCGCGACGCTTTTGTAATAGCCTCTCGTAAGCGGCGCTGATAAAAGTTATGAAACGAGAAAATTTTACTATCAACGAGTTGCGTACACGTGGCGGGGAGTCGCAGGGAGAGCTTTTCTTGATAAGACGATGTACGCATTCCGAAGAGAACCCTAGTCGCGGCGATAACTCCGGTAACTTTTTTAATTCCTATCGACGATTCTTTCTCGACGACGAAACGAGCGCGGGCGGTTTTATTAGATTGTAAATGTCGGGGTATTTCTTTTCTCCTTTTCGCTGAGGGAAATGCAAAACAACTTGTTAGTTTCTTTGAAATATAATACCGGAAGAGACGTCGCGCTGTAGAGGGACACATGCCATGTATTCGCGCGAAAACTGAATCAATAATAGTGTACGTGGAATAGTGGAAACTGCAAACAACAAGCTGCTGAAAGAGATGGCGCGACGTTAGAGTGGCGAATAATTGTTAGAAAAATGTTCACCAGCTTTTTACCAAGTGCCAAGTTACTTCCTCGAGAATTCTAACTGCAGTTGTAAATCGTGTGTACGTATGTGTTGTATAGTTTACGCGAAAATGCCTTTTTTTTGTCATACGATGAATTCTCGTTCTCGCAAAATCGTCTGCGTTCTTTTTACTACTCGTTATGAAAGGAAAATACGTATATGTTCGATTCGTATTTCATCCTGGACGTTGGAGTGTTGCGAAAGTTATTGGAAGTGTTAATTTACTCGTACAAATTGTCCGGATGTTTTGAAACATCCTTTTACTTACGATGTAGGCAACATGTGGTATGAGTGTGTGTTACAGCAATACCCTTCATCATTTTGAAGGCGCAGTAATTCGGTGAAAAGAGAATGACTTCATATATAGGGTTCATTTGGAACCCACCTCCCGCAAAACACAAACATAGCCACTCAAGTTACATACATGTATGGTGGTCTGTCTGCTCAAAATATTGAAGGGGCTGAGATATACTCAGTTGAAAACGAATTTCACTGGCATAATGATTCAACGTCGTCTATTGCTCCAGCATGTTTGCCCATCAGTTACTCAATCGAGTCATGCGATGCAGAATTAGGACCTTACAACACCAAGCGTCTATAACACTGGTCGGGTGTATAACAGAAAGAGCTATGATGCTATAGTAGTCCTCGTAGATCTCTCACCTCTGAAGCTTGGGATCGAGGAAAGATCAGCATTATGGCTATTTAAACACAACAAAGATGGGACATTTATATGTCTGTTGCTGATATGAAGGCTGCAGAGCATCCAACCAGGCGACAATAGGAGTTTATGTGGACAATCTTCACATAAAACTTGAAAAAGAAGCTTCCACTGTCTGTTTCCAGATATCAAAACGTATGATGGACCTGGACTTCCATTTCAATTAAGTCATTAGTGGTAAAGGGGGCTTTGCTGCATTCCTTCCCAATCTGCGGAGTCGCTCTTCCCCACGCTGTAGATTTGGACTTCCTTTGGTAGATGGGTACCAAACACATCCTCGCACAATCTTATCGCTTTGCGGCGCGGCGGTTAGTTGGATATTTCTGATCAGAAGTAGCATGTCTATATGCGTGAATGGGTGTCCGAACTCTAGGAGAAAGAGCGGAGTCTTCTTCAGCTACCTCCAAACTAATTTTCAGTTTAGTTTATAACTTTATTTCGATTACCTATGTGGTAGAGGAGAGATCAGCACTTCTTCTAAATTATGTGAACGCCATTTAATAAATGAACTTCTCCCACTGAGTATTCTAGAATGGGGGGGGGGGGGTCTCATAAAAAAAACATAACATAAGCAGCTATGCTGTATTGCTGGAGCTGAGTTTGTAATTGAGTATTGTTTAGCTTTGCAAATTACATTGCTAACTTCTTTATGTCTACAGGCCACAATACCAAGTCTGAAAATCCCTACCCTATCCCCTCCAAACCCATTAAAGGAGGTGAATTTATAACAAATGTATTATTTCCTGCCATGGAATATTCATATGAACACACGTTTTTCAAATTATGACTACCTAAAGCTCCTCAAATTATCTTCAACTTTTTACGATCCGCCATATTGGATCGGTTTGACATAAATTCAATAGGTCATATTATGTTCATCAAGTAACACTACATGTAAAAATTGATCCTTCCGGGTCAATTTGGTGAGAAGATATGGAAGATTAATGAAATTTCCTGTAGCAATTTCCCCTCCCAAAGTCTATCTAATTCCCCTTCAAATTCACTTGGGAAGCTAAAATTAGAATAAGTTGGTCACTTTGGTTCATTTTATAATGTGAGGCCATAATAAAAATGTTCGACCTCTAGTGTACCCCCACCACATTTTGAGGTCTATAACCCCTCCTCCTCCCCTCCAATAACATGTATGGTGATGAATTGGCAATATAGTATACTTCTCATTACCAATAATCATATGACTTCATATGAATTACATTTTTACTAATTGGAGGCTCCTCAAGCTGCACTCAAATTTTGATAATCCGCTATTTTGCATCCATTTTGACCCAAATTCAAGAGATCATATTCTGGTCACTAACTTACTGCACATAAAAGGTTTGACCTTTTTAGATTGATTAGGTGCTGACATATGGAAGATTCAAGAAATTTCATGACTCAAAACTTCCTCAAAAAGCTATTTTTCGCTCAAACTCCCCTCCAAATGCACTTAGAAAGCTGAAATTTAGGTATGTTGGTATCCGTGGCCCACTCTTTTATATCAGATCAAAAACCAAAAAGTTGAGCATTTTCCCCCTTCTTCAGCCTTCCTCAATATGAGTGATCTGCCGTTTTGAGGTGTATAGAAAAAACAAAAAATTTCTTTTTCCGCTTTTTTAATTAGAGTCTCTCGTCAAATTTCGAGCAAATTTCACGTATACATGTATCCAAAAAAAATTGGACATTTGCCAGGTGATTACAAATGGTCTGAAACGCACGGTTTGAAAACCACGCTGTTCCTCAACTCCCTCTTTCCTAAATCAAGTAAGCTGTAATAGCTATCACTTTTATTTAAAACTCCACTAAAAAGGCATATGTTCTTTATCCATGGCTACCTCCTCAATACAGAACGCCTCGCACATTGTCTACTGGTACCCTTGACTGTCCTGTACAGCTTGCTCCAGTTTCATTTTTGTGCAAACCCCAGAGCTATTTTAGGCAATCCAGCTCAGATATCTGATGTCCTTGTTCACTGTGAGGCTACTCTCTCATCCCTAATAATGATATGAAACCATCGTTCACCACGTGCCTCCGACCTTGGCGGCAGTAAATAGCATAAGAAAAAGAAACCAAGAATTTATACCTTATACACTTTTGAACCCCCTCGGGTTGTGTTACCTTGTCGTGGTGAGGGGGCTTAGGTGGGCGCAAGCTCATTACAACGAGCATAAAAGAAAGCGGACAAAGGAACAAAGGGGAGAGTGAACCGTGAGTAGCTCTCTCAACCTTACATGGTTAAAACTTGTATCCGGCTCCCCCGATTTTCGAAGCGTCCACAACCAAAAGCACTCAGGAGAAGGAAAACTCCGAAAGATAAACCCTCTAGCAGGCAAGGGGAAACCACTGGAGTATTTTCCCAAGAGCACCATGATGAACTGTGACGAAGATATCAGCACTACTTCGGAATGTGGAACGTGAGGGGTTTGTTGCAACCTGGAAAGCTAAAAATTAAGTGAAATCGGAGAAGAACGCAGGCTATCGTCAGAAGTTTATGCCAGGATCCTGAAGTACTTCGGACATGTAACACGAGCCAACACGCTGGAGTCCATTGTGGTGCAAGGAAGAGTCGATGGAAAGAGGAGCAGAGGAAGGTACCCAACAAGATGGTCTGACCTAATTCGTACCCTCACGGATAGAACTTTTGTGGAGTGTACCAGATTGGCTAGAGATCGGGATAGATGGCGTAATCTCGTCTACGCAGTCACGGAGAGTCGTGGTCACAATGCCCCTGCGGGGGGCGGCACGAGTCACTGATGATGAAACTTTTGAAGGATAGAAATGTAAGAGTTCGCGCCGAAATGTGGAGCGTACAATGCAATTTATTGAAAAATGACATAATTCGGTTTCGTAAAATTTTTACTCATAGACACAAAACAATGAAACGCATGATTCTACTAATAAGTAAAAATTCTCCAATTTAGATTATGCTGCACCCGCTTCCTTTTATTTACAAGAAAACTGAATTCCTTTGTGTTCTAAACAGGGTGTCAATAGAAGCACAAATAAGCAGTAATAAAATGTACAAAGAGTCCTCGAGAACCACCCTAGAAAGATGAACTGGAAAAAAAATTGATAATCTATTCGCGATGATATTGGTACCTAAAGATTTCGAAATTAGGTACATTGCTCCAAAAGAAGAACAAAGACCTTCGACCAGAGGTAGAAGCATTCCTGAAGCTTTGAGCTCATCTTCTACCCAAGTATTGGTACGAAATCGCTCCCAAACAAATTCACTTGATGCTTATACACTCATGCCCTTTAAATTTTCAACCCCTTTCCTAGATAAGGTTCAGAATGTATTGTGGATTCAGTATTTGAAAATAGCACTCCTTGAAAACCTGATAGTTTATTTGTACCCATTGCTTGTGAGAAACTTAACATTTTAACTTACCATTTTCTTACCGTTGGTAACCATCCAGATAATTTGTGTTTAGTACAATTTGATATTTCCAATTCGATATTTATGAGAAGCGCCTGCCTACTCGTTAAATATATAATGTACTCTCAGATCATCGTAAAATCAAAAGTCTCGCAGAATGGCTCGTTCAAACAGCAAACGAGCATTGGGTTTTTATACTATAGAAAGAGGGTGCTTTTAATTACGAACAGCGAGTCGATAAAATCCGAAGAAAATGGTGTAAATTAGACGTCGAAACGATCGCCTACGGAGTATAAAGTGATCCGTTTCCTGTCCTTAATGCTCGCGTCGCTCATTTAAGTGGTTGACAAATGTGCAAAAATTTCGCATTCGTGGTGTAAATCGTGGAAAACGTCGTCGTCGTCGCGTGAAACGATTAAAGCGTTTCGTTTTCGAGAAAATTGATAAACAAATATCGAAACGAGAATACGCTAATTTAGACCGCATCGGCAGGTGGTGGAGACACGAGAGGCGATTTCATTTATCCGCCCTTTCGAAAGTTATTAAAAGTCGAAGTAGAAAGATTGTATTAATTTATAAGAAATATGCCAGCTAATGGGTTACCATTATTTCATATTAGAGGCTGTTGAATTTCATATCTAACTAGGCAATAAATCCTGGCAACTTCGTCTTCGCTTAAGTTTTCTCCGTGTAAAAGTATAAGTTTCCGGTAAACGAAAAAGCTTTTTAAAATTTATTTGATGTATAACAAGTCAAACAAACAGCCAACTGTACGATAGCCGATGTTGAAAACTTTATTTACGAAGTGAACTTAAAGAATATAATTTGCTCGTTTCGATTTACATAATAAAGCTATTTGGTCTCTTCCTTTTTTTTTTCTCGGGTGGTGTGTTTTTCTCGAGCATTTTTCTCGCTTTTTTTTCTTGGCGCTTTCGTCGTATTCGAGAATGTTATTTTTCGGTTACTTTCGGTTTCATTACGCGGTGCGTGCGTGCGGTGTTTTGTTTTGTGCGGCGGGGTTGTGTGATGGGGAACATCTGTAGTGGTATCGGTATCTCGGCGTTAATCTCTTTAATTCGAAACTTTCGACTGTTTTAAGATTGCGACGAGAAGGGACGAAGAGAGAATGTTTGGCTGGAACGACGGGTATTTGGCTTCGGTAGGAGACATCAAAGCGTATTTACTTTTGGGCTCGAACTTTATTGAAATGTTCGTCATTTACATTCTCTTTTTAAAGGTTGCTTTCTTTTCATAATTTTTCGCTTTTTAAAGTTTTAAACCCGGCTCGACAGTATCTTGATTGCGATTCTTTCGCAGTCGCGAGTCGTGCTTTTTTTCTAGTCGCGGAAAAATTCATTTATAGCGTTTGAGATAAGTCGCTAAAAAGATTCGGATTTCTTTGGCGTGTTATTTGTATTTGCCGACGAGAAAAAGGTATTCTAATTAAGCGACGGTATAATGAAATTCACGCTGCGACTTGGACGATTCGTTTATACTGAGAGTCGACGAGAGTTAGTGTGGTCCTAAAGGCAGGATTGATTTTTGCATCTCCTGTTAAATGTTTTTTTTTTTTTTTTTTTTTTGTGAATTCTTTCAATAAAATTAGAAAATAAGAAATAAATGAATGTTTTTCTTTTTTTTCCCTTCCTTTCCATCTTATCATTTTTGAATTTTTAACTTTTTAGTTTTGAAGAATTTTTCATGTTTTCGCATATTTCATTTTTTTTCACTTTTTCCATATTTTGACGTTATCTGAAATTTTTACATCTTTTTTTTTTAATTTTTGTATATTTTTTCATATTTGGATATTTTAAAAATTTTTAATTTTTAATTTTTTAAGATTTTGATTTTTTGATTTTGAGCAATTTTTATGTTTTTGGGCATTTTTCCCCTTTATTTTTGTACATTTTAAATTTTTGAACTCTTTTTCATCTTAAAACAGTTCTTTATCTTTAAACACTTTTCTTTTTTACACATTTTTCAAAAATTGCTCTATGTATGTACTTTAATTTTTGAATTCCGTTCTTTTATTTTTAGGCTTCTTTTTTTATTTAAAAAATTTTTTGAATTTTTGAATGCTATTTATTTTTAATTTTTGTTTTCAAGAAGTTATTTATTTACATTCTTCCAAAATTTTTTCAATATAGTTTGACTTTTATATGTTCAGATGTTTTTTTTTATTTATCAACTTTTTGTATCTTTGAATTCTGATTTCATTTTTTGTTAGTTTTTGAATAGTTCTTTATCATTTTGTAAATTTTTTTGCACTCTTCAAATTTTTTCTATCTTCTTATTTTCGAATACTTAGTTTTTCAAATTCAGAAAATTTTGACTCCTTTCATTCTTAGTGATATGTTTTGCCTTTGAACTGTATTAAAAGTTGTTCCATCTTTTTGTTTTCGAGTAATTCTTCATTTTCAAACATTTTTTATTTCAAACTCATTTTAAGCATTTTCAAGGAAACCTCCAAAAGTTTAACCTTCCATCAAAGTGAACAAATTCTTTTCGAAATAATATCATTGCAATATCTATTAATCAAAATTTCTGTTGTTATTGTCCATTGGGGGGGGGGGTTAGGGGGAGGGAGGCGGGATTATGAATTTTTCAAGTGTAAATTTTAAAAAACGTGTTTTTTTTGCAATGAAAAATGATTCAGTTTTGTAAATTAGTCTTTCCTCCCCTAAAAAAAACTGTTTTGGCTAAAATTATGGCATCAGAGTTGAAATCTCGTTGTTTGATCCTGTAATTGTGTTAAAAATGATGCGTATTAAGTTGAATTGTAAAATCGCCAGTAAAAGGTTACAAACCTCTGAAGAAAGAAGAGGACGCCTTAATTTTTTACATTTTTTTCAACTCTTACAATTTTTAAATTATTTTTGATGAATTTTTATTTTTGAGCATTTTTTTATTTGTTTTTTTAATTTTTTTAAGCGTTTTATTTTTTTATGAATAATTTCGTTTTTATTTTCTTTTTTAAACACTTCGTATTTATTTCATTTTTAGTCCGGAAAATTAAAAAACCAAAATAAATTGGTAAAATATTTTTTAATTTCAATTTTAAAAAGTTTTTCATTTGGAAACTTTTGTTTGATTTGAATTTTTTTTAAACGTTTTTTTTTCTTTCTTTTTCCTTTTAAGAATTCATCATTTGACATTTTTTGATTTTTCAATGTTTTATCCTCTCTTCTTTGTTTGTGGCACATGTCATTTCCGGACATTTTATGTTTGACGAATGTTTGAGCAAAGAATGACCTGCCACCTTTGCTCCCCTTTCTCCCTCTCTTTCATCGCCGTTTGTAGTTAAGCTTAATGTATTGAGATTCTAAATAACACTTTAGGTCACCGTGCTGACCAGATTATTGGTATGAGTGAGACAATCAAATACGCAGGTTTTGAGGCAACGCGACGGTAATAATTGGTGAGTATAAATACTAGTACCAGCGTCGGCGACTGATTAATTTTATTCAAATGAACGGCTGGTAAATTTACAACGTATTCATTATTAAGAGGTATAGGACGGTAGAGTAAAGTTTAACCTAAAGTTTATCAAACTGCGGAATTAATACGGCCGGTTAAAGAGGAATATTAATGAAAATATTAACCCGCCAGTCTGCGAACCGCAGAGGCCCGCAATTGCTGCATATTTCCAAGTGACGGTAGACGTATATAGTACTATATGAAAGGCGCTTTTCAACTGTGGAGCTCGAGCTTAGGTACTTTATACGTGCTGTTTGTCTTTTCACCTATACAGTCGAAAGTATTGAATACGAAAGTGGAATGAAGTACGCCAGAAGCGGTGTGCGAATGCGAACGCTCAGATTCCATTTGTTCCGGTTGTCGTAGCAGATGATGGAATGCGCGTGTTTGGCAAGGCGGCCGTTCGAGGGTCCTGTAATACGTATATTTTGTGACAGGTCAACGATGAAGCTATTTTGATATATAGCAAAATCGAAATTACGCCGAATAGCTAATTTTTACGGCGACGTCGGATATCCAATGTTGCAGTAGTAGTCGTGATGAATGGCGTTTAGAAACGTTTTGTAATTAACGATATGAGACTTTTTCACTCGATAGATATGTATTAGGATGAAGATTTTAAATTTCGATTGGTTCGAACGCATCGGGCCATGAATTTATACTGGAAATCATGTGAAAATTAAGGATGATTATGAAATATGTAATGAAAAAAAAAAAAAAAAAAGGTAAGCAGGCATGCCGCATTACTGAAGCTGAATTTTTTATTAATACATATTTGTGTTCGAAAGTAATTTTGTTAAATAAACTTTTCAACCTCATAAGCCACATTTATTACCGGATTTGAAACCCTCATCTTATCCCTCCAAAAAACAGCATAAAGTTTAATTTTAAATACATTTCACATGTTGTCTACAATAATCAAAAAGCCCGTATTTTTCAAATTTCAGCTGTTTAGGTTCCTCAAGCTTACCTCAGATTTTGGCTATCCACCATTTTGAATTCATTTTTTATCGATTTTGATTCAAATTCAAGTACTCATATTCTGATATTCAAGTAACCTCACGTACAAAGTTTGACCTTACTGAGCCAATCTGGTGAGGAGATAGGCCAAATTTATAAAATTACTTGCCTTGATTTCCCCTTCAAAAACCATTTTTTTTTGCTCCAACTCTACTCCATATTAACTTAGAAGGCTAAAATGGTAATTTTTTCGACAAATGGAGTCACTTCGTCAACACATCATAATCAAACATTTTCTACTTTTACTTCACCCCCACGACATTTGAGTACAATTACCCCTTTTTCTCCCCTCCGAAATCACATGTGAGGCTGAAATTGACATAAAACAAACTTCTGAGTCCTTTGAAGCTGCTCAAGCTTTCCTCGAATTCTGGCCATCCGCCATTTTGGATCGATTACAACCCAAATTTAAGGGGTCATATTCTGCCCCATCGATCTTTACAGATTGATTTGATGAGACGATATGGAAGTTTAAAACATTTTATGACTTGAACTTTCTCAAAAATTTGTTTTTTGATTCAACTTCTCCTTTTTAAATTTAGATAGGTTGTCAAAACTATCATTTCAGATTAAGAACAATCACATGTTGTAAAAGTGGGAGATTAAAACATAAAAGTTGAATCTTTGTAAAATTTGCAAAAAAATTATAACAAAAAATACATTATCTCTAAGGCAAACAGATGTTAGAAAAAAAGTGTAATTGTTGTGAAAAATTGATTGTGAGAAAATTGTAAGTTCGTTTTAAAAAAATTGTAATTTTGCAACAAAATTGTAATTTCGCAGCAATGTTGTAATTTCGCAACAAAAATTGTAATTTCGCAACAAAAATTGTAATTTCGCAACAAAAATTGTAATTTTGCAACAAAAATTGTAATTTCGCAACAAAATTGTTGTTTTGCAACAATAAAATTGTTATTTTGCAACAAAATTGTTATTTTGCAACAAAAATTGTAATTTTGCAACAAACATTGTAATTTCGCAACAAAATTGTTATGTTACAACAAAATTGTAATTTTGCCACAAAACTGTAATTTTGCAACAAAATTGTAATTTCGCAGCAATGTTGTAATTTCGCAACAAAATTGTTATTTTGCAACAATAAAATTGTTATTTCGCAACAAAAATTGTAATTTTGCAACAAACATTGTAATTTCGCAACAAAATTGTTATGTTACAACAAAATTGTAATTTTGCCACAAAATTGTTATGTTACAACAAAATTGTAATTTTGCAACAAAAATTATTATTTCGCAACAAAAATTATTATTTTGCAACAAAAATTGTAATTTCGTAACAAAGTAGTAATTTTGCAACAAAAATTATAATCCTATGACAAATATTTCAATTTGTACTGGAACATATAATTTGTTTTGTATGCTGATGGTTTTTGGTAAAGATTGTAACGTTCTCTTAGTCGCTATAATTTTTGGATAAACTTTTAACTTCTAAGTGAAACCATAATATAAGGCAAACATTTAATTTTATGATAAAATTGATGATTTCCATAGGAATTGTGATTTCGTTCAAAAATTGTAATTTTATAGCAAAAATTTGATCAGCTAATCATATTGGTAAATTTGTAAGTTTGTGTAAAAGTGATAATTTCTACATTAAAAAAGTAATCTATAATTCATGGTTTATGGCAAAAGTTGTAATTTTATGGTAAAAATACTAATGTCAAGTTAGAATGGTAGTTCTTGGTAAAATTCATAAATATTTCAGTAAAATGGTAATATTTCATGAAAATGTTGATTTCTTTTTGAAAACAATAATTTTCAATAAAAATTGTAATTTTATGAAAAAAATTTAAATTGTTGGCAATAGTTGTTCCTCTTCCATTTAGAGTCACATTAATGGTACTTGAGTGATTGTTCTTCAAATGTTTAAATTTGGCGAACAAAATGAATCTTCAAAGTTCCTCTAAATGGATTTTTTTGTAATTTTTCTAATTTTATTTCAATATAAGAGATATTAAATTTCATTTTGACAGTATAAAATTGTCAATAATTTTTCAACTCATTTTGCAATTTCCATGCACTTTACTATGAGTTTGACCAAAAAATTAAAATTGAAATCGCTTCACTCGAGAGTATACTGAGATTTCAACTGTTGGGAGTTCTCGTAGCGTAAATTAAGGCGTCGTGTGTTGTCGTTTGAACGTGTATGTAGGCTTTATAAGGACCCTCGTATAAAGGACTGAAGGTAGTTACCCACACTATATCGTATATAGAGCTGCGAGGGAGGGTAGATCGGGGGTAGCGGATGGAAATGAAGAAATGTACAGACGAAGAGAAAAAGGGAGAGAGCAAATGAAATTATGTGCATTACACATGTACGCAGTTATATGCCATAGTAGGTACGCCGTTATTTACAGAAATTACTGGCGCACGCTGGAATACGTGTTTCGACTGTGACTTCACGTTTTACACCTTAATTTTTCAATTCAATTCCTGTTGTATCGAATACGCACTACGCAGACCTCTGGTTGCCTTTTTTTCCCTTCGATTTCAAATCGTAACCGGCGAGAGGTAGCGGCGTAAAAATAAGAGAATAAGATATACCAATTCAACTCTCGAATAGAGCCGAACGACGGCTACGACGTCGTACCAAATCAGCGGAGACTCGCCGCTACAGGCCGGATATAAAATGGTGTGTGCACAAAACACACAGACTAACACATAATATCGGTCATAATAGGGTTAGATGGAAAAGCGGGCGCAAGACGTCGCCCGAAAAATCGCTACGGAATTCTGGTCACGTATCTTGGTACATCCTTCAAGGGTTCGGTGTTTCTTGGATTTTACACGTTACTCTGTCGTCGTCGTTCGTTAGCTCTGCGTGCGGCCGTCGTTGTCGTCGCGGAATGCTCGTGACCACGTATGCAAAGGGAAATTTGTTAATCTGCTATAACATTTACATCGGGAGTTTTTGATGGCGGCCCGCGTGCGTCATATCGAACGGCGAGCTCGCGTTTGTACGTGGAATACGTACGTGTAGCTTTTAAGCTTATTAAAAATTTGGAAAACGCGTGGACAATGGTACCGTCGAGGAATTCGAATCGAATGATTTTTCTCGCCGGCTAAATTGAATTTACCGGCGCCAGACGCGCCTGAAATTCCATCGGTGCATCGGCTCGTGCCAGCGTAATGTGCATAATTTAATGATTCGTTAGAAAACTCGCGGAAATAGCGGAAAAAAGCGCCAGTTGGCGAGCAAGAACAACGCGCTGAAGTATTTTTCGCGGCCCTTGTTACCGGCGGCTTTTAAACGCGTCTGTCTGGTCCGCTTTTACGTGTGCCGACCGGCGAAAAATCATTTAATTGGAAATAATTCGGCGCAGCTTCATGCAAACGAGGAGTGTTTTTTGAGCGTACAAAGACCTATACGCCGGCGTCTCGATCGCCTTAGTTTTTAATTAAAATGGCAAAAAAAAATCGCTTCGCGGGTTTCTTGAACGCGCAACAATTGTCGACGACGCGCTGGCTGCTTTAATATCGTTCGTATTTACCGGCCAGCTTAGCCGAGTCGCGTTTTTTACAATTTATTTGGCGCACGATCAGGATATTGCGCGCATTGTGTAAATAAAAGCGGTCGCACCGGCGAGAAATGAACAATTATTATTATTTCCCGCCTTTGACAGATATTAAACGTTTGGCCTGGTCGAAGACGTTAATGAAGTCCGGTTGGACGGGTCGACTTGTGATTTCGACTAACCGAAAGTTACGATGGGAATTACGCAGCAGCTGGTGAAAGGCGAGAACGATAGAAAAAACAATATAGCCGGAAAATTTTCATCGCGTAAATCTCAAATTTCTTGTACAATTTCTTTGAAGATTTCGATTACTTTAAAGTAGAACTGGAATGGAAATTCTTTGATTTATTTTTTGATTTTTATCACGTATTCATATATGTATTATGTAGTGATGAAGTCGAAAAAATTTTATTAGTCAAATAATTATTGTTGTATTCTGTTCCAGATCTGTATGGGAAATTGACAAACTTCCACGTAACTTTTTCTTTGTAAGAAAGCGGTAACACTGAATACAGCATTTTGAACAAATTAATTTGGTAATCAAAAACGCTACTAAACCTAGGGTATTGAACACTTCTATAAATTTGGCGCCCAACGTGGGGCATTGATGTAATATTGAGAAATGGCGCTTAGAGTAGGACAAAAACTTTTTTTAATATCTAAATTTATGATTTTTTTTTCATTTTTTTTTTTCAACTTTGCATATCTCAGCTCTGTCAAATTTTTCGGGCAAACAGACGATCATACATATGTATATGTAACATGGATTGCTGCGTTTATGTTTTGCGCATGATGCACCCAAACAGTACGCTCAGCACTCCCGCCTTATTTTTTGATGTCAAAAAATTTCACAAGTTGAATTTTTGAGTACGTGTAATCATCTAAGCATTTAGAAACAATAGTAATTATGCATTCTCACTTCCTTTTGAATGACTTCTCAAAAAGTTGAATCTTCGCATGAGCTAATGAAAGATTTTGTTTGTTAATTTTATTCATCGTTTTCATATGTTATATTAAGGAATGGAACTGATGAGCTGAAAACTTAAGACATAGTTTGATTAAGGCTCCTCTAACCGGAGAAGTGATGGAGGAATGGAATGGAAAGGGGAACAAAAAACCGAAAATAACCGAACCTTTTTGAGACCTGAAACTGGATCGAAAACTAAACCTTTGAATTTCAAAGAATTTTTTGAGAACTGAAACCGAACAGAAATTTTATTTTTTTCGTAAGCGAAGAAGTAAAACAAGAATCTTTAAAAGAAGGATACAATTCAGAAAACAAAATCTGAATGGAAACTGAGAACCAAAATGTTAGAAAACGAATGGTAAGAAAGGGAACTCAACATTTTTTTATCAATGGGTATTCCGTGTTTCCTCGATCGGCTTCCAGAGCTCATTCTAGGACAATTTGTTAATTTTGTTCAAGTTTGAAAGGGCTTACCGGTGTAAATAGAATTTTTTGAATTTCATCATCTCTATTTAGTTTTCACACTTCTTAAAATTTCAAAGATTTCCATATCGCGCCACTCCATGGTCAACTGTATCCGCTAAAATTTTGACATTGAGATACCAAATGGTATCTTTCTCAGTTTTTTCTCTGCTATCGTGCAATAATCATGATTTATTGGATAAAAGATAACACTTTTTTCCAAAGGTTATAGAGTCTTTGTTAAATAAAGTGTCGCTTGAGAGCTCATCATATTTGGTAGTTGGCATACATAGTTATATAAATCCTGAGGATCTCATAATGTTCAAACTTTTGAGAAATTAATTTTTTCCACCTAAGATAACTCGAATTAATGTTTGCAAATTTACTCTGAAGCTTAATAGGGAGCTAATTTAGTTTTAGAGTAGATACATTCTTCCCATGTTAAGTTTTCAATATTCAGACTGTTTTCGTTTTTTAAAGAGATTCTTCAAGGATCTGAATTTACTCTTGACCCAATTTCCTGATTCTAAAGCTATTCTTCAACTTTCTTCAAGTTTATTTTATGACTGTTGAGCAATTTTCAAGCTCGACTGAACCAGAAGTCTTCAAAGTAGTGCCATTTTCAAAAAAAATACTGTTTTCTCTATTTTGATCCTCAACAAAGGGTCAGGAGCCAAATCCCAACCTTCAGAAGATGCAGTTTGAGACTCTGAATCCAACAATGTTATCTTCACCTGGATTCAAGATCGCTTCTGTTTCTCTACATGGTGTTCAAGAAGGACAGTTTTTTAAAGTTAGTTTTACAATTAAATTGAGTTAAAGCTATTAAGGCCTCTTCAATTATGAATTTGAGAAAATCACATATTTGTGTATGTATATATTTTTAATTTTGGTAACATTGCTTTACCCTTGATATGAAATATTATACGAACTCCAGATTCACCAAATAAATTAAATAAATTCGAGTAGAAAATGATTCTTATCAGAAATTATCGAGTAAATATTCTTTTATCAGAAAAAATGTTTTCAATAGCGCATACTTTGATCATATTATTTCGAAAACGTGCGCTGGTGATGTTTTCAAATTATCATTTTAAAATGCTAATTCCTACTCTGCTAATAGGATCGAATCAATTATTAGGCTACCTTTTTGCGATTACACGCTTCAAAAATTTTATAAATACCGATGGCGAAGCGTAACAAGACAAAGACCGGAAATAAAAGGACCGGGTGTAAAACAATCGGTGGTATTTCATTTTAATTATCCGTCGCGTTCAAATTATCCGCCGACGATGGGAAGTAACCGTGTGGAAAAAATGTCGAATGCAAACGGTTTAAAAAAAGGTACCCCGAAGCACACGACTATGAAAATATCGTGCCGAAAGTGACACTGGCGATGAAAATCGTAATGCCGTATTAATTAGCGGCTTTAAAAGCTGACCGAGTGACCGGTAATTAGAACAAGAGTGGACAGAGGAATGGAGACAGGGGTATCAACGAGCCGGCTAATTCGTAGCGCTATAACGTTAAAATAACTGCACTCGTATTTCACGCGTTATGAAATTCAGGGTGGCCCAGACGTTCGAAAACGTCGCCGCTTTTACTCGCGTATAAATATTAACGGAGTTATCCTTTTATTCGGGAATTGGGCTGATCTGGCGAGGTCTTCGGCCAAAAGTTGGTTAAGTTTATCAACACAAAGGGTGTGTAGGTGTACAAAGACGTAGTTTATAAAATTTTCATACGCGCCGAGGACAATTTATTAATTAATGGAGCGCTTAAGTGTGGTTTTTGTTTCGGACGTGAGGGATAAAATTCAAAGCTATTGTTGGGCGCGATTATTGCGAAGAATGGGAGTTTTTCGTTGACTTACGTATGTGTTGCCGTTGGCATTTTCCTGTATATGCGTTATCCATTGCTTGCGCGAAGTCATTTGTTCTTTATTGATGAGTTGCGAGCAAGGCGTACGTAGAACGGAAGCTCGTTCGAACGGATTCGTCTTGAGACCGCGATTTTCTGCCAACGAGTATTGTTCTTCCGTCGTATCATAATATAGATGAAACTGCGAACAACTCGGACCCGGTCTCGATGCCGTTTTTTAAAACTTCTCCGACTTCTCGTAGGAGCTGCGGCCGATGATATCTAAAAATCGAGAAAAAAATGTTTGAAATACGATCACACGCGTACAAGTGTTCATCTTGTGACATTTTTTGACATCAAAAAATAAGGCGGGAGTGCAGAGTGTTCCATTTCGGGTGCATCACCCGCAAAACATAAGCGCAGCAATCCATGTTACATATATGTATAGTGGTCTGCTTGCCTATAAATTTGAAGGAGCTGAGATATGCAAAGTTGGAAAAAAATTTTTTTTAATTATAAATTTAGATATATCTCATGAACTATGAGTGATAAGAATGTGGAGTTCATGTCAAGATGTGAAGCAAAAAAGAAATGCTAAATGTAAGGGAAATTGAAAAGAATATATGAAAATGAATACCAAAAAACACTGTGAAAAATTGCGAAATTATTTAATTTTTGTGAATAACTTTTAAAATTACTTCATTAAGGGACTTCATGAAAAATTTATTCACTATCAATCAATCATAAAAAAAATCAAGAAGGCCACTAATGAAATAATTTTAAAAGTTATTTACCAAAAACTAAAAAAATGTTTTCTCAATCAAACCTTTTTTTCAACTTTGCATATCTCAACCCCTTCAAAATTTTTATTGTAGGTAAACCACCTTACATATATATAACTTGAGTTACTGCGTTTGTGGTTTGCATGTGGTGCGCCTGAAGCAGAACACGCTGTATATGAAAGGATTGTTGATACCCCTAAAAAGATGGTCTCAAAAAGTTTTCATCCTACTTAAGGTACCTATTCTAATATTACTTTAACGCCCCACGTTGGACGCCAATTTATACACAAATAATTTTCCTATCTAATGTTGGTCACTAATTTTTTACAAACGATTTCAATATACTACGTTAACAGGGAGGGTTTTTATATATGTGCAGTACATCTTGGGCATATGCCATAGTAATATGCCTATGTACTACTGATTGCATCCTATAGAAATAAAGCGCTACAAAATTTTCGTATTTTTTATATCATTTTTGCAAATTAACCTCAAAATTTTTTGTATTGGAGCATTCGAGAAGGGAGAGTAAATATTTTCCCCGTATCTACTTGAAGAAATATGGTAAAAATGTAATCTATCCTAAAGTTTCATGGCATCAAAAATTAAAAATTTTTTTTTTAACGAATGAATCGATAAAAATTTAATTTCCTTAATGTTATTCTTTTCATAATTCTTTAAAAAAAAAAAAAAAAAAAAAAAAAAAATGGAAAAAATTCACAAAAATTCTGTGAAGAATGTGAAATTTTTTTGGCCCCTAATTTTTGCAAGATGCAACATGTGGCAACTAGATGCATAACTGTGATTTATACCCAAGATCACTACGCACTGGTATGCTTTTAAATGAGTCCTATTCCCTCCTGAGTTGTTTTCCATAAATATTACCTACCTACGTTTAAAGTGCAATAGAATTTGTTGGTGGATGGTGCCAGGAGAAATCATCGTATATTTGAGTATAAGAGATGGTCACACTTCTATAACCCTCTTGAGTTTGATAAACGTGAGTTCCCAGCGAGATGGAAATTTGGCGCCCAACTTGGGGCGTTGATGTTGTATGAGAAATAATGTTTCAAGTGGGACAAAAACAGTTTTTTCTTTTCATCAATTGGCGCTCAACATAGGGCCTATAATTTTGTTTTTCAAAGAAATGACTGTAAATGCTGAATTTCAACATCTGCTTAATCATTTATCAATATTTGAAGAATTGATGTTTACTTTATTTCTTCCTTGGTATTTTTGTCACATAACCTCTTGGAGAGGGGTTGAAACTTAAAGTAAATTAGAATTTTTAGTTGTAAAGCAAATATTTAAAGTACTTTGATAGATTTCTTTGATATATAGATGCCTCATACGCAGTATTATTCGATTCCCACTTCTTTCAATTTGTTGATGACTCTGTGAGATAAAATTCATGAGAATTTACTGATTTTTAAACATATTTCCTGTAAGAGAGTTGTTTTAATATAAACTAGGTACGACTTCGTAAATGTTGAACTTGACGGTAATGTTGAACGATAACTCATATGTTTGTGAAAAGTAACTTTCTCTCTGACGCTTCGTTCTCGAGATATTTTTTAAGAAACTAAAAAAGCTCAAATTTCTATGAACTCTAATGAAAAATATATGAGAACCAAAATTGTAGGGAATAAAAGTTCCTATGATTTTGTTCTTTAACATGTTTTCTTTTTGCCCCTACATTTCCGAGATATGTGTGAAAAACCGAAAAAGCTTAAGCAAAAATAAACAGAAAATCATAGTGAACGCACAAGTGGATTTTATTTGAACGTAAAGTCACTTAAAAATGGAGAAGAATGCTTCAAAATTACATTTAAAGTACCTAAAATTTAATTTGTTTGTGCTGGATCTCAAATATTTTATAACAGCACGAGGACCCCTTCATAACCATGTGGATTTTGATTGATTCTGATGACTTTCTCAAAAGAAATTTTGAGGCTCTATCCCTATGGTGTAAAAAAGAATTGAACCTACTTCCCATTTCTTCGTGTGATCGCCAAAAAATTTCAGTAAAATCTATTTCTGGGTAATTTTTTGTTCGTTGAATTGTAGACTAATCGTACATACACGAATCGTCGCCGTTAAACTAATTATCAAAGCTAGGTAGGAAAAGGAGGCGGATTAAGCGTTGAAATTGAATTGGTACGGCGGCGTTTCTATATTCTTTATTAATTTCGAAACTCAACTCGCGGCAAACGACGCGACGAACGAATTCCGGCACGAAACTACGATAGAGTTCCATTTACCGGGTAAGTGGATATAAGGTATAATAAGGAATCAAAGAAGTCGGATTTAAAATTATTTCACCTTTCTCTCAACAACGTTTTTTTCCTATCCCTCTTACTCTTTCCCTCGCTGAGCGCAAGAAGCGATGAAACTTAATTGCACGTGAAATTTGATTACAACAGAAACGTGAGCCCCTCGGTCTACGGTACAGATTCGCTATACGCCGAATTTACCCAAGCAGATTCCGCTAGCTTGTCTATACCGATGCATACCGATCGGAAAATACCAGTCGATTTTGACCGGTTATCTGCTCGTTTGGTTTTTATACTTCTCGTTTTAAATGAATTCAATTTTCATTCCGCCAAAACGAAAGTGGAAATCTATTTGGCGCGCGCCCATTCGTCGACCTAACATTCTTTTTATAAGTTATTTTAAGCGAGGGTGAAATTCGGTATAACGAGCGCCTACGGAGACGCTAAAGATTTAGCGCCGCTCGACGTCGGTCTCCGCATTCTTCGCATGAAATCGCGTTTTAAATTAACGCCTTGAAAAGTAGCGATTTTAACACGACGTTGAGTGGCGGAAGGGTAAGGGGTGAATTTATTATTTCCTATGCTCGGTTTCGCGAATGTAAGGTGATACCAGTGATGTTTTTGCGCATGAAGAAGAGCATGGTGTTTTGAATACGTAATCTCCTGACAAATAATTTAGTGACCTAATATCACTCCAAATCGATTTCTGAGATTTTTTGCGATTTTTTTTTTTTTTTTTGAAGATTTACGTCTTGAACATTCGCATTTCTACATTTTTTTGAGGAAGTCGAAATTCTTTATAATTTAAAATTTGATCCTACAAGTTTCAAAATGAAGCAGTCTCCTGAAAAATAATTCAGTGGCTTAGAACCACTTCAGATCGATTTCTGAGACTTTTTCGCATAAAAAATATGAAAGTTAAATTCTCATGAATATTTACAACTTGGAAACTTGCAGTACCTACGCACTACTTTGAGAAACTCGAAATTTTTTGCATTTAGGAATTCAACTCTATGATATTTTTAACTAAATAATGCCCTGTAAAATGATACACTTTTTTGCGAAGGCCAGCAAATTCTGTTGAGTCCTTCATTTCTTTACATTTGGCTCGAGTATAAAAACCAAATTTCTAATTTTTTTCTCAAAGGGGAAAAGGACTTGAATTGAAAGAAGAAAAAATAGAATATCAAAGCACTGCATTACAATATGAAAATATTTTTTAGATATTTTGTTCAACGATCTAGCTTTATTTCCCATTGTTTTTGCATCTTTTTACGTGAAATAATTTGAAAAATTGGAAACGACTTTTTTCGTCACCTTTTTTCACTACATTATGTCGTCGGATTCGGTGAATTGATAGTTTCCTTGGTTTCATAATTTTTAAATCGTTGATAATAAATAATTATTAACATAAATAATGTCGAATCATTAATAAAAAGGTTATTTTGAGATTTTTTATTCATTTTTGTATCTAAAATAGAAATAATAATAAAAAAAAAATGTTAAAAAATTATTTTTAGATTATATTTATTATTTTGAATTAAATAGGTGTGAAAAGTTTTGTGAGAGGTAGGAGGGGTGAAACTAAGATTTTGAAGGCAAATTAAGACCTAGAAGAAAATCAAGATTTTGAGATCAACTAGATTCATTCCTCCGCCCATGGCAAATTAGTACCTACTAGGGTGGAATGAATTTTGGTTTTTTTTCGAAAATCGATGACCCTTAGGCAAAAAAAATTGTCAAATGGTCCTAAAAGAATGCTCAAAAAATTTCAACCTTCTAGGTTAAAATTTAGCTTCCCCATATTGGGGGCAAAGTTTTGAAATTTTGATGTTTTATTCGTTATTTCGAAAAAATTATTTTTATGTCAAATAATTTTGGTTTCGAGATATTATTTTTGTATTATCATCCTAAAATCATAAAAAATTATTTATACAATTTTTTTCAATTTTTAGGGGTTCTAAAAATATTTTTATAGTTCGCTACATTCGTTGAATTTCGCCCTTTTTCGTCTTATACACATAATTATGATAAAATTACAAATAAATGGCACAACTACTGATTCAATGTTGGTATCCCTTAAACTAAATCGGAGGTCACATTTATTGAGTTTTCTCTTCCTCAGGGGTCCCCAAAACATATCGTATAACATAGAAATCATGTAGGTGTGTTTCTTTTATCTTTAATCTGTTTGTTGATCAATACAAATGATGTGAAATGACAATAACAAACTTATGCCAAACAATTATTTATTCGTGTCTAGTATAATGAGTTATTGACATTAAAATTAAAACTTTGATTCTTTTTTTATCTCGAAGCGAGGCATTAGAGTACAAAGCAATTCAAAGTTCAAAACAAGGAGATGACACCAAGTACTAATGACAAAAGGGCAAAAAATAAATTCAATGCTAACATTTTGTCAAGAATAAAAAATACCTTCATTTACAACCCTCTTAAACCAAGAAAGTATGCTAAATGACTAAAATGAGTACCAAGGATTTTTTTATTGAAAAAACGAAGAACTTCTATTGAACAAATATGACTTTCCGGAATACCTCCCTTTTAATAGTGCTCTGATTATACTAGACACGAATAAATAATTGTTTGCGCGTAAGTTTGTTATTGTCATATCACATCATTTGAAAATTCGTTGAAAACTTGTTATTTTATTTTTGAGACAGAATTTATTTATAAACAAATAGATTAAAGATGAAAGATACACATCTACATGATTTTATATTATATGATATGTTTTAGGGACCCCTGAGAAAAAGAAAACTCAATAAATGTGACCTCCGATCAGGGGCGTAACTAAGGGGGGGATGGGGGGGAGCTTCGCCCCAGGTGTTTTTAAAAGTTGGGAAATTTATAATTGTTCAACGTTGAAATTGGGAACTTGGAATTTCTTTTGGGAAAATAAGAACTCGAAAAAATTCGAACTGATGCCAACTTATATCATGTATAGCACACAATCAGGGACGTAGCCCCCTTGGCTTTTGGAAAGTTGGTAAATTAGCAGTATTATTATAGGTATTTTTAAAATTTTTGAAGACTAAAAAAAAAAAGGTCAACAGTTGGTAAAATTTCATGGTATTAGTTGGCAATTTTTGGTTTTCTCCCCCCCCCCTTGAGAAATGTCCTCGTTTCGCCCCTGCCTCCGATTTAGTTTAAGCGATACTAATCACTGAATCAGTAGTTGTACCATTTATTCGTAATTTTATCATAATTATGTGTATAAGACAAAAAGGGGCGAAATTCAACGAATATAGCGAACTATAAAAATATTTTTAGAACCCCTAAAAATTGAAAAAAATTGTATAAATAATTTTTTTATGATTTTAGGATGATAATACAAAAATAATATCTCGAAACCAAAATTATTTGGCATAAAAATAATTTTTTCGAAATAACGAATAAAACATCAAAATTTCAAAATTTTGCCCCCAATATGGGGAAGGTAAATATTAACCTAGAAGGTTGAAATTTTTTGAGCATTCTTTTAGGACCATTTGACAACTTTTTTTGCCTAAGGGTCATCGATTTTCGAAAAAAAAACAAAATTCGTTCCACCCTAGTACCTACCCTATTGACAAGGATGATATAATTCACATTTTTTGGGCATAATTTTTAAATGTTTTTTCAAATTTCAAGTAAAATATAATTGATCTATGTGCTTACAACATGACAAGGTTTTGGTATTCCAGTAATTGAAATTTGAAATACATGCTAAAATAATTCCCTAAAAAATGTCCATCCTGAAGAAATTATTTTATGAGTTAGGTATTATGTTACATTTGCATTTTGTGTTCGATATGGGGACTGAAAAACTCTTCTATGATCCTTCCAGTAATTTCATCTTTCATTTGTTTCCTCTATGAAGGCTATGAATTTTTTTCGAAGTCAGATGAAGTTCATAATTTGATAAACTTCTTCTTTCCAGGGATGACAGAAAATCAATTATTGTTATAAAAATCATATTTTGCTAATACCATCGAAAAACTATCATCAAAATGAGATTTCTAGCCAAGATTTTTTTTTCTTAGATTCATATTTATATTTTGCTTAGTAGTTTTTTTTTTTTTAATTCAAGAATTTTGTCTATAAGTTTAAGATCATCTGTTATGGAGTCTCTTTTAGGTGTAGGAAGGAGTAAATATTTTTTAAGTGCTCGCAGTGATCAGAATCCTAGAATTTTTAAATTCTCTATATTATTTATTTATTTATTTTTATTATTATTATTTTTTATTTATTTAAGAAAAAGAAAATCACTTCACATTCTATAATCACAATAATATATTTACTCTATTGGGAAAAATTTGAGGAGTATGTATCACGATTTCAAATTTTACGTCTCTTTATTATTCGCGATTCTGCTTTGCTCAGGAGATTTCATTTATGCACATAATGTAAAAAGTATATCTTCTATACATATAATATCTAGAAAAAAAAAAAAAAGCGCAATATAGACTACTGGAAGCAAATCTCACTTATGACTATTAAATGTATAATATATTTCTTATTTAACATGATTTTCTAGATATCGGAGAGTTGGTAAAGTAATCAGTAAGTGTAAAAAATATAATTTAGATGAATTAAAAAATATTAATTATTTGTTGGTATGCTGATTTTTTTCAATAATAGAATTTTTGATTTGGAAATTTTCAAATTTTTCTAACCATTTAACTAGTTAAAAAAGTGACAATTAAAGTTCATCCTCATCCACTGGGAAATACCATTTTATTCAACCTTGAAAATACCAAACTTCGATGAAATTTAATCAATGCATACAAGCGAGGATACGATTTAATAGTTTACATTCCTATAACAATGTGAGCAAATAAAAACTTCAACATGAATAAGCCACCCAAAACTTATGCTTCTTATCTTTGTAAATTGATCCATAAATAAAAAATTCTAAAAAGAAAAAAAAAACAAAATTCTTGAATCGTTAAGAACTTATTAAAGTCTTTTTCGTAGATATGGAAATGAATTGTAATTTTCTTGATTCGCGAATTATAAAAAAAAAGTGGAAAATCAAAAATTAGCTGAATATACATTTCCTGTTTTATATTGAAAAATGCTCTCATTTTCTTTCCTGTTTGGAAATTTATTGAGATGTAGTTGTTACTGTAGTTTTTAATTGCTCAGCACTTGGAACATACCTTTCGTTAATTTTTTTATTTATTCGCACGAATAGTCCCCATTTGTTGGATTTTTTCAATTAAAAAATACTAAAAAATTTATTTTAAATAGATGAACATCTACATTTATTGAATTTTTGCGGAAAAAATCTCCGGTCACCACAGAAAATAAAATTATAAAGCGACAAAGCGACTTTAAGGCTCTGTAACGACCGCATGCGACGTCTAATTTTTTTCCAAATTTCCTAAATCGAACAAAATACGTCTATCATCGCAGAAAGTAAATGATGAATACTTAAAAAAAATTCAAGGGTCTACAACGTAATTACTGAACGGGTAAAGTAATATAGAAACCTTCGGCTGAGCAGCAAGTTGTTGAAAATACGTAAATCGGAGACGCCGACAACAAGAACGAGGAGCGAAGTCTCACCGTGTTGACGCTACAAAAACGTAGAAAGCACTGACGATAGTTTTAGCGAATCGCGAACACATTACGTCGGACTCAAAATTGTATTTCTAGGCGGCGCGCATTCGCCGGCAATTTTTTTTCGCGGCTTTGGAGGCGGGATTTTCGTTTTAATTGGTCGATGATTAATTCGCCGCGTAGAAGATGATCGTTTGATTGTTTTTCGATGTAAGGGCAGGAAAGATATACTGATTTTTAAAGAGTACGGTGCTCCGTGATACAGATTTTTTGCGAAAGAGAATCAAAGAAAATTTTTTTTAAAACGTACGAAACATTTTCGGTGTATATAGTGTGTTTCACCTCGATATAAACTCCTTCGTATCGCATGTAGGTCTGTTTATGTGAAACTCGTGTATAATGGTTCACCTACACTACCCACTGTAGGGGACGAGTTCGAATTTTTTTTACATGGGTGATGGTGAACTTGAAAATTTTTTTTCATCATTTGAGGTAGATGAGAATATACTCGTAGTTTCAGCCAAAACCTAGATTCTTCATGTGATATTCATTCATGAGGGTTTGCCTATCTTATTTCCTGAAAGTGTTAAAGTTATAAATACTTAAATAAAAATGTTAATTGGTTATGGTATAATTACAAAATTTTATTTCAAAATATTCATTTCATCGTTTGAAGTAGATAAGAATATGCAGTTTGAGCAAATATGTTTGATATAAAATGCAGTACAAGTGAAAAAAAAAAAACAAATTGGTGCCAAGGTAGGAAGTGTGCGAGGAAAAAAGTGTACAGAATTTTGAAGGAAGATTCAGTCATTTTCTCACATAGTTCCTAGATAACTTATATTATATTAAAAAAAAAAAATAAACACTTTATTATTCACGACTTTCTAAGCTTCAAACATTCAGTACAGACCATCAATCTTCTCTCTTCATTATACCCCCTAAATAGGTTTCATATACTTAGTCTTGAGTGATGAAAATATTCCAAAAAATATATTTTTTTCAGTTAAGTACTAGCTACGAAATTTTTGGGAATATCCATTTCAAAATGCATGTCGGATATTATTTTCGTTTTTAAAGGAGAAATAAAATCTAATAATATGAATAATTATGTTGCATTTTATAGAACTAAAAAAAATACTTAATCATCATGTATATAAAGTTTAATATAATAAGATTTTTATTTATAATTTTCTTACTTTATATCTATTCTACTAAATGATACTCGCTGCATTCAAAGCCAAACAACAGTCTTTTTCTTAGCATGGAATTTGAAAACAAGATTTCAAAAAATGTAAATTAAATATAAATTTATTTTTTGGAATTATTTTTCATTATTCAAGGTTGTTCAAGAGATACATTACAATTATGTACTTGGAGTATATGGTGGAGTTTGCTCTGTTGGCTCATAAACATTTTTTCAAACTTGAAATCAATAGAGAATTTTTCAAAATTATTTATAAAACATATGAAAAAATTACCTACTATTTTCATAATTCTTTACATTTGTTAGCTGAAGTTTTACATTTTTAAGCTCTCGTGTAGCGTTTTTTGCTCCAACTCCCCCTCCAAAATCAGTGAGGAAGCTAAAATCAAAATAGGTTTGTCATTTGAGCTCAATTTATCATATGACACAGCAATAAAAAATTTTCGACCCCTCCTGTACCCCCACCACTATTTTAGGCGGATAACCCCGCCTTCCCGCCTCCAACATCATGTATGGAAGTGAATTGGGAATATAGTATATATCTTATCCCCAATAACCATTCGAATTCATATTAATTACATTTTTACCAACTTGAGGCTCCTCAAGCTCTACTCAAATTTTGATAATCCGCCATTTTGGATCCATTTTGATCCAAATTCAAGAGGTCATATTCTGATCATCAACTAACCTCACACACAAAATTTGACCTCTTTAACTTGATTTGATGGGGAGATATGGAAGATTCGAGAAATTTCACGACTCAAAACTTACTCAAAACACCGTTTTTTGATCTAAATCCTCTTATATGCACTTAGGAAGCTGAAATTTGGATATGTTAGTGTCTGTGACTCACTCTTTTATATGAGATCAAAAAAGAAAAATTTGAGGTATTCACCCAATGTCCAGCCTCCCTCAAAATTTGAGTGATCCGCCATTTTGAAATTTTTCGACAAAACAAAAAATTACTTTTGTGCATTTTCAAGAAAAGTTCCACTTTTAGGTAAGGAGCGTAAGTCCGTAAGTTCCAAGTATGAAAGTTCGAATGGTGGAAAAAATAATAAATAAATTAAACCCAACCAAACCTAACTTTGAGGTAAGGAACGTAGGTCTGAAAGTTCCAAGTTAGTCTGAAGGTTCGAAGGGTGGAATAAAATGATAATAATGTAAAAATTGTAGGAATAAAAATAGAATAATATTTAAAAAAAAAACGTAAGCAGCCATGCCGCATTACTGGAGCTGAGTTTTTAATTGGAGCTTGTTTTGATTTACTAATAACCTTGCTTAACCGTTCATGACTACAGGCCACACCCAATACCAAGTCTGAAAACCCCTACCCTATCATTTCCAAAAATACTTGAGAAGTTGAATTTGGCACAAATGTAGTACTTCTTGCCATGAGATAATCATGTGAACACATATTTCTCAAATTATAACTATTTGAGGGTGTTCAAATTATCTTCAAATCTTGATAATCCGCCATTTTGGATCCATTTTCACTCAAATTTAAGAGGTTATATTCTGGTCACAAACTAATCCTGCACACAAAGTTTGACCATTCTAGGTCGATTTGGTGATGAGATATGGAAGATTCATGAAATTTCCTGCAGCAGTTTCCCCTCCAAAAGCCGTTTTTTGATCTAACTCCTCTCAATATGCACTTAGGAAGCTGAAATTTGGATATGTTAGTATGCGTGACTCACTCTTTCATATGAAATCAAAAACGAAAAATTTGAGCTATTTGCCCCTTCTCCAGCCCCCTTCAAAATTTGAGTGAACCGCCATTTTGAAATTTATCGAAAAAAGAAAAAAACTGTTTTTGCGTATTTTCATGAAGAGTTCCTCACCGCATTTTGAGCGAATTTTATCCACATCCGCCTGCGCAAGGCTGTGACACAAAAAACGAAATTTCCTCAAAAACAGGGTTTTCCTCTAACTCTCCTCAAAATACACTTAGGAAGTTGAAATTCTGATATGTGGTTGTCTATGATGCATGTTTTTATATGAGTCCAAAAACAAAAATTTTTGAGTAATTTGCCCTCTCCCCCTCCAGCCACCTTCAAAATTTGAGTGATCCGCTATTCTGAAATTTCTCGAAAAAACAAAGAAATCGCTTTTGCGCATTTTCAAGAAAAGTTCCTCATCGAATTTTGAGCGAATTTTATCCACACCCGCCTGCGCAAGGGTGTGCCACGAAAAACGAAATTTCCTCAAAAACAGGGTTTTCCTCTAACTCTCCTCGCAATGCACTTAGGAAGCTGAAATTCTAATATGTGGTTGTCTATGATGCACTTTTTTATATGAGTCCAAAAACAAAAATTTTGAGTAATCTGCCCCCCCTCCTCCAGCCACCCTCAAAATTTGAGTGATTCACCATTTTGAGGTGTATCGAAAAAACAAAGAAGTTGCTTTTTCGTATTTTTACAAAAAGTCTCTCTCCAAATTTTCAGTGAATTTATGAGTACACGCCAGAGCTGGGCGAGGGGGAAAGGTTAAACATACATATATTATACAATACGCGTATACCGAAAAGTTGGGTATTTGCCAGATGATTACAGTTGGTCTGGAACGTAAAAATTTGAAGATTTCACCCCTCCCCAAATCGAGTATACTGAAATAACTATTGTTGTTATTAAAAACTCAGCCAAAAATATGAAAAAACGATCAATTGCACCATAATTTTGACAGTTTTCATGATTTTTCCTCCCTTCCCTTTCGACTGCAGCGATTTTTTTTTATCAGTGATACTACATATTGCATACTCTCAAATTATCTCACTAACACATTTTTACCTAGCTCGCACGGTGATATAAAAATGTTCATGGTTGACTATTACTGGTATGAAAAAAAATATATTTTTCACATTTAGTACCTGTGCTCCTTCAATAGGTAAGGCAAGCTAACCATCATACATGAGTGTCGCAAAAGTACTCTTTAACGTAATATGAAGGATCTCATATCGAGATAACATCCTGTATATGCGTTTCCTAAATATTATCTGTAGAATTTGCCCCACCTAAGGGCCGAGAATAAGTACAGGCGAATATTTCATATTTTTTCTTTTCCGTTTTCTGGTCGGAAAAAAAGGGCTGTTAGGAGGTAGCGAGTCTGCTGGTACCAGATAAAAAAATATTCCGCTACCGTTTACGTTTTGGAAAACGACGAATTCCGAAAAATACGTCTCGCGTTCGAAATTAAATCGCGTACAGGTATGTTTCGGCGTGTTGTACCTACAACGAAGAAAATACAGCGGAATATTTTGCAGCAGCGTAGGGAGCCTGGGAGGTGGTATACTAGCGAAGAAATTGTAATAAAACGTCGCCGGTACATTAGTCGCTAGGAATCTAAAACGTTTTTCGGTAAAGGGAGAATAAAATCTAACGTATACGCGCGTCGAGATAAAAATAACGCGAATAATCTAAAAGTAAGTTTACCAAAGTAGTCGCCGGATATCGCTTTTCCTTATTTTATAAAGGCGAGCACGCCGAGTCCGCCGTAGGTAGTCTTTGTTTGCTGGTTTTTGGCGAACAAGAAGGGAGTACGAGAAGGTTAACTGATATGAAAGTAATCATAATGGGCCATTAGCGTTCGAGTGGAATACACGGTGGCGGAAGAAAATAGACAGTTGAAATTTTGATCGTTCAGTCCATCACGGAAAATCCATTTTCTCGCAATCTTTGTTCGCGCCGCGCCACTGACACTAATATCAGCTCCGAACCAAACGCCTGCTATTACCTTTCATTATTTTTCACCGTACGTCGCCGCTCGCATCGTTGAACCGCGGCGAGGTAATAGGAAAAATGACGTTATACGATTACGCCGATGAAATTGTGGAAGTGACGAGGTCGACGGTTGTGCTGGTTTCGAATATTTTTCCCACCAGTGTGCATCTTCGTGTTGATATTTAACCGAGTTGAAAAAGGGATTTGAACGTCGACGTTCGAATTTAATAATTAGAATGTGAAATTAACCATCCGGTGTGCCCTATAAGATGTCTGGTATGTAGAGTGTCGTCCTGAACAGTAAACAGGAAATTACCGATGGTAATAAATGTTTGTGGTGTTTAAAGGGTATTGCAGAAAACACACTATTAGAAGAGAGAAGCATGGAAATCATCGAGCATAATGTGTTGTCGAAGCATGAAAGAAGAAGAGTTAAATTAATATTTTGTATGATAATGTCACGTCCTCTTTCTTTCGTCTTCAAGTTCATTGTAATTTTTATACATCTATACTGAATCATTGAGCAAGTACGATCAAAAAAGCAGCACGACACACAATTTGGAAGATTTTAGGTTCTTGACTTTTCACACACCAGACATAGGTAAATAGACAATATTTTGTGCTCTCCTCTAGGGTTAAAGGGAAATAACTGAAAAATTATTTCTGCATTTATATTCTACAATTTTGTTACTATGTTTAATGAAAAATTTCCAAATTGCAAATATTACTACATTACCCAGTTGATTCTAAATTCGAAGAAAGTAGTTAAAGATCAGAATTAGATATGGATTCTGGATGGGATATTTTGTTAGGGTTTCGGAATTTAATAGTTTTCTGAATAAAAAATTACAAAGAAGAAATGATTCATGATAACAGAAAAAAAAATTTGGAAATATTTTCCATTTTTCGAATTTATTTTTTACTTTTTTCATTTTTAGAATTTCTAAAAAATTTATGAATATTTTCTATTTTTAGCCTTTTTTATTTTTTGACACTTGTTAAATTTATGTTATTTTTTTCATCATTGGTCTTTTCAATTTTTAGATTATTTTATATTGAGCCTTTTAAAATTTTATTTTTCGTTTTTATTTTGGATCATTATTTCAGTTTCAGTTATTTTTTTCTTTTGCATCACTTCTTCAAATTTTTGGACTTTTTTTTTAATTTTTGGATTTTTGCATGATCGATTTTCTTATAATTTTTCTCACCTTTAGACAATTTTTTGATATTTTTTCACTTATATATAATTATATTTTTTCAATATTGGCCTCGTTATTTTCATTTTTGGCCTTCTATTTCTGAATTTTTTGAAATCTTCGCAACTTTTGGAGTGTTTTTGAAATTTATTCATATTTGTTGACATTTTTTTCCAACTTTAGAATTTTTCATTATTGAACTTTTTTTAATTTTAATAATGTTTTTAGCTTAATTTTTAACTTAGCCTACCTGATTTGTGAAAGGAGGATCGGGGAAGGGCGAGGTCTTCAAATCTTTCCGTTTCAAACCACTTGTAATCATCTGACAAATGTCCAACTTTTTGGTATTTGCTTATGATATAATATATTCTTTTCCCCACGCGTAGCGCTGGCGGATATTTATGAAATTGGCTCAAAACTTGGGGAAAGACTTAGATTAGAAATATAACAAAAATACTTTTTTGTTTTTTCGAAAAAATTCAAAATGGCGGATCAATCAAATTTTAAGGAAGGCTGGAGAAGGAGCAAAAAGCTCAAAATTTTTGGTTTTGGTCTCATATGAAAAAGCGAGTCACAGACACTAACATATCCAAATTTCAGCTTCCCAAGTGTATTTTGAGGGGAGTTATAGCAAAAAACGGGTTTTTAAGGAAGTTTTAAGTCGTGAAATTTCTTGAATCTTACATATCGCCCCACCAAATCAAGTTAAAGAGGTAAAATTTTGTATGTGAGGTTAGTTGGTAACTAGAATATGACCTCTTGAATTTGAATCAAAATGGATCCAAAATGGTGGATTATCAAAATTTCAGTAGAGCTTGAGGAACCTCAAGTTGGTAAAAATGTAATTAATCTGAACTCATATGATTACTGGGGATAAGATGTGTACTATATCCAAAATTTATCTCCATACATGATGTTGGGAGGGAAGAAGGAGGCGTTATAGAACTTGAAATGTGATGGGGGTGGACGAGAGTTCGAAAATTTTTTATTACTATGTCATATGATGAAATGAGCTCACGTGACTAATTCATTCTGATTTTAGCTTCCCAAGTGAATTTGGAGGGGAGTTGGAGCAAAAAACGACTTTTGGAGGGGAAATTACAACAGGAAATTTCATAAATCATCCATGTCTCCCCACCAAATCAAGTTAAAGAGGTCAAATTTCGTGTGTGAGGTTAGTTGGTGACCACAATATGACCTCTTGAATTTGAATCAAAATTGATCCAAAATGGCGGATTATCAAAATTTTGAGTAGAGCTTGAGGAGCCTCATATAGGTAAAAATGTAATTAATATGAATCCATATGGTTATTGGGGATAAGTTTTATACTATATCCCGAATTCACTTCCATACATGATGTTGGAGGGGGAAGGCGGGGTTATCAACCTAAAATAGTGGTGGGGGTACAGTAGTGATCGAAAATTTTTTATTGCTGTCATATGATAAAATGAGCCCAAGTGACAAACGTATTTTGATTTTAGCTTCCTCAGTGATTTTGGAGGTGATTTAGAGCAAAAAACGGCTTTTGGAGGGGAAATTGCTGCAGGAAATTTCATGAATCTTCCATATCTCATCACCAAATCGGCCTAGAAAGGTCAAACTTTGTGTGTAGGATTAGTTAGTGACCAGAATATGACCTCTTCAGTTTGAGTCAAAATGGATCCTAATTGGGGGATCATCAAGATTTGATGATAATTTGAGGATCCTCACCTAGTTATAACTTGAGAAGTATGTCTACATATGATTATTTCATGGCAAGAAATACTACGTTTGTTCCAAATTCAACTTCTTGAGTGGTTTTGGAAGGATGAAGGGGTAGCGTAGGGGTTTTCAGACCGTATTGAGTGTGGCATGTAGTCATGAACGGTTTAGCAATGTTATTACCAAACCAGAAAAGCCCCAGTTAAAAACTCGCTCCACTAATGCGGCATGGCTGCTTACATTTTTTTTTAATTTTACATTTTTTCATTCTTGAATTTTTTAAATTTTAATAATGTTTTTCTTTTTTATCATATCTTTGAATTTTTCAACATCATTTTCAGTTTTGGATTTTCTCTTGACTTTTTTTTTTTTTTTGAAAACTTTTGTTGTCTTTTGACAATTTTTTGCTTTCATTTTCGCCGCGTTTCTTTCTTATTTTGCGAATATTTTTAATTTTTTTTGTCCATTTCAATTTTCTATTTATTTATTAATTTTTGTTTTATTTTTATGAAATTTTTCATGTTTTTTGCCCACTCTACGAAAGTATGAGTTTAAAAAAATATTTTCTCATTTTTGAATTTTTCAAGTTTGTTCACATTTTCTTCTCTTTACTTACTTTGCTTTCCTTCATTGGCGTGCCATGCAGTACAACAAAGGCCAGAAGCAAGGAGAAAATTGGGAAGACTAAATGAGGGTAAGGAGGGAAGTGGTTTTAAGGAAGCGAAACAAGATATCTGTTGTCTCTTCGCTGTTACCACGGAGTTTTGAGAGGGTTGAGGGAAAGGAAATACGTGACCGCGTTTCATTAACTTTAGTACAGTCTAACAGAATATGGTGGACAGTGACTGAAACATCATAACTATCGCAATTGCGAGGGAGGGTTCGGGAAAGCAGAAAGGAGTGAGAAATTTGATTCCTGAATAAATTTCCTATTCTTGAGTCATTTTTTGATTTTTTTTCAACATAATTTTATGTTTGTAAATTTTTGCTTGACTGTTTTTTTCCTTGAAATTTTCTCTATCCTCATACAGTTTTTTGATTTTTTACTCCTATCTCATTTTGTGAATAATTTGTTTGATTTTGTTGTTTTTTTGCCTTTTTAGTTTGCTATCTATTTTGGTAAATCTTTGATATTTTTGGTGCACTCTTTGAAATATATTAGTATTTTCTCATTTTTAATTTTTTCAGGTGTTCATCTCTTCTTTGATTTTTGAAAAAAATTTTTATTCATAAGACATTTTTTTCGTTTTTATTTTTTTTATTTTTAGATTTTTTAATTTTTGTTTTCTTCAATTTTTCTTTCATTTTTGAAAATTATGGTTATTTTTTGAAGTTATTTTTTTATTTTTTTATTATACTTACTTATTTGTGTACTTGTTTAATACGTACTTTGTACTGCTGTATTGGCCAGAGGCGCTGATTCAGAAACGACTAAATTTGGAGGACGATGTTAATGGTTTTGAGGAACTCCATGAAATTTTTTCAAAGTAGTTTCTTCGTTTGCAAGTAGTTCATGAAGAGTGAGACGAAAATTTTGAATATTCGCTCCTTTCGTTGTGCAGGAAATATAAATTTTTTTCTTGTGTTAGAGTGGAGGGGATGAAGCTCCCACCTAGTCATCATATTCGGGGTCATGCAGTTGCATGAGCAAAACCTGGTATATCATACACTTCTCCCTTGGTCTTGGAGTATGCCTTCGAATTGCATCATATATACAACCGTGAGAACACGAGTTAATAAAATTGCATAACTGAGCGCCGCATTAACAAAATTAGTTCATTCCGCAAATGCGTGGGAGAGGAGGGGAAGAAGTGTGAGAATTAAAACACCAAAGGGATTGAATGCTTGAAATTCAACGAAAAATCAGACATCGCTACGTCACCAAAATTTCAGTGAAAAATCTCCTCATAAAGGAGACTACAATTTCACACGCGAAGGCGTAACAAATACATTGTACCCCAAAATATTGGTTATTTCGGCGCCAATCTATACAAGAATTTTTCCACCAACCGCTCTAACCGACGTAGGTACAAAAGCGTCCGTTAAAAAGTTTCGTGCGATTTGAATACAACCGTAACGTTGAATTTTTATATTTCTACCAAGCTAACGGGCTCGTCGACGAACTATTCTTTCGAATCTCGCTCGGTTTTACGATTTTAATGTGATTGCCATCAGGTGCTCGCTACTCAGCGTTACGTAATATGTAAATAAGATAGAGCCTGGTAACGCGTAAGCTTCCATCGAAAATGAACGCGAACTGATTGTTATTTGGTATGGCTGGTTTTACGAGATCTCATTCATCCAGTCTGCCCTATCGTAGTTGCAGCGTTAAATAAATAATACATATTGGCGTAAATTTCGGAAGGCCTTTACCCATACAATGTACAATTCTATACGAATGATCTTTTCAAACGGGCCAGTTAGAAATGCACAAAGCTCTCGCTACTCTCTACAATCGACCATTACAACAATATCAGCCATAGCGGAGTATTATAATTACTTGTTCGTTAATAGAAACAGCTCGTATATAATTTTAAAACATCCAACATCGCCATTACCGCAACTTCGCTCAAGATGCGATCGTTAATTTCGACTTTGGTATTATCAGATTTCAGCGAGCTCCGAACGTGCCACGGATACGACCCGTTCGCGCCGGAAATGATTCTGTCGCTACGAGTCCATCTACGAGGAACGTTGAAATTAATTTCGCTTTTACGCGACTCCTCGGATTTATACACACGCGCGCCATTTCGCAACCTTCGAGTCGCTTACATTTGTCCACGTACATAAATACGAGCTTTCTACGATTTCATAAACGCTAGATATATTATGAGCTCGTTTTTCTCGCCGTTTTCTTTGAAAATTACAAAACCAAAAGATAAATAGCATCGTTTTATCGGATTATCCGCGCCCGAGCTCCGTTAAAAAATATCTTTCGGCGTACGAGTACACGACACGAGATGAAAAAAAAGAGAGAAAATCATTGCCAGAAATTTCGTGACCGAAGAAAGATATAGTGAGGTATATTCTTCAACTCGTCTCTTGCTGTATACATAGTGTTCCGTTTTGGGCGCACCCCCCGCAAATGGCAGCTAGGTCAATTCAAGTTACATACATGTATCATGGCTTGCCTTCCTAAAAATCGGAATAGACCGAGATATGCCAGCTTGAAAAAAAATATTTGCTCAATGATCATGAAATAGAAAAAGGGCCTTCCCCATTAAGTAAGTGAAATTGGCCCTTGGCGCAAATTTGGTCGAAAGTTATTTCAAATGTTACTTGGGAATTAAAAACATTCCACCTAAATTTTTGACCCCCTACCCCCAACCCTTCCAGAATTATCGCACTTTATATGCTAAAATTCAATTCGCGATATTTCCAGAAAGAACGAGTGAATATTTTTGAAATTTTCACAGATTACTAGTGCCTCCTCACCTCTTCGGGGCTCGCAATAAAAAAAAAACGTAAGCAGCCATGCCGCATTACTGGAGCTGAGTTTTTAACTGGGGCTTGTTTTGATTTAGTAATAACCTTGCTTAACCGTTCATCACTACAGGCCACACCCAATACCAAGTCTGAAAACCCCTACCCTATCCTTTCCAAAAACACTTAAGAAATTCAATTTGGCACAAATGTAGTATTTCTTGCCATGAAATAATCATGCGAACACATATTTCTCAAATTATAACTATTTGAGGGTCCTCAAATTTTCTTCAAATTTTGTAAATCCGCCATTTTGGATCCATTTTGACTCAAATTTAAGTGGTTATGTTCTGGTCACAAACTAATCCTACACACAAAGTTTGACCATTCTAGGCCGATTTGGTGATGAGATATGGAAGATTCATGAAATTTCCTGCAGCAATTTCCCCTCCAAAAGCCGTTTTTTGCTCTAACTCCCCTCCAAAATCACTGAGGAAGCTAAAATCAAAATACGTTTGTCACTTGGGCTCATTTTATCATATGACACAGCAATAAAAAATTTTCGACCCCTCCTGTACCCCCACCACTATTTTAGGTTGGTAACCCCGCCTTCCCCCTCCAACATCATGTATGGAAGTGAATTCGGGATATAGTATACAACTTATCCCCAATAACCATATGAATTCATATTAATTACATTTTTACCAACTTGAGGCTCCTCAAGCTCTACTCAAAATTTTGATAATCCGCCATTTTGAATCCATTTTGATCCAAATTCAAGAGGTCATATTGTGGTCACCAACTAACCTCACACACAAAATTTGACCTCTTTAACTTGATTTGGTGGGGAGATATGGAAGATTCAAGAAATTTCATGACTCAAAACTTCCTCAAAAAGCCGTTTTTTGATCTAACTCCTCTCAATATGCACTTAGAAGCTGAAATTTGGATATGTTAGTATCCGTGACTCACTCTTTCATATGAAATCAAAAACGAAAAATTTGAGCTATTTGCCCCTTCTCCAGCCCCCCTCAAAATTTGAGTGATCCGCCATTTTGAAATTTATCAAAAAAACAAAAAAAACTATTTTTGCGCATTTTCAAGAAGAGTCTCTCACCAAATTTTGAGCGAATTTTATGAATACTCGCCGGCGCTACGCGTGGGGGAAAAAATATATATATGTACCAAAAAGTTGGACATTTGCCAGATGATTGCAAATAGTCTGAAACGCAAAGATTTGAAGACCCCACCCTCCCCCGACCTTCCCTTCCCAAATCAGGTAGGCTGTAATAGCTATCGTTTTGTTAAAAACTCAGCTAATTAAAGGAAGAAAAAAAAAGTTATTTTATCATACAAGTACTGCTACATTCCAATCTACACAACCCAATTTATTCTTATTTGTTACCCCTACCAAGATTTCTTCCTTTCAGGATGGGCTCCCCCGTTTGACTATATACTCCTGGACCGCTCGAACTCATTGTTTAGAATAGCACAAATTTCTGTCGATATCAAGTGAACGCTCTTAGACCAAAATGCGTCTGCGCATGCGCTTGTTCAAAGTTATCAATATTATTTCGAGTTTCGAGTATAACAAGTTCAACCGATATCAGCTATTCCTGTTCTTATCTTTAACTCGCGCATGCGCAGACGCATTTTGATCTGAGAGTGTTCACTTGATATTGACAGAATTTTTCTTTACAGTTTGAACGGTCCAGGGGTATATAGTCAAAGGCTCCCCCTTTATACCTCTGTATATCTGCCATTTTAAACAATTTTATAACTTTAACCTTGCTCTTGCCTATGTACAAAGCTTTTATTGAAGTTTATCACCTTTTTTACCTTTTGTATACCTGCTATCTTTTATACTTTTAATACCTGCTAATACTCAAAACAATTTTATGACTTACCCTAGAGCATGTACAAGGCTTTCATTAAAATTTACAATCTTTTTTCTTTTGTATACATGCTATCATTTACATACTTTTATACCTGCTATTCAAAACAAGGATGCGCGCGCATCTCAAAATCGATTTCATTTTGATTTTAATATATAGAGAGATACGTAGTACATGTATGTTCGTACGATAATTATTTGATTTTTTTTTTTGAAATTTTTTCTTCATTTTTTTTTGTGGTGAGGGGGTTGAAAATTGAAAAAAAAAATTAATTTGGGGGGGGGGGGGTGCCATAGCTGATTTTTTTTTCATAACTTCGTCATACCCTTAGGTACAAAATATAATTTTTTCAAAGTCCCTTTATGGGGTGCAGCATGCTGAAAAAAATCAAGTTTGAATTAAAACATACATTTTTCAATTACCGCCCGCAACGATAACACTTGAAGCCAAATCATTTTAGGTTCGGACCTGGGAAAAAATTATTGGAAAGCTGATTTTCGCAATAAATGCGAAGAATGCCTTTTTAAATAATATACTGAAAGTTGCATCCCCTACCCCTCCGGCTAAATGTGTGAGGGGGCAATAACCTCTGAAAAAAGTGTTTTTTTGCTTATAGCTCTGAAAGGAGTAGAGGGAGGGGTTAATTAATTCAGAAAAAAAATTTTCTTCATTCAATTTCCTAGATTACGCCCAAAATGGAGGGTGGGAGAGGGTAAAAATGAAAATAAAATTTCACAAAATCGAAATCATTCTATACATTCATTACATAGCTAAGCGCTCGCCTTTATTAAATATCGATAATTTTCTTTTCCAAAAAGCATTATTACCATATAATTAAAAAGCAATGAAATTATTGTTATATAATAACATTAACCCTCCCCCTCCCCCTCATTTTGTGCGCAATAAAGGTACTTACAGAATACCCAAATGATTTTATCTTATAGAGGGTATGATATGTGATGCGGAATAAGAAAATGAGATTAAATGCAAAAATCACTTTTTTGAATACTGAACGTACACCTCGTACCTTCGTGAAACTTGGTGGAAATTGAAATAAAAAATTTTATGTACGTTTTTGCTTCTGAACAGGATTTTTTTCTTAACCTCATTTTTTTGATTCCACTATTACCTTAATCTCATTTCGTCATTTCAAAAACACCGTTTTCTATAAAAAAATTGTTTCCTTCAAATTGCGTTTTTAAGGTTTATGCAAGTCTCCTGGCGGTCTAAAACTATTTCCTGTCGTTTTTTTTTATAAACAAAAGTACCCGAAGCCACCATTAACTCAAAAACGAGTTTTCTGCTCTCAACCTCATTTTCTTATTCCACATCACATATGCAATGAAAATAATCTTTCTCCATATTTATGAATACACATTATACGTAAGTATAAAAAAAATAGAGATGATTACTTATACTCCCATATTTTGGGCCCATTTTGGTGCTTAGCGAGAAACCCAGCACTTATTTTTATAGAGAATATAGTGTAAAATAATTTTGTTTTCATTATTGATTTTTCCTCCCCGCATCATCATAATTGTCGTATATCTGAAAAACACAAAATTTTCAAAAATGGTCATTTTTACCCTCCCCTACCCTCCATTTGGGGCGTAATCTTATAGGAAACTGAATGAAGAAAATTTTTTACTGACTCAGTTAACCCCTCCCCCCATTCCTTTCAGAGTTATAAGCAAAAAACCACTTTTTTCATAGGTTAATGCCCCATCACATATTTAGCCGGAGGGGTAGGGGATGCAACTCTTAGTATATTACTTAGAAACGCATTCTTCGCATGTGTTGTGAAAATCAGCTTTCCAGTAATTTTTTCTAGTTCCGAACCTAAAATGACTTAGCTATCAGTGTTATCGTTGCAGGCGGTAGTTGAAAAATACATTTTTTATTCAAACTTCATTTTTTCAGCATGTTGTACCCCGTAAAGGGACTTTGAAAAAATCATATGTTGTACCTAAGGGTATGACGAAGTTATGAAAAAAAAATCAGCAATGGCACCCCCCCAAATAAATTTTTTTTGAAATTTTCAATTCCCCCTCCCCCACTTCCAAAAAAAATGAAGAAAAAATTTCAAAAAAAAATCAAATAATTATCGTACGAACATACATGTACTACGTATAATCTGTGAAAATTTCAAAAATTTCCCCTCCTTTGCGGAAATATCGCGAATTGAATTTTTCGCATATAAAGTGCGATAATCCTGGAAGGGGTGGGGGTAGGGGGTCAAAAATTTAGGTGGAATGTTTTTAGTTCCCAAGTAACATTTGGAACCACTTTTGACCAAATTTGCGTCAAGGGCCGATTTCACCTACTTAATGGGGAAGACCCTTTATATCTCGCGAACTATAAACAATAAAACTTCGCAGTTTGCTTTGACATGTGAGGTATACAATGAAATTTTTCCCATGTAAAAATGGTGGGGATAGCGGAGTTAGAAGAAGAGATATGAGGAAATTAGTACCGAAAAATATGCGAAAAAAGTGCGAATTTTTTAATTTTTTGTAAATAACTTTTGGTAATAGGAAAAAAATTAGAGATTGAATGAAAATTTGTGTATTTCATATTCGAATTAATGAATTAAAATAAAATAAATCGTGAATACTAAGTAACTACTATTATGTCCTTTTAAACTTCTAAATAGCTCTTTACGCTTCTACTTCTTGAATCCAACTACATTTAGATGTTCACAACAATATTTCGAAACAGCTTCTACTTCCAAGCTCCCTGAAACTGTGTTTATTTTTTATTATTTATCATGTATGGTATAATAACTTATAAGAAATCGAAGCGAAATTGATGTTTCAGAAAATGTGTTTTCATCATAAAAAATAAATATAAAAGAAAAACTTCAATTCAGAGAAAAATTTATTTCAAGGAGTCAAGCGAATTTACGTGTATATTTTTATCATCATTCGTAGCGTGGTATATTATTAAAATTAATATTTCACTCCTTCCCTCTGGAATTTGTCGTAGGTATTTTAAAATAAAATTTGTAATTGATCGATGAGTGGACTTACATGAAAACTATTTTATCAGCTTTCGATGTATTTGAATGGATGGTTGATTGATTAATTGTAAATGGAATCTTATTGATAAATATGATAATATGATAGACCAAAGATTTATTACTTAGTTGTTGCCGGGTACACGGAAGCACTATAGGTATTGAGTGAAACATCGTTGCGAGTTTTGTATACGGATGACTTCTGAAAAGGTCCTAAGCAACTTGTTGAATGTGTGGAAGCAATATACGAAGAAAAAAAAATTCGAGGAAAAAAAAATGAAAGACAGGCGTATTTGAAAATGGCGTTTCTTTAGTAGGTTTTCAGACTATACATCGCATAACCGTGTATTACATTCGGCGGTATCGATGAAGAGTGGAAATAGGATGAAAAGCCTCCAAAAGATGGATTTTTCGTCGCGACCTGATTTATGGAAGGAAGAAGGAAAGCAAAAAAATCGACGATGAAATAGGCCGCATTGGTAGATCGAGGCGGGTGGGGACGGATGCGATAATTATAATGGATATCGAAAAGAGATGAGCTAACTGGATGGCAGGGTGGAAGGGAGGCAAACGCATATCGGAAACTAATATTAACGAAAATGTGAAAGGAAGTTTAATTAGAACACGTTCAGCCTTCGCTGTCGACCTGTGTAACACCTATAACGAATCGTCCTCAGAATTTCGAATACAATATTATTACAAACACTGTCAACTTGTCAGAAATAGTTCTAGACAGATCGGTCGGTGAATTTCGCAGCCCTCGTATACTATTCAAATTACAAGCAACGAATGCCAAATGATACAGTACGCGATAGACGTTACGGTTGCGAAGCAAAAGGGCAGAAATTACTGTAAATACAAACGCGTTGATTAAAAATACGACGACGGTGTATTATTTCACGTTCGCTAGTCCTATTATATCTACGACGGAGAGTTTACCCCTTTCGCGACGTCAATAAGTAAAACCAACGGTTCGCATCTTTCGTAAGCTGGGATTTTAATTTTTTATGCTCGTATTGAAGCTTGTCCGAGTCTCGCGTTTTCCATATCTGTTTTGAGGGGGAAATGAAGTCTTCGATGGAAGGCGATTAATCGTCTTCGTTTACGAGACGTTGATTATTTCGTCGATCGAGCGTGTTCGTAGAAACGGATCAGAGATTGGTGATATATTTTTATTTTCATTCTTACCATGCGATCTCCGCCAGTATCAAGGATTAACTACGTGATGTTGTTTTGAAGTATTGTTCCACAATTCTAAAGAGAAATTAAAAAGTATTAATGATATGTTGTAAAAAAAAAAAAAAAAAGGTAAGCAGCCATGTCGCATTACTGGAGCTGAGTTTTTAACTGGGGCTTGTTTTGATTTAGTAATAACCTTGCTTAACCGTTCATGACTACAGGCCACCCCCAATACCAAGTCTGAAAACCCCTACCCTATCCTTTACAAAAACATTTAAGAAGTTGAATTTGGCACAAATGTAGTATTTCTTGCAACGAAATAATCATGTGAACACATATTTCTCAAATTATAACTATTTGAGGGTCCTCAAATTATCTTCAAATCTTGATAATCCGCCATTTTGGATCCATTTTCACTCAAATTTAAGAGGTTATATTCTGGTCACAAACTAATCCTACACACAAAGTTTGACCATTCTAGGCCGATTTGATGATGAGATATGGAAGATTCATGAAATTTCCTGCAGCAATTTCCCCTCCAAAAGCCGTTTTTTGCTCTAACTCCCCTCCAAAATCACTGAGGAAGCTAAAATCAAAATACGTTTGTCACTTGGGCTCATTTTATCATATGACACAGCAATAAAAAATTTTCGACCCCTCCTGTACCCCCACCACTATTTTAGGTTGGTAACCCCGCCTTCCCCCTCCAACATCATGTATGGAAGTGAATTCGGGATATAGTATACAACTTATCCCCAATAACCATATGAATTCATATTAATTACATTTTTACCAACTTGAGGCTCCTCAAGCTCTACTCAAAATTTTGATAATCCGCCATTTTGAATCCATTTTGATCCAAATTCAAGAGGTCATATTGTGGTCACCAACTAACCTCACACACAAAATTTGACCTCTTTAACTTGATTTGGTGGGGAGATATGGAAGATTCAAGAAATTTCATGACTCAAAACTTCCTCAAAAAGCCGTTTTTTGATCTAACTCCTCTCAATATGCACTTAGAAGCTGAAATTTGGATATGTTAGTATCCGTGACTCACTCTTTCATATGAAATCAAAAACGAAAAATTTGAGCTATTTGCCCCTTCTCCAGCCCCCTCAAAATTTGAGTGATCCGCCATTTTGAAATTTATCGAAAAAACAAAAAAACTATTTTTGCGTATTTGCAAGAAGAGTTTCTCACCGAATTTTGAGCAAATTTTATCCACACCCGCCTGCGCAAGGCGAGTGACACAAAAAACGCAATTTCCTCAAAAACAGGTTTTTGCTAACTCTCCTCAAAATGCACTTAGGAAGCTAAAATTTAAATATGTTGGTGTCCGTGACTCACTCTTTCATATGAGATCGAAAACGAAAAATTTGAGCTATTTGCCTCTTCTCCAGCTCCCCTGAAAATTTGAGTGATCCGCCATTTTGAAATTTTTCCAAAAAACAAAAAAAGCACTTCTGCGCATTTTCAAGAAGAGTTCCTCACCAAATTTTGAGCGAATTTTATGAATACTCGCCGGCGCTACGCGTGGGGGAAAAATAAAAACATGAACTTTCTGGTTTCCCCAAATCTCCAATTTCCAAACCTAGAAGCTGAGTTTTTCATTAAAAAGCCTAAAACAAAATGTATTCCCCATACCTCAAATGGCTCATATTTCTACAGAGCTCTTCCGTATCGACAAAATCCTCTGGCACAAATTGATGATGCTTATGTTTTAATAAAGTTCCGTCATTTAGAATTTTTTTCTTATTGGATGATAACAAATTTTCATTCAATTTGTGGGCGTATGTTTTCTAAATATAGATAAAAAATAATTATTAATGTCAACGCATATCTTTAATGTTTATTGTTATTGCCTATTACAATACTAATTTATGGCTTCTCAGCAAGGGCATAACTAGGTGTAGCGGAGTGGGCTGGGGGAGTTAATATCTTCTTAGGTTAAGATTGCAGGATTTCCTCTGATGATTCATTTAATCAACGCAAACAGAAGTTGGAAAAATTTTTTATTAAATTTTGATTTTTTTTAAATTACCAGGTATTTTCTGTCATGTACATAGTTTTTTTTTTCTAATTTTCAGAAATTTTGGTTTCAACTATAAAATAATTATAATTTTTTTACATTCGAGCTTATGTTTAGATTCTTAGTACCTAATGAAGTAAAAAAATTATATTGCTAATTTTTTCAAAAATTTTATGAATTATAAACAAGATCGTAATTCCATTTTCTTTTGTGTTAGGTACTAAATATTAAAATTAATCATTATCTTCTGCTGTAAGAATAAATGTTTTTCTTTCCAATGAATTGATAAAATTTTTTTGGATTTTATTATTTTTGATAAAATTTTTATTTCTTTTCTTTTCTTTTTTTCTTTCTTTCTTTCTTTTTTTTTTTTGTCAAGGATCAGAATTTTTTTCTTTGTACATGTAAAGCTCGTTAAAAGAAACTTATGAAAATCTTAATGATTTTTCAAATTGGATGTATTGTGAAACATATAAATTGACATTATTTTATGAAGTTGAAACTTTTTCAGGATTCATTTAATAGGTAATAGAACTTTTTTTAATTGATAGTGATGAAAATGTCGAAAGTAGTTTTATTACTTGAAAGTAATTCTGTTGTATACACTAATACAATGTTATGCATATATATATATATATATATATATATTTTTTTTTTTCATACTACTGTGAAAGTGACTAAGAATTTTTTTACCTTGTTAAATATGCATTATGCAATCATTATATTTTAATGAGTTTACGAAATCAAAGCTTCGTGTCGTGGAAGGTAGTAATTTTCCTGAGTAGCCAAATTTTATTGAAAGCAAAATTTTGAAATTAATTAAATTCAAAGCCTAAATGTAATTAATTATTTAAAAGTTGAAGATGTTTTTCAAAGGAAAAAAAAATAACTGTGCATGTGTTGGATGTGGGGACTTAATTTTATCAAACATTTTCTTCATCTGCTGTGGTTCCTACCTCATATTTCTTAGCTAAGAAAATTTTTTATAAACTTCTGCTACTTCAGTGTTCGGTATTAATTATCAATTACCTGGCGCAGATTAGTCGCATTAGCGATACTCTGCGGTATCGTCGGTAACGTACGATATGTATGGGCTGATTGCACTTTCGAGCCTCCTTGTAAGTCGGCAGATAGTATATTATATAAAGTTTGCTCGTTCACTTCGAAGCCTCCGTCGTCACTGAAGGATTCCTCAATTATAGAAACGTAATCTGGATATTTCTAGCAGGTATAACATTTGCTCGTTAATCGACGAAAGGAATAAAGGGATTTAGTCGATTGAATGTTACCTTAATCTCATCCAGACATTTGTCGAACTGTAAATTATACCATGATAGAAATGGATCGACTATCTGCGCAGAATTTGAAAGCGAATTAATTTTTACTCATTGGCAAAAAGTTGATTGTGATTTTAAAGTGTATAAGAGTAGGTACTTACATTTTTTAAAGCCAGCTGATCATTTTTCTGCGTTAGGGTTTTGCATGGAGTTCGTTTACCTGAAACTTGTAACATTGGTGAGTTTAACCGTTACTAGGAGGCCTGAAACAATTAACAAGTGATCGATGATTAACGACGACGTCGTTGATAATGTAACGTATGATATTCAACTTATGTGTGTTCTGGCCATGTCTGTTGGAGCGTTATTCGCGTGAGTAGGCGATTAAAAATTTTTTAATCGGAATAATACGGAAGATTTTAATAGATTTTCGATCTTCGTTTACAGACTGCTATCTGTGATTTTTATACCAAACCGAGTTTTCTGTATGATCGCTTTTAAAAGTCCACATTCGTTCTTCCACGCGCTCCATAGGGAGAAAAGATACGTTACATATCCGTCGGGTACCGCTATCGGGGTAAGTGTGGTTCAGGTGTACTAGATTTTGCGCGAAAATCGTTCTGTTTTTAAGAATTTCTCATTTCAGTTATTGGTAGCTATTGCTCTGCCTGTTGAGGTGCCCGAAGAGAATTTATATTTTTCGTTGAATTTTGAAGCTAATTACAATTTGCCGGACAATATTACCCAGTATTATAACTCGGATATTGCTCGCTTGTTTCACAGCGTTACGAGACGATCGGCTTATGATTTAATACAAGACCAAATGACGAGGTATGTTATTCTATAGATGGTGAAAGAGGGGATGAACGTGTTCTCCTGAGACCGACGTGAGTCCCCATAGCTATGTAAAGAGACGAATACTTTTAATCATTATTATTTATTAAAGAAATAACACCTCACCCCATCACCCCACTTCAAAAAAAAAAAGTCGAAATGTAGAGTGAAAGAATCATAGGCAACTACACCTCTTATTGCTTTATTATTTGCTGTTTATGCTTTGTTTATTCCTTTGTATCAACATCCAGAATCGAGACTGAACACCCTTCCTTATGCTCACCAATATTACCCGATATCATTCTTGTCTCTTTGTAATCCTGTATTACCTCACATATGGAAATGACTTAGTTCTTGAGGTTTATGATTTAAAATTGTAAGTAATTTCGTTGTTTGTCAGAGGAGGATACGATGGCGAAGAATGTTTACTACTGATGATATGCGAAGCCTCTAAACATCAAATTGCGGAACATGGTTTACTCGAGACTATTCTGCACATAATTCTACAGTAATAAATTGTTAAAATGATATTTCATTTGAAATCGAAAAATATTACCTATCTTCGATGATTTGTCTTGGTATTTACTTCACAGGCCTTCGAGAACAATCAACGAAAGCTTACCGGAGAAATATTTTCAAGCTGAGAAAGTCGGAATGGATGGATATAACTGTTTTCAGCGATATCCACAATGTGATACTTCGATTTTGGATTTTATCAGCCTTCTGCAATGATATGGCAGGATTTTAGATTATTTGGATGCGTTGCTATGGTAGACTATTGTTTTTCAGGTTTCAAAAGTCATTCGTTTAGTTATCTTTCTTTCACTATTTGAGGTTATGAGCTCTTCTTGTATTTTTCTGAGTAGTGTTATTTCAAATTGAATCGACGAAAATGAGCTACCATTTTTGTAGGGTGGTTATGTCATAAATCTAATAAATTATGATAAGTACCTATTAATGTACCTATATAGATAATTAGGTATAATCTTTGACTATATACTAAGCGTCGGTTATAATGGCACTGAATTTTTCACAGAAAAAGTTGAACCTGTGTTTTTTTATGGAACCGTTTATAATAGTCAGTGAATCAGGCAATGACAGATTCTCTAGGTTTCAGTGAAAAGTTGAAATATTTTAACTTTTCAGTGAATTTCTACGGTGTCAAACATTTGTTTCTTCATGTTACTCTGTTATTACTTCAAAGTAATGGGGATTTTTTGGATAGTTTTAGCCATTCCGTGAAAATTTCATTGACACAGTCAGTGCCATTATAACCGACGCTCTAGATGGACCAAGCTAGCAACAAGAAAATGCCAACTCAAAAACGGTGATACATTACACAGATTTTCTCAGAACACTCGTGACTAAATTCTAAATGCGCATGCGCAAATTTATTTCGCGCTAATAGTGCGGCAAGGGGACATCGATAGTACCGCTTAAAATCAAAGTAACATGAATGTGATAAAGGACTTCAGGCATGCGCAAGATATAAAGTTGCAACGAGTGTTCCGACTTTGATGCATGTAATGTTTCACCGTAGTTTTCCTACACGTAATTCGGTCCATTTAGTATATTTTCAAAGCGTATAATACATATATCAAAACTGAAGATTAAAAATCAGCGTTATTGTTGCTGTAATATCACTGTGTTGATAGTTAATACTATAGAATAAAAAATTGTGTATTTTCAAATCAAAATGGATCAAGATTGAAAAAATTTATGTCCTTGGAAAGCTACCTACTTTTATTTTTTATTTACTTATGAGAATAAATTATTCCCTTCTCAGTTAAGTGTAAATGATCTTCAAATATTAACATTTTTTTCATAATTATCAATCAAGTAAGGCAATGATTGCAATAATAACCATTTCAAAAAATTTTTCCAGGTGCTTATTTGTGCAAAAATACGAACAATGCTGACTTGACGTTAGAGTGCGCATAGCTGCAAAAATGTCACATATGTACAAATTACAAAACCCCTTTCCGTATTGCACCACCCCGTTTATATTCTTTAGCTTTTCATTTGAAACTTTTTCAGTGTTTACAAATTCTCATAAAATGTAAACAAAATTATCAAAATACCTTGGGAAATTAAGGGAGTTATTGGATCTTGGACATATATTTGCTGAGGAAGTTAAATATAAACAAAAAATTGAATATTTGAAAATTGAAATAGTAACTGGATAAAAAATAATTATAAAAATACTTCAATCATTAAATAAATTATTTAATTCAACTAAGTGGGTCCTTAGATAGAATTATCAATTATTTTCTTCATTTTTTGCGTATAAGGTATTAAGTACAATTTTATAAATCTTTTCAAAGGGATTCAAATAATATGTGTTGAACCTTTGAGGGTATGATAATATTGATACTACTGATAGCCCAAAGAAGCTCATTTTGGTTTTTGATATAATTATTCATCATTTTATGTCAGTGCGCACTGCCCAATGGTAATATTTGAGATAATGTATCATGGTATATAATTATATTTGTTTTAAAAGAAACAGTAAGATTTTCAACGCTATGGAGAAATACTCATAAATTCAACGTCTTTGAAAATAATAAAAAATAAAATAATTATTTATACTTCAAAGTGTTATACTTGAAATTGAAACTGACTTCAACTCAAAATGCCGATTGCGTTTGAATATCTGTACAATGCCCATACGTGATTCAACAACTGAACATACAACGTAATGACTGGTAATGACGTAAGACTCTGTATGTATTCGTTGGTGATTAGTGATTAGAGAACTATTTCATACCATCCTATTAGCAGTCCATGACCACACTACACTGCGCTGCACTTCACGACACTGCACGACACTACACTAGACTAGACGACACTTCACGACACCACACGACACATCACGACACTACACTACACTGAACGACACTGGACGACACTGCACGACACCACACTACACTACACTACACGACGCTATACTACACTGGACGACACTGCACGACACTATACTACACTGCACGACAATTCACGACACTATACTACACTGCACGACAATTCACGACACTGCACGACAGTTCACGTGCCTTGTGATACGCTGTTTAAGTTGTCGCTGTGGCCAATATCTAAGTTTTCAAATCCATGGCAAATATACGCTTGGTATAATAATTTTTTTTTTTTAATTAATACAACCGATTCCAGAATAACTACGATAATTTTTGAAATCACGTCCCTTATTCTAGTGGTAATATTTAATTTGATCAGTAAATTCAATTACATTTATTTAATTTTTGCAGCCACGACAATCATTCCCACGGCATTACACTTAGATACATATATTGCATTTTGTTTAATTTATAATATATATTAAATAAATTAGTTATATGAAAATCATTTTTTCGTATTAATACCTTAACAACTATTAAATCAACTGTGTGCGCACTGGGTTCCTCGCTTCCCAGTAGGTGGGGTCTTCTTTTCTTATGATATTTTTGCCTATTTTAACTACAAAAGAATATTGCGTTTTTATTGTTGACGCTGTACAGGATCGATTTTATACATCGCATTTTTCAATACTTTGAATATGGCGAATAAAGATGATGTTATGACTTATGAGTAGAGTTAGTCAGTTTTAACAACTATCTCGATAACACAGTTTAGTTATCAAAATAGATCGTTTCATGACACGGTCTAACACTAGATATGCGCGTAAAATCACTCTAAACTTGATAACTTTCTTCATTTCTTTATTATAATTTATAAAATTTATAAGAAGATATGGGTTTTTTCAAATTTTTTTGCACAACAATCATTCAAAATAATGTGTTTGGTATTTTGGTAACATTATTTAAAATAAATTAATAATTTTTGCTCGACTTTGCTACAAACTAAAGCACAGCTCCAAGGTTGGTCTGTCGCTTAGCGGCGTTGGTTTCAAAAATTCTCAGTCAGGAAGCCAAAAAAAAAATAGTGTTTTTCTGCAAACACCTTGATACTCTTTATTATGAATTTTCTGTATTCTAAGTTTATCCGTGCCTTAGTTATTTTACGATAATACTATAACTATAATTATTTTACAAATAAATCGCGGTTTTATTGAACGATTCTTCAATATATTTGCCATTTAATCCTTACATAGTGATTACTTCATGTATAACCTCGTTCACAGTAATTATATTCGTGATTAACATCAGTTGGCTGAGTTAGTTTGTAAACAAACTAGCCAGTGGTTAATTTCGTGTATGTTTGGTTTGTTATTTTCAATAATTTACAATATTTTTTATCGATTTTACAATTAAAACCTAGCACTAGAGTGGTTTAAATTATCATATATTCGTCATAATCGTACTGCTCATTTTGGTGTTCAAATTCACTTTGCTCTTATGTACTCGAAATCTTTCTAGAAGTATTTCATGTAATGTAGTTATCTTGTATAGAAACACTCAATACCTTGGGTATGTTCTGAACAACGATTTGAGCACATTTATTGTCATCATTGGAAGACATAAAATCGGTGTGTAGTATAGGTACAATCGTGAGATCACACTTTCATACATGTCTGACGTCATTGTAGAAGCATTATGTGTCATTATATATCATATTTACGCGTCTAAATCAATATATCAAATTTACGGATACTTTTCTGTTTTAGTTAAACGAGTTCGTGATACTCGTTGATTTTTCGGTATGCCCGTATACAAGAGAGCATTTGATGAAGAGGATTGTTCGTTTCAAGTAAGTTACATGTTCGATTAAATAAAGTATTCGTGTTACTTATTGAGCTAATTTGATCGATATTTGCGACTAGATCGAACGATAACGAAAAGCTCCATCGGACGCGAACATGAAAGGTGACGCGGTTACATCGAGCGACGACGAATGCCCGTCGGTGAGCGGCGATTCGTCGGTAGTCGCGCCGATATTTTCCAAAGAAAAGATATGTGAGCTGAAGAACAGCTGTTACATGAAGAAGAAAATCATATCGGCCATAAAGAAGAGCTTAAAAACCAACAACAACAAAATCCACCACACGTTAACGTTCAACGACGTTTCCGTATCGGAGGAAAAAGAGATCGGAAACGGATGCAGGCAGTCGCTGAATATACGTATTGATCTCAACGATAAATTATTCTATTCGTCTCCGGACGCCGCCTCCGTCAACATCGAAACGTTCAAATTGAACGATTCGTCGTCCGTAGGCAAATGCAGCCGTTGCTCCGACAAGCAGAATTTAGTCAATGACGAGAACGCGTCGCGAGCGTATTTCGTTTGCGTGAAATGCGGTAAACGCGAGGAACGCCGATGGGCGCATGATAATTGTAAAGATAAATGTTGCAGAAGTACTTCCATTCATTGTGATAATTGTTTGAGGTTCAGAATCGCCTCGAACGATCATAATTTCGACGTGTTAAGGAACGCCAAGTTCTCCAAATATATGTACGTAGTGACGTGCCCGAACGGTGGCGGTATATCGTTGCATATGGATTACGAAAAAATCATGAACCTAACGCCAGACGAGCAACTATATGTTGCTAAAGAATTTCTTAAGGTTCGTATTCCTCATTCCTTCTATATCGTCACATTAAAATATTTAACCACGTTTCTGTTACGTTACGTAGGAAGCTTTTAAAGAGGATAAAAAAGGTTTTGCTCAATTCACCATTGCCATAGTACATAACGGGTCGAGTTTTATGCCCGATTTGCTGAAATTATTAGCCGAGCTGCACCCAACGTTACCAGTCAAAACCACCAAATTGAAGTGCGACACTGAAACCGAAGTCATGGACTTGGGAACCTATTATTCAAAAGTAATTATTATTTTATTTCTTCCTGGTGCATTTTTATGGCGAAGAAAAAAAATTAATTTCGAATTGATTTTCAGGTAAAAGAAACCTATAATAATGGTACATTCGCATTCGGACCTTTGAACGAAACTCAAGCTGCTTCCGTTAAAAATGACGAATGCGGGGCATACTTACCAGAGCTTCTGTCTTTGTTAGAGAGAAGTCCATTCCTCAGTCAAGTAAATAAAATTGCCTATTCAGACGATTAGGCCAGGCAATTTAGGGTCCAACTTGGACATAATATACAATAAATTTTCTCCCTCCAAGGTGTTCGGTTTGTTCTTCCGAATAACTTATTGAAAATAAACATCGATTATCCTTGTGCTAACCCCTCCAGAGAGATCTGAAGTTCGCCATAATTTCTCCTTTCAACATATTCTTTTCCATAGCTTACGTCTTAAAAAAATTATTTTCATGATTTCTGGTCATTTTGCCGGTTAATTATAAAGTAATATAAAAAAAAATTCAAGTAAGTGGATATTTGATCAGTGAATTAACTTTTTTGGAACCCCTAAAACATAAAAATTGGTTGAAAATTGTCTTTCATCCCAAGTTATTAGAATTAAGCCTGTATTAGACATTTATTACTCAAATTTTCCGTTCATACTCATTACTATTTTGGAATAAATTACCAGATAATTTTTTTCAGTCTTTCAGGACACAAAATATAACATGTGAATGAGAAAAAAAAATATTGGTTGACAAATTATTATTTTTGAATTTTTTTTGAAACTTCAAGCTCTGGTAGCCACAGGTCAAAATTATTTTTTCGAACTGAAATTTATTAGTAGCTCTCCCAAAAGAAAATTTTTACGGAGAGCCCTACTGTCTAAAATATTATATCGAAAAACAAGTGGCACTCTTTAATATACATACTAACAGCTCTTTTTGAGATTCGAATTCTTCGACTACTTGCGGTACATTGAGGCAGGAAGTGGTTCTCTTGTGGGCGCAACTAGTGGTGCACATCAAACCTTCAACAAGATAATAGCTTATGCCGAATTATATACAAGGTCGAAGTATCGCGTTTAATGAATCAAGGTTGCGAAAATATATTAATTTTGAGTCAGCTTTCGGATTTTGTGGTCAAGATTTTGCATCTGGTTTTGGCTCCAAAAACCAAAAAATTAAGAATTATTGCGCTTTTTCTGTGGCCCAAGTGATCAAAGAAATTATAACTTTTTCGTGAAAATTTACTGGAAGTATTTAGTCAAATTCCTTTTTTACTGATTTTTTCAATATAATTTTTTTAATTGTTCAGTTTATTTATTTTTATTTTTTTATATGAAAAAAAAACTTTTTTTGATTTCTTAGTATCATTTCCATTTTTTTTTTATTTTTTTTTTTTATTATATAAATTTTTGATATCACTTTTCTACCCAATTTTACGATTATTTTTTTATGGGTTTTTAGTTTTTGCGATATAATATAAAAAAAATTTAGATTCGAAACCATTTCGTATTGATTTGATTCCCAGTTTTGGTTCACATGACAACTAACGATCTTCTTTATAAGTGAAAATTCAAATTTCTTATTTCACACATTTTTCGATTTCATTTTTAATAATTATTATTTTATTTGATTTTATTTTTTTTAACACTTTTCTACATAATCTCACTTGCACTTATTATTTTTTTAATTTTTGTAATATTAATCGAATTTCAACAGATTTAAATTTAGGCCTCACATTGTTTTTGATTTTGATTGGTTTCGATTCAAGATTTTGGATCCTGTTTTGATTCTGTTTCTTAAATGAATTAAGGATTTTGGGTTTCGGTTTCGGTTTCGATTTCGCATCATCGTAAGTGATGTAGAAAACGCAATGAAAAATTATTTAAAAAAAGATAATTGTTTTCATTTATGGTTTTTCTCAAGATCAGTATCGAAGTATGGTTTAGGCTAGGCCGAGGCTTTGTGGTCTCACACTTGTATTATATGTTATTTTAAGTCATAGCTTTCTTGAAAATCATTCGCTTGAGCAAAACGAAGTTTCCAAGTAAATCTTGGGAAAAAAATTGAAGGACTTAGATTATCTTTGAGGAAGTAGCACAATAGTAAGATGGATTTGGGAGAGTAACTTGACACCTTGAAGAAAAAAAAAACAAAAAACAAATTGTTGAAGATGATATCTGAATTTCAGTGTATAACAGCTTTTTTTGCCTGGTCTAGATACACTATAATGAAACGAAACTATATTTGTATTATTTAGGTTCTGCCATGGAGCACCGAAATGACCACCAAAAGATTCAAATCACCTCACGAATCAGACGACGGACCCATATTCTGGTGTAGGCCAGGCGAACAGATCGTATCATTGGATCGTAACAGTAAAAGGAACCGTTGGTCAGTACTTCGTTACCTACATGACAGTTATACCAGACTTTAAGCTTAACTATGTGCCTTATTTTCGCAACTTTTTCTTTTCAGGAATGCCGACGAAATCGAGACCTTTTTAAAAGAAAGACAACAAAATCTGAAATCGCTATGCGAGAAAAGATACATAGTAGAAGAATTGAAAAAATACAGGCGAAGTTATTCGTCCAGAGAATTCGTATTCGAAGACAGAACTAAGCCTCACGCTGATCAAGTGTGGGGTAATCATTTCGAACCAACTGCTGCAGTTGGTAAGCGAATGAGCCTATGGTTTAGAATCATTTTTCGCCAGGCCTACGCCTCGTAATATTGTTAAACGAGAAAATGAAATTGTATTCGTTCTTTCTAGGCGTTATTCAAGCCATTCATCCAGATGAAATTCCCGAACAAAACAGAGCCTGTAAAGAAATCGTAGTGTTTCACGCGAGGCATTTTGAAATGCTGGAAGCTCTGTTGCATATTGACGTTACCGCAGCTCCTAAACAACAGGTAGGTTTGAGAAGTGCTGTGAAGGTGACGAGGGACGGAGGGGTAATTTGTTCATCATGCAAGCAACCTTGAGAATTACTGATGGTATTCTGGTTTTTTGTGGAAGTATGTTGAGAATTTGATTTTTTTATGCGAGTTTTTAATAAAAACGATAGCTATTACAGCCCACCTGATTTGGGAAGGGAAGGTCGGGGGAGGGTGGGGTCTTCAAATCTTTGCGTTTCAGACCATTTGTAATCATGTGGCAAATGTCCAACTTTTTGGTATATATATATTTTTTTCCCCTACGCGTAGCGCCGGCGAGTATTCATAAAATTCGCTCAAAATTTGATGAGGAACTCTTCTTGAAAAAGCGCAGAAGTGCTTTTTTTGTTTTTTCGAAAAATTTCAAAATGGCGGATCACTCAAATTTTGAGGGGGGGCTGGAGAAGAGGCAAATAGCTCAAATTTTTCGTTTTTGATCTCATATGAAAGAGTGAGTCACGGACACCAACATATTTAAATTTCAGCTTCCTAAGTGCATTTTGAGGAGAGTTAGCAAAAACCTGTTTTTGAGGAAATTGCGTTTTTTGTGTCACTCGCCTTGCGCAGGCGGGTGTGGATAAAATTCGCTCAAAATTCGGTGAGGAACTCTTCTTGAAAATACGCAAAAATAGTTTTTTTGTTTTTTCGATAAATTTCAAAATGGCGGATCACTCAAATTTTGAGGGGGCTGGAGAAGGGCAAATAGCTCAAATTTTTCGTTTTTGATTTCATATGAAAGAGTGAGTCACGGATACTAACATATCCAAATTTCAGCTTCCTAAGTGCATATTGAGAGGAGTTAGATCAAAAAACGGCTTTTTGAGGAAGTTTTGAGTCATGAAATTTCTTGAATCTTCCATATCTCCCACCAAATCAAGTTAAAGAGGTCAAATTTTGTGTGTGAGGTTAGTTGGTGACCACAATATGACCTCTTGAATTTGGATCAAAATGGATCAAAATGGCGGATTATCAAAATTTTGAGTAGAGCTTGAGGAGCCTCAAGTTGGTAAAAATGTAATTAATATGAATTCATATGGTTATTGGGATAAGTTGTATACTATATCCCGAATTCACTTCCATACATGATGTTGGAGGGGGAAGGCGGGGTTATCAACCTAAAATAGTGGTGGGGGTACAGGAGGGGTCGAAAATTTTTTATTGCTGTGTCATATGATAAAATGAGCCCAAGTGACAAACGTATTTTGATTTTAGCTTCCTCAGTGATTTTGGAGGGGAGTTAGAGCAAAAAACGGCTTTTGGAGGGGAAATTGCTGCAGGAAATTTCATGAATCTTCCATATCTCATCACCAAATCGGCCTAGAATGGTCAAACTTTGTGTGTAGGATTAGTTTGTGACCAGAATATAACCTCTTAAATTTGAGTCAAAATGGATTCAAAATGGCGGATTATCAAGATTTGAAGATAATTTGAGGACCCTCAGATAGTTATAATTTGAGAAATATGTGTTCACATGGTTATTTCATGGCAAGAAATACTACATTTGTGCCAAATTCAACTTCTTAAGTGTTTTTGGAAAGGATAGGGTAGGGGTTTTCAGACTTGGTATTGGGTGTGGCCTGTAGTCATGAACGGTTAAGCAAGGTTATTAGTAAATCAAAACAAGCTCCAATTAAAAACTCAGCTCCAGTAATGCGGCATGGCTACTTACATTTTTTTTTCTATAAGAACCGCAGAAAAAATGAGAATCGATTTTTCTGCCCAGAGGGTGTTTTTCGTGGAGCAGGTCACAATGAGACTGATTTTTCAGATTTTAGCAATTTGAGAGTACTCATTAAGTCATCCTCAAATTTGAACGATTCGCCATTTTAGCTTGATTTTGACCCATATTCTAGAAGTCGTATTCTGGCCATCAACTAAACCCTACATATATTTGAACCATCAGCTCACCCTCTCCCCAGCCCCAAATATTCAACTGCAGCTAAACTTTTGCGTACTGGGTACTATGACGGTGTAGTTTGCAATTTGTCTCGTTGAATCCAAATGTCGGAGTGTGAGGGTGCTCCTCTTGTCGGATTGAATTTGAATTTTGTTGTCCTTTCGTCCTTTACAATCGTAATCATTGGTGGATAAAACAAATTGACAATTTTTACAGTGCGCCGAATGGCTGGACGACGCAAAATTGAACATGATCCGGCAAATGAACATACGTTATTCGAAGCTTCACCTGTACGACAACGATATTTACTTTATACCGCGTAAAATCGTCCACCAATTTAAAACCATCTCCGCTACCCTCAGCGTTGGTAAGTCACGTCACACTCGCCGCATCTCCTACTCCTCTGAGATCAATCTAATTCGCGATTATTTTGCAGCTTGGCATACGCGTCTAATAGATTACTATCTGGAACCGGATCCGCCCATTAAAACCGATCCGATAGACGAGCCCGAAGAGCAGGCCGCCCACTCCGACTCGTCTAGTTCGCGTTCCTCGTCTCCGTCGCCTGTTCGTAAAAAAGCGCCCGCCAAAAAGCGTAAATTATCGTGTTCCGAAAACGAAAGCACGACTGCGGCTACGCCGAAAAAGAAAAAGAAACCGATACCGCCCAAATCCAGATCACCGTCGCCCGTGGCCACGCCCCTCAAAAAGAAACCCAAACCTAGATCTCGTTCTAGTACGCCTTTGAAACGCGAAAAACCCACGCCCAAGAAGAAGTCGACTACGAAAACGCCCAAAAAAATAAAACCCCTAATATTGGACGAGAAGGAAGCGGATGCCGCAGCACCGGTGCACCATAAGCCGCGTTCTAGTAGCAGAAGCGATGGCGAAGAAAAACCCAAAATGTCCAGGTCCATTTCGCCATCCCAAAGGCAGCAGATGCCGGTCCCAGAATCGAGTAAAAAATCACCATCTAGATCTCGGTCGCGCTCCGTTGAACGAACCGAATCAAATCGTTCGCCTCCAGTGGTCCGCGAGTCGGTCGACCACAGTCGCGATCAAACGAAATCACCCAAGAAGCACCGTAGCGCGTCTCGCGATAAATCCAAGAAGAAGAAATCGCGTTCCCTCTCCGCGTCGCCGAAGAGGAACGATCACGATGGCGGAGACGCGAGCGACGCGAAGAAGAAGAAGAAAAGCAAACACAGGTCTCGATCCAGATCGAAATCGCGTAAAAGCGAAAACCCGTCCGATGCGATAGGCGAGAAATGCTCGTCTTCGTCCAAAAAGAAGAAGAAGGAACGATCGAGATCGCCTAAAAGACGCGACAAATCGAAAGAGTCGAAAAACGGCCACGGCGAAGAGAAAAAATCGCACGTCGCCGAAACCGAACGTCATTCGTCCGGCAAACATAAGAAACACGATCGTAAAGATTCCTTCCACTCCAGATCGTCGTCTCCGGCCAAAAAACACGATATAAAAAAGAAACCTCCTCATCGTTCCAGATCTCCGGCCAAGCACGAAGACGATAAGGTGATTGAAGTGGCCAAGGAAACCAGCGCCGAGGATCAACTTGTACCGGAATCTCCATCGCATTCGTTCGCCAGTCGTAGCACAGAGAAACCCACCTCACCGCTAGCAATGCCTAATGAATCGTTCGACGACGAGATAGATGCACCTGTGCCCGAATCGATGGCAACCATCGATAAAAGCCCGATGTCGCTACACAGACCGCACACGCCAACAATTGAAATGAACGGGTCTCCGGATCCGCCATCTGTGGTTGTCAAAGAAGAGCCAAGGTCTCCTCTATTAACTCAAGTGCGAATCTTCAAAGAAGAACCTCGTTCACCTTGCGTCGAGCCTTCAAACACGCAGTCGACACCGGAAGACCGATCATTCCCGGATCCTATACATTGTGTTAAACCAGAACCACAGTCGCCACCGAAAAGCAACTCGAAGCTCGCGGAACACGATCCGAAGCCGATGATACCCGACCCAAAACCGATGACACCCGAGTCGAAACCGACGATACACGAACCCAAACCGATGACACCCGATCCGAAACCGATGATACCCGATCCGAAACCGATGACACCCGATCCGAAACCGATGATACCCGATCCAAAACCGATGACACCCGATGCTAAAGCGACGGAACCCGAACCGAAAAAACCGACGAAAACGGTTAGCGCGGTGAAAGAAGGGTCAACTGGTAAAGACCATCGTAAAGAAAAACTGTGGGACACGCCCTTATTCAGTTTCAACGATTGCGACAAATTCGTACTAACCACCAGACCGAACGCGAATAAAAACGGCGATAAAATCGTAAAATCGAAGACGTTGAATTCGCTCCAAAAAACGGACGGTAAACGCGCCGCGTCGAAATCACCTCCTCGTATCGACAAAGACCGTAAAGCGGAACCGGTGAAGAGAACGAAATCGACCGAAGAGAAGAAAAACCACGCTTCCCACGATAAGGGCAAATCGGTGGAAAAAGCGCGGCACGCGGATAAAAAACCCTCGTCGTCGGATCATCAGCAACGTCCCAAAGATGTACCGTGTAAAGAATCGCATTCGTCGGATAAACCCCCGAAGGAGCACGGCGACAAGAAATCGTGCCATTCGTCGTCCCATACCAAAGAGAAATCCGTAGACAGAGCCAAAGAGAAATCATCGCATTCGCGAGACCGCGATATGAGAAAACGTTCGCGATCGCCGCTCGATAAGCATCATAAGCATTCGAAAAAACATAAAAAACATCGATCCACCAGTAACTCCAGAGAGGCCGGAAACTCGTCCAAGGTCGAAGTTACCGTTAGTAACGCGGACACCGCGACTCCTACGGTTGTGGAAAACGAAAAAACCGACGAAGTCGTCAACGAACCGCAATCCGACGAGAATTACGCGGCTGGGTATCGTCTCGTATATCCGCGCATCGAAATCGTCGATATAGGCGCCAAATTGAAGACGAAATGCGATCGCGTCCAAGATACAGAGGCCGAATCCAGTTGCGCCGAAGAGCCTGCACCAGTTGACGAAACCAACGTAGTGGAGTTGAATTCAGAAGACGAGTAATCGGTAAATGGAGTTGTTATTTCAGTGTACCATGTTAAAAGTAAATAGTAACGAGTTCGTTATACTATGTTCCTGTGGATGATCCCCTTCGAGATAGTACACGTAACCAATATAACGTGCACGCGTGTATCACCGAGTAGATTATAGTTAGAAAGGGTAATTTGTCGATCGCGTATATTCGTAAATAAGCGAAAGCATATCGAGTTTAATAAGATCAATGGTATACTATTTAATCAAATAGGTATTAATTCGCGAATAGAATTTCATCGAAGCGTCGGCGGTTGTGTGGTAAAGGCGAATCATTTGTTGTAACACCGATCGTTCGTCGTTATGGTTTATGTATATATTTTTTTGTTTTATTATTTATTTTCATTTTCTTTTATTGTTCTTTTTTTTTTTTTCAATTTTAATTTATTTGATTTCGCCATTAGCACAAATTGACCAGCGTAGTTACGAAGAGCTAAGACAAAGGAATTCGATTCAATATAATTATATTGGAGCATTTATTAATATTTTCAATAACTTGTATTCTAATTGATGTTGTATATTGTTTGTTCATATTGAAACGAATTCGGTTTGTAATTAATGACTGCGTAACGTAGTAGTATTTACTTAATTTTATCGTTTTAATTATTTTCCCGAGTTTATTTTGATCTTTTTTCTATGAAAGGTTTGAGTTTTTATTGTTTTTTTGTTCTTTTTTTTGTCTAAGTAATAAATTGAAAAATCAAAAAATGTTTTTTTTTTTTTCCTTAAGATTGCTTTCGCGAGAAGAAATGATCAGGTGACTGGTGAAGTAACACTGGAGAAAAAAGGTAAGCCACTATGCTGCGTTGCTGGAGCTGAGTTTTTTATTGAGGCTAAAAATGCAAATGGGAGATTATGAATATTCCATCGCAGAGAATGGAGTTTTTAAATTGATAAAAACATTTCGATATCTTTGCAATCGCACTTTATTTTATTTTGAAATAATGCGTTTTTAATTTTATTGGAAATGAATATTGGGATCCTTCAGCGAAAGAGTTGGTACCTGGTGGTAAAACGATGAACTGATACCATTTACATATAAACACGACACTAGCGCGCCATTGCTCTGAAGGGTCCCAATTACAATTTTACAATTTATTTGAAAACATCAAATAAAAGTCGGAACTATGCAACTAGCGAATTATACTTTCGCATGCAAACAAAGCTTGTTCATTCATCAGTTCATTACTATTTTTAATGATGTGATGCGTTAAAACATATCAAATTTATAAGCTAGGTTGTGCGCTAGTTGTACTACCTACAGTGACTATCTAGCATTTCTTTAGCGTAACTTAGCAATTAGCATTTTTCAAGTGTAGTCGCATTTTTCAAACTTCTGTTCGCTCGATGAAAGTGAATCATTTTATAAGCTTGGGAAATAATAATAATAATAATATAATTAAAATGAAAATGAAAATAGAGCATTTATAATGACTGGTCTATGTTCTAATTGGTCAACGCCTGTAACAATCAGTCAGCAAGTTTGAATGTGATAAATTTACCTCGACTAACACGTAAAATAAAAACACAAATCAGCTGATGATTCAAATCACAAACGAATTTTAGTCGTTCACTGAAAACTGAACGATATTGTTTAGGAAGGTAGAAATGAAACTACCTACATTTTATCACATTCTAGCGTCGTGATTGGTCATTACGCGCGTAACATATGACCAATTAGAACATAGACTAGTCATTATAAAAAATACTCTATGGAGCGTTAGTGTTAATCAGTGTTAATTTTGAACTAGTTGACTTTCGTGATAATTTTGATTATGATTACGTGTTTCTTCTACGGCGAACGCGAATAACGTAAATCTTCTGTCATTAAGTGAATTAAACGCTCTGGTAAAAGTCATAAGTAAACAGAAAAACCTACCCATTATAAACGCACGCATACACTTCTACAGTTTCAACTCTGTGGAATAAGTATAAGAGTTAAGGAAAAGACTCATTATAAACCAGCCTTGAAATTACAAACCCTAGTTGGGTCTGTTTCCTTCTTTCTTTTTCTATTCCTAAATCATCATTGTTATTCAACTTACTAATTTTATGATGTCGGAAATTATACCATCCTCCTCTGCAAACGAGTCTAGCGAAGCTGCTACAAAAGAAGATGATTCTCCGCCAGAAAGTAAAAAAATTAAATTGAATAATGTCGGTGTCGAAGGTTCTTCTACGGAAAAATTGGAGCATCGACTTGGCGGTATCCTTTGTTGTGCTGTATGTCTAGATCTTCCAAAATCGGCCATTTATCAGGTTATAAGTTTTTTTTCTCCCACAATTCAGTTCTAATATTCTAATTGAAGTTTCCATTCACTTTTTTTCATCTCAAATTCGCGTATTTTTCAGTGTACGAATGGTCATTTGATGTGCGCTGGTTGTTTCACGCATCTGTTGGCTGATGCGCGCTTGAGGGATGAAACTGCGACGTGTCCTAATTGTCGAATTGAGATAAGTAAAACTTCCGCATCTCGTAATTTGGCTGTTGAAAATGCAGTGAGTGAGCTGCCTTCAGAATGTCAGTTTTGTGGCAAAGAATATCCACGAAATTCGTTAGGGCGACATGAGCAGTCTCTTTGCGACGAAAGGTTTTATATTACTACGTTCAACTCTTAGCTAGAAGAAATGCAACTATGACAACATTCATCTTCGTCTTTTTTAGAATCACCATCTGTAGATATAATCGTATTGGATGTCCTTGGCGAGGACCCTATCACGAACATGAAGAGCATGAGAAAGTTTGTCAATTTCCTTTCAATACAGGAGCCCAACTGTTGGAAGTTCTTAATGAAATTGACAAGAAAAATCAAGAGGAAAAATACTTATATGATTCAATTTTTGATTTATTATCTTATGAAAAAATCGTTTTCAATGGTATCTACGCTATTCTTCGTTATAGTATCTTAACTTGTTATTTTCCATCAAAATTTATACGAGATGTGTTAAAAGCTTCTATTTGTACGATCTAGTTTTCAGGATATCAACTTAGTTTCCAGTCTTTCATTGAAATTTGTGATACGTTTGTAATTTAAATTTCCATTAGTTATACGTTAATATGGTTGAATCTTTTTCTTCATAGATTTACAGATGCGCCCGTATAGGACGGACGAATTCGTTCACAAGTTGTATTACGAAACTTCTAGATTTTCCGCTTTTAGTCATCAGTGGGTGCTTAAAACGCGCATAAATAACAGTCAAGTCGATCCTACATTCAGTTGTGAACGCGAAATGTCTTATCAGGTATCAAATCAGGATTTTTTTGGTTTTACGTAAGAATTATGATGTTAATCATTTTCTGTTTTTTTTTTTTACAGTTGATGTTGAGAACCAAAACATCTGTTCCGTTGATGATTCATTATATGATTTTGAATGGTCCTTTTAGCGATATCAAGTTGAAAGCGAAAATATATAAATTTGAATTCACAGAACATGAAAATGAAACTCCTTACGTCAAGTTACCTCTTATAGACAGTGCTGAATGTAATCGTTTGCTCGCAGCAAAAGCTATTAATTTTAGGTATGTACTTTACTTTCCATTCAGGTACGTATTTTTATTCATTTATAATTGAATTTCAGCTAATTTAACAGGGTGTCTTCCGGTAAAACTTTTTCTTTGCATTTTGTGATATCTTTTCTTATTCGTAATCTAATAAATATGTGTGAAAAAGGCACTCTGTTAATTGACATTTCAAGGAAATAACTTGAAGGAATCTGGTAATGTAATAGGTATTAGTGCTGATATCACAGGTGAAGATGCGTTTTTTCTTTGTTTTGTTTTTCTCTATACCAATAGCTTTTTTTCTTCAAAACAACTACAAATAAGTGAACGGCCAAGGTTCATAGTCCGCTTGAATTTTATTTTATAAACTCTTTACGATAAAGATTACATGAAATTGTGAATACGCAGAATATTGGATTCTCTTCAGTTTCGTAGTAATGGTAACTGAATCGATTTTGGTTTCAAATATGTAAAAAGAAGCAATTCCTAAAAAAAAAAAGTAAAGAGAAGGAATAACTGAATTGTTGTGAAAAATTCTATGAAGTGAATATATGTGTATTCTTCGCGGTGTTATTATGTTCTATCAATTATGTATTTTATTCATATTAATGGATGTACAGATTTTTATATTTTGGAACGAAGAATAAAGAGTTGATTGATTTATAGATTTTTATTATTGTTAGGTTGATAATGTTTCTCCTTCCCAAATAGGACGAGGTATTTCTCAATTCCTTCACATTTCAATAAAATCTACAAGGTAAATATACGACTTCTAAAACGGAAAATTTTCTATTGGAATAAATTGTCAACTTATTTTTGAAGGATGAGCACGGGTTTGATTTTTTGTACTTAGCATTAACTAAAGGTTGCTTATATTATTCAACTGTCATTGCTTGATCCGATTTGTATTCGTAATATATTTTTCCGTGGTATAAAATTAATTTTTAATTTTTTTTTTTTAAATGCCCCTAATAATTATTATTTATAGTTGACGAAATGTATGAGTATTAGTTTCATTAGATACTCATATGTATTGAATTTACTCCTTTGATTAGAAGTTATATTCATTTTTATTATTACTTTTTGCATTTAAATTGTGAAACTTCAAATGCATTCTTTGTTTTTACAGATATACTTACATAGTCAGTCCCTTCTCACACTAGATGATAATCATGTGAGGGGGCAATAGTTGAAAGTGTATGTATAATGCATATAAGTTATGTCATCTTTTGTTTCCATTAATAAACTTTTTATTAAAGTTCATTCTGACTTATTTTTATTTTTACTATTACATTCTCTTCATTTTTTCTTTATCCTAAAACGCAGTTGCGACGCTTCCGTACGTGTTAAGTATGAATGGGGACTGCTAAGAAAGTCCACCTACCTATTGTTACGTCACGAACACAGCGTTAAGGCCTTTTACTTCAGGAGGTATTGATCAGACCTGGGCAAGATCATTGATAAAATGATCCGAAATCAGATCAGATCATTTTTTCAGAAATAATCTTAAGATCAGATCAAGATCATTTTCAGAAAAATGATCTGTGATCTAGATTACAAAAAAAGATCAAGATCATAATTTTTCACTTCGTTCAAAAATTTGTATTAAAACATTAAAACCTTCAGAACTTTGAATGAAAAAGATATAAAAAGTAGAAAAACTGAAAAGAATACTACTATGGTGTACTGGCAATAGGCGATAGCATGGGTATTGATTGACATTAAGTAATGATGGCATCGATAGTTTCAATGTTCAGCTTTTTCAATACCATTAATACATCATATCGATAGTTTTTCGTTCATTAAATTCTCTTCACGTAGAAAATATACCATGCATCTAATCTGTTCGAGCCCAGCGAGCACAAAAATCTGCCGAAGTGAACTTTTAATGTCTTATGAGATTATTTATTCGAGTGATATTCGGTTACAGTCTTTGACTATATACTAGATGGACCGAGTTACATGTAGGAAAACTGCGGTGAAACATTACATGCATCCGAGTCGGAACACTCGTTGCGACTTCATATGTTGCGCATGCCTGAAGTCCTTTATCACATTCATGTTATTCTAATTTTAAGCAGTACTATCGATGTCCCCTTGCCGCACTATTAGCGGGAAATAAATTTGCGCATGAGCATTTTGAATTTAGTCAGGAGTGTTCTGAGAAAATCTGTGTAATGTATCACCGTTTTTGGGTTGGCATTTGCTTGTTGCTAGCTCGGTCCATCTAGTATATAGTCAAAGGTTACAGTCAAATATTAAACAACCCTACGAAGTGGTGGTGCAAGTGGTAGTGATACGCGATTTTGGTATTCCTCATCAGTCTGCAGTGAATCAAAAACAGTGTTGTAGGAACGAACATAGGTCTGTTCTTGTTCCTGTTCTCGTTCCTGGAAAGACCTAGTCATTTGATCCTGTTCCTGACTCGTTCTTATTCTCATTGTTTCAACTGTTCTCGTTCCGTTCTTCGTTCTTTTAATTCTTTACAATGTTGTTCTCGTTCTGTTCTTTGTATGGTCTCGTTCTTGTTCGTTCTTCGTTCTGTTCTCGTTCTTCAACTTTTCTTTCTTTCTTTCTTTCTTTTTTTTTTTTTGATAACGTGTTTACAGTTAATGTTGTTGTTGAAATTGAAAATCAATTAATTGAAGCTAATAATTAAAAAAAAAATACTTATATGGGTATATGTAGCACTTGCCTGAAGTATAAATTTCTTATTTTCTCTTTCCCTTCATGATATCTATTAATTTTATAATAAATCATGAACTTTCAAAAGAACGAAGAACAACAAAAAATTACATCGTTCTTGTTCTTGTTTTTGTACCTCAACATTGTTCATTAGTTGGTTCTCGTTTTGTTCTTTGATCTTTCAGTTTGAAAATATTCTGTTCTCGTTCTGTTCTTTGTTCTTCATGTATATCACTTTTATGTTCTCGTTCTTGGTCCTGTTCCTCAGGAACAATAAAAATTCTCCGTTCTTGTTGTTCTTCGTTCTCGTTCTTTGGTTTGTTCCTACAACACTGATCAAAAATAATGAGCTTTTCTTATTTTTTTCTCGAAATATTTCCATTTTTGAGTTATCTGCAAGAAACATGGGAAAGCGATTAACGATAAAATTTAGAAAAACCAAAAGTAATATTATGGTTAGTAAAGCGAGAAATGAGTTTTCCAACTCATGTAAAAACTTTCACCATTACAAAGTGAAAGAATTATTTCAAATATAAGCGAACTTTCTCGTTTCTCTGCGTATAATCTATACCTAATGAAGATTTCATCTTATTCCGTTGTACATTATGAACTGTTTCCCTAGAAACGTGGGTACGTGCCAACTTCCAGTTCCATGTTGAAATGTCCAAGTAGATTGAACGCTTTTCCAAATTTCTTTGCAAAATGATCGATTTTTTTTCTTTTGATTGAGAAATTATGCACAAAAAAAATCAATAACCGAGTAACTTGGGAATAGGCGAAGCACCAATCTAAAATAAAATAAACTAGGATGACGAACAGGGGCGTGCTCAGCCATTTGGGGGCCCCAGGATAAATATCTTCAAGAGGCCCCAAGAGTCCGTGCCCCCCCCGTTAGAATTTTTCAACTTTTTTTGAGTGAATTGGAAAGCTAACCGAAGAAGCAAAAAATGTTAATATGGAGAATTAAAATTTTTTAAATGTTGATAGGTATAACATCGATTTTTACTTAACATTAAACTATTTCATTAAATAATAATTGTTTTTGGAATTTTTTGTTTTTGTTAGTCAACATCCAAGCAGCGGCGTACTAAGGACATTCTTCAGGGCAGGGGGAGGGGGGAACAAGAAGTTGCCAACTTTTAATTTTTTTTTTTTGCTCTAACGTTAAAATGTTTTGATTTCAGCAAATTGGCAATTTTTCATCGATAATACGAAATTAGTATTTAAAAAAATGTATCATCTTGGTAAATTTCAACGATAGGTGTAGTCCTGAATGATATTTCTTATGATGCTCATACAACGCCTAAAAGAAAAAACAATCGAAATGTCATTCTTCACATTACTCTTTTGAGAACATCATCCTACTGGTATGATGGGTAAAAATAAATACAACGCCTTAAAAATTAAAAATAATGTTTTAAAATCGTAACAAAAACATCGTGCGAAGCGCGAAAGAAATTTTTTCATCTTTATACAAGTTGATAAATTATCTTCCACACATGGTTAATATTATTAAATTTTAGTATTTTAAGCTATTTTGTAATTTTTTGCCCCCTTCAAATTTTTTTAAAATCGTAAGAAATACAACGCGCGAAGCGCGAAAGAAATTTTTTCCACTTTCATATAAAAATTGGCAAGTTGGTAAACTCCGAAAGCTGGCAATTTCAATAACTGCAATACTTTGTTTAAGAAAATATTTATCTGTCTTATTTTTGATACTAGGTAATTATTAGTGCTAGTGGTCAAGTTCACCAACTTTACGCTAAAACTCCAAATTTACCAACCTTTCAAAAGCCAAGGAGGAGCTCATCCCCTCCCACATCCCTCTTTTCAGTACGTTCCTGCAGCCAGGCCAGGGTTGGCATGTAGAATAACATTTTACCTTTACATGTAGAATATACACTTATTCTACATGTGTAGAATGAGTGCCCTAGCAACGTAGAATATGTAAAATATGTAGAATATGTAGAATAAATGTAGAATAAGTCTTTACTCTGTCTTTATAAACGAAAATTTCACGTATTTTCTAAAAATGAAACAAAAAATTAAAAAAAAAAGATCAATATCGACACCTATTTCTAATTAGATAAAAAAAATGAAAAATGAAATAGGTTTATTGTAAAATGAAATGAAATGGAACTTTGATGTAATTATGATTACTTACTGGTGAGTTTTCAACCTTGTTTCAGCTGTGTTGGCCAACTGTTTATTGCATAATAAACAGAGTGCTGTATACTTTTTCTGACATATTACCAAATGGCAATCCAGCGCTTCGAATATAAATCACTCTTTTCTCTAGTCATTTTTCAAAAAATGGAAATAAAAATCATCTTCGAACTTCAATCAGTAAACTTATCACTCAGTCAATCATTCATTCATTTCGCTCCAAAAAAATCTAAAACTGTTTTTTTTTGGCTTTCAGCTATATTCTACATTTATTTTACATATTCTACATATTTTACATATTCTACATATTCTACACTTATTTGACGTGTAAATGTAGAAAAAGTTTTTTTTCGTGTAAAATGCCATCCCTGAGCCAGGCATTCTAGATATAATTTTTGGTACAGTTGTCAGGAGTAATACTACAAACAACACACTCAAACTCCCCTCATGTAGCGGTGACGTGTGGCCCCCTATGGGAGTTAGAACCCCCCAAAAGCTAGTTTTTGAATTTTTTCACTCACAATGACTGATACAAGTAAATTAGATATATAATTAATTAATCTACATCAAATTACCTACAAATTATGCCTAACGCATTTTTCTCTATATCATTCACTGTTCGACAACAAAATGACTTTGAAGATGGCCCATTAGGTAAAATGACTAAATTGTTGTACATTAGTGAGTTTTTTGCATTTTTCTTGGTTACAGTGCTAAATACGAAAAAATTCTTACCACACAAAATTGCTCTACACCAAATTTCTCGTAAAAATATTGCATTACATTTTTTCTACAATTCATCATAAGTTAGTGAAGAGATCTTGAAGAAGACGCATTAAGCAGTATAATGATTTATCATTTTTTGAGCATAGATTTTTGTGTTTTTCTTCCTCGTAAGGAGAGATACGAAAAAATGGCTAATAAAAAAATTATCTACATTAAATTTTCTTCAAGAAAGTTTGGTTGTTTTTTTTCCTGTCTCCAAAAACTGAAGTGTAAGATTATTCAGAAACTTATATTAGCGGTTATCGAGCAGATTTTCGGGATGTTGGTCAAGAGTATAAGAGTGAACAAAATACTAAAACTCCCCATATGTAGCCGTGATGCGTAGCCCCCTACGAGGCTTTGAACCCCCTAACTCAGTTTTTTGAACTTTGCTCGCTTACAATAACTGACACAAGTAAATAAATCCTATAGCAAATTGATTTACCCTAAATTCCTATAAGAATGTTTAATCATTTTCTTTCAGCTGTTTATAAGGGTTCAAACCCCTGTGGAGGCTGAGGAAATCTGTAATATGCATTGCATACGGACTTGTAAATTTAAAAAGTTTTTGCAAAATATGATTTCTAATCATATGTGGTCATCATATTAAAAATTTGTAAAGCCATAAACGGCTTATTTTCGCTAGTTTCATCACTGCTTTTAGTACAAGTAAAAATTTCCCGATGAGTGGGTACCTGCTACCAATATTAAGTATACTTAAGCAGTTGAGTTGAATTGAATTTATTAAATGGATTAAGATAAATTTGATGAAGTTTTTTTACTATTTTACGAATATAACCTTTATTTCTACCGAATTGTACGACTTAATTACACTTCTTGTCACGCTAAAAGAGGCCCCACTCCTCGGGGCCCCAGGATATTATCCTGAGTCGTTACACGGTGAGCACGCCCCTGATGACGAACCTTATCGCAATTATATTAGAAACTGACTGAAGTCTTACAAACTGACAGTTAATCCTCTTAAATCGTTTCGCATTTAATCTATTTCCATGATTTACAAGAGCTGGGGGTTTCAGAACAACTATAATATAGCATTATGACCAGTTTAGAAAAGATACGCTGTATACATATTATTATTATGAAATTTCAAAACCAGATAATTGAAAATTACAAGAAAACAAACAATTTTATTAGAAAATAAATGTGATATTTCATGAAAAAAAGAAAAATTATAATAAAATAACATTATTATTATAATGATAAAGCTACATTTTAGTATTAGGTGTAAAAACATTTGGAAAATTCCAACACATTTTAAATTTGATTTCGCCCGATTTCGCCTCCTTTTTTGCATTACAAATTAGGTTGTTTTCAAAAAACGAAGACAATATCATATTAATTATTCCCATTCATCGCTATCACTTTCGTCGCTTTCACTGTTATCACTAGAATCACTATGAATGGCTTTAGAACGTTCTGCCAAAGCTCGAGCAAGAGCTCCCGCTAATCCATCGGCAGGCGACACACTTGGAGGTGGTTTTTCTACCTGCTGAATCTTTGAAAAAAAAAAAAAAAATGATGATAATGATGAAAATAATTTATATATTATCATAAATATTCAAAGAAATTTAGGGTAAGACAGAATTTTGATTCTTTCTGCGAACTTACTGGGTTTAGTTTGACTCCTTGTCTGATCTGATCTAATAGTTCACCCCTCGAATCGTCAGTTTTTTTGGAATCTGTTTCCACCGGCTATGAATGAAAAAAAAATAATAATAATACTTACAACATGAATTTATGAAATAATGGACACATTATAATGGCCCATTTTTATTACCTTTAGTGATTTTCCGCTTCTAATAGCTTCCATTAACGCAGCACGTGGATCACTTGACGCTGCATGAGGTGCACCTGAAGGAACATTAGCTGGCGTTGAAGAATTTTCCTCGCTCAATGCATTAGGTGGAGGAAGAGGTGGTGGAGGAGGTGGAGGTGATGGTACACTACTTGGAAATGTTGTATTCGATGAATTTTCTAAAGACAAAAATATTGGCGTTAGCTTCTGATTTTACCAACAGAACCATTCTGTTATAGAGTACGAATATGATTTTACTTTTATTTTGTTGATCCTGGTTTTTTTGTACCAAAACATTAATTGGAGGTGGAGCTGAAGGTGGTGGAGGGGGTGCAGGATGCACGGATGTCATATTTCTAGAAGGAGGCGGCGGAGGGGCAGCACGTAAATTGGAGGAAGGTGGCGTGTTTCGCACTGGAACCGGTGGAGGTGGTGGAGGTGACGGAGGAGAGGGCATCGAATGATGATGCATATCATTTTTAACTGCGTCTATACCTCCATGTTTTTCAATGAAATCATAGATGAATTCTCGCGTTTCTTTGTCTTTCAAATCACTCTCAGAAATTCCAGCCTAAGTAATTTTACCGAAGAATTGTAGGTAAATATTATATTTCTCGAGGTACGATTTCTAATGATCCAAGTCCAGTGACATTACCTTATCGAAAAATTCCCTCATCGATGGATCAACACGTGCTAAATCAAAACCAGTAGTGGGATCCCATCCAACATGCGAAACATGAACGAAATTTTGTGGAGTGCCAATATCAGCTTTAGTTATGCTTTTCTTTTTTGGTTTCTTACCTAATAAAAAAATACAATAAATAAGTTTTATACATGGATAGGCGACAAATACCCAATAAAAATGTTTACATACTAAAACCAATTGATTTCGAGTTCACAGCTTTAGAATTTAAATAACCATTACTGATGGGAGCTGGTGTTGGCGCAGGTCTAGGAAGAGGTTGTGCTACTGCATTTCTTCCATGAATAGAATTTGTTTTGTTTTTTCTCTCTACAAAGATAAAAAATTAACGATAAAATGAAAAATAATTTTTTTTTCGTATGAATTATCAACAACTGAAACAGAATATTTAATCAAGCATACCTAATCGTTTTTGGTCTTTGGTTTTTAATTTTTCGAGCAAAATTCCCTTCATATGAGTTGCTTCATCTTCACTGGCGAAGTTGAATGCAACAATTCGTTCCTTCAATCACGATTGACAACGGTTAAAATTCCGATAAAACATTTGATCATCATCGTACAAATGCTATGAAATTACCTCAGCTTCGAACGTATGTAAAAACGGTTTTGGAGCCAAATATTGCATACTATTGTATATTTCATGTTCCCAAATCATTTGATTACGTAATAAGCAAAATAATCGGAAGAAGTAAGAACGTCTATTGATATCTCTAACCAAACATAAAACTCCAACATCTTTCTTGGACCAATGCATCCCCTCAGGCCCATCAGTGCAAAATAACTGAACCACAGTGGTTGATAAGGCCTGTCACAGAGTGAAAAAAATGAATAACGTTTGATCCAAATTAGTGAGAAAGGATTATTACGCAACATACTTGACATTTTATGCCCAACAAACTGAAGATCTTATCGTTTTCCTCTTTTGTAAGTAAATTGGAACCTTTTTGTTCCGCATTACTACCAGGTTTCATGGTAACTTTGGTACACAGCCAAATAACAGATGGCGGATAGACGATTTCAAAGCATTAAATGAATTGAACTTTCATGATGAACGTTGAATTCTATGCGATAAATTCAATGAGTATAAAAATCACGAACTCAAATTTGATAATAGGAAGAGTCGAAGGTAAAATTAAGAAAATGATTTGATCGATAACGTTCTTTCTTACATTTCACTGGGATATTCTCAACTTATTGTTATTCACTACTGTTGACGTTGAAAAAATTAATATCATAATTACTCATAACTCGTCGTAAATTTACATCTGCAACCTACTCATTGCTCAATCAACCTTGAGTTTCGGTCATTTGACTTGTTTTCAGATGTGGTATTGTTGCAGTAGGGGTGCGATATTAAACTTTCTTGAAATAATTCTGATATCTGAAAATACGTAGAATTAAATACGTCGGAAAATGCTGGGGAAAATGACTAATTTCAAATTCTAAATATTTCACTATTTGGGGCTTTGAAGTTGAAAACCGAAAAAACAAAAGAATAAGACATTTCGACTTCAGAAGTTCAGAATTTAATTTTGGGTAAATCCTTCCAGCAATCATGTTGAAGGGTCAAATCGAAGCAACAGAAGTTATCAATCTGTTATTAAAATTTAAAAATAAAAAACCAATGAAAAAAATATCATTTTATTGTTTCCAAGTTTTGAATAAAAATGAGTCCCTCATAAACAATTTATTGGAGATAAATATAAAAATATTTACTGTTAGCGAAAATAATGAAAAATCATAAATTGGTGAATTACCTACAATTATTTTTCATGTTGAAATAAAGGAGAATCGTAAAAATTTGCACAATCATATCATATTTTATTCTTACATGAAGATGAAGAGAGTAGTAACTCCAACTATTCGTATTCAGTACGATATCGTGGCAAGCTTTCTGATTCTTCGAAGAATCAGAAAGCTTGTCTGTTCGACTGAAATTTTGATGCATAAATTTTGAAATTCAGGAATAGAAAACTGGATGCAAACGCTTCTCCAATTTTGAAGCCTTATGATTGTTTTCCATTATTTTATCCTATTTTACTTATTCAATCCGCTTTTAATAATTTAATATTTAATTATAATTTGCGTATAATCATTTCAAGAATTAATTTGTACACCTGAATCAATATAATTATACCGTTTACTTATTTGCTCAGCAATTATATTTCAATTTTAATTTTTTTTTTACTTTTTTTTTTTTTTTTTAATGAATAAAAATTTATGTAGAAGCAGTAGCAAAGAATTTTTTCCTGAATGGGGCTGAAAATCTGTATGCTTTATTTTCAGCTTTCTTCATTTTTAAGATGCAGTTTTTCTTGAGCTTTTGAGGAGAGGTTTGACCCTCTTTGGCACGCTTGACTACGACACTCTATACGAATTTCTATGAAAAATTCGATCATTCTAGTTTCTATCAAGTAGGTGCATTAAAAATTAGTGAATTATCTAATGTTACTTCCACTGAAGAAATGTTTATTGCCAATTTTATTAAACATTTTATTTGAATCGGGAAATTCCTAAAATTTTCATGAAAAAGTATGCATAAAAATCCAAAAAAGAATCGCAGATTTTTTGGAGCTTTATTCAACATTTTACATCAAGGATTGGAAGAAATTCTATGCTTGGGATGAGATGACTAGGGGAAACTTTTCATTAATTGGAGCATACATTTAGATTTTTGTTAATTCTTACTTTGATGATGGCAACTGAAGAATTTTACTTATCACTTAGCAAAGAAAATTGAACATCTGCTGTGGGAATAAAACTGAAAGAAAAAGTTCAATCAATTTTTTTTTAGAATATAAATTTTCAAAATTCTCAACATTTACTCAGCGTTCCCAAATACTTATGAAATAATATGTCATATGTCTGTGCGATTTTTTAGAATTTATTGAAAATTTGGAGGCTCTTTGTATCCCTTGTGAGGGCTCAACTCTACTTTGAAAAAACGTCTACTAATATTAATAAAATATGTAGAATTTAATGATATATATTTTATGGTTCATCCTTCTTCTTTAGCGAACTGACTCGCATCATTTCTCTCACCAGGGAAACGTAACAATTTTATCATCGACGACGTCTTATTACATGATCCACAAATAAATTAGTCGATAACCTTGTCTGATTCACGAATAAACACTGTGAGTATTCTTTTATAGCATTTTTCATCTTGTTCGACTAATTTTGTACTCAGCACTACAATTGTAAATATTTATGACACAAAAATAGGGATTTTTTGATTTAAAAAGTAACTCAATTTCAAAAGTTTTGGTTGAGAAAAAATTCAAAAAATAAAAGAATTAGGTATTTTAAGATTGAATATTCAAATATACCAATTATTTTCAATATGAATTCCTTAGAGAGGGGAAGGGGGAGATTCTTTTATTTTATTGTCCACGTCGCCGTTCTATAGATACAGAGGGACTATAATTAAAAATGTAATTAATATGAAAATTAATCAGAAAAGCTCAAACTTTGAATAGCCGGGGACAGGAATATAAACACTTGAATTTAGATTAAAATAGATCCAAAATGGAGGATGGTGAAAATTAAATGAAAACTTGAGGAACACCAAATAGCTAAAATTTCATAAAAACGAGCACACATGATTACTGAAGACAAAAAGAATGCCATATCCGAAATGCACCTTCACCAATTATGGAATACCTATGAGTTCTTATGCATATTCAAACTTCAGCTTCTCAGTTGATTGGAGGGGACTTGAAGCAAAATTTTTTCAGGAGGAATAGAGTCAGGAAATTTCACAAATGATTTTTAATTTTAAGATTTTTAATTTTTTACATAATTCAATTTTTATTGTTTCTCATTAGCTGAGTTATTAATTAAAAACGATAGATATTACAGTCTGCCTGATTTGGGAGGGAGAGTTTGTAGGGAGAGAGTCTATATTTATATTTCAGGTCATTTATAATTGATTGCCAAATATTGATTACAATACAAATTCTGAAGACAGGTTCTTCATATGAATACAAAAAAGTTCCTCTTTTGTTTTTTGATCGGTCTCAAAATCGTATTAGTAACTTTATTAAAAATTAAAAATTTAATTATTTAAAAAAATTTTTTTTTAATTGATTAAAAAAATACATTTTCCAATATATTTACTTTGTTACGACTTAATTTACAATTTAAAAGCGACGGGCAATATGTACATAATAAAAAAATTAATTTATTTTATTTAATTAATAAAATTACTCATTTGTAAGAGAGCTGAAGGAAGCGCAAATAGCTCAAAATTTTTGTCGATAGGTTTACATGAAAGAGTAAGTTAAAGACAACAACATATACAAAATTTAGTTTCCTATGTGATTTTGGAGGGGAGTTGGAGCCAAAAACGTGTTTTTGAGGAGGTTTTCAGTCATGAAATTTCTTGGATCTTCCACATCTCCACACCAAATCAACCGAAAAAAACTCAAACTTTGTTTATGAGGTCAGTTGGGAACTATAAAATAATGACTTCCTGAATTTAAGTCAAAATGGATTCAAAATGGCAGATGATTAAATTTTGAGGATAGCTTGAGGAACCTCAAATTACATCAACTCAAGAAATATAAGCTGATATGATTACTAAGAATAAGGTGTATGTATACTATATCGCCAATTCGACTGCGCAAGTGACGTAGGGAAGGAGAAGGAGGGGTGTTACGTGATGAAGCAAGTTGTTTTATTTTATGATATTTTCTCAAGTTTTCAAAATCTGTGCTCAATATTGCTTCCATGTAGTAAAAATTGAACTTTTTATATTAAATTCTTTTGATCCGCCATTTAGTATCCATTTTGACCCAAATTGAAGAGATCATATTCTGGTCATTAACTAATACCTTACACGAAGTTTAAACTATCTATAGGCCGATTGGGTGATGAGATATTGTGACTCATGAAATTTCCTGTTAAATTTCCTCTCTAAAAGCCGCTTTTCGCTCCAACTTCCCTCCATATTCACTGCTTGGGAAGCTAAAATTGGAATAAGTTGGTGACTTGGGTTCATTTTATCATAGACAAGGCGATAAAAAATTTCGAACTCTCGTGTATCACCACCACATTTTCAGTTCGATACCCCCTTCTCCCCTCCAACATCATGTATGGAATTGAATTAGGGATATAGTACGCTTCTTATCGCAAATAATCATACGAGTACATATTAATTACATTTTTACCTACGTGTGGCTCTTTGAGCTCTACTCAAATTTTTATGATGCACCATTTTGGATCTATTTTGACACAAATTCAAGAGTTCATATTTTGGTCACCAACTAATCCTACATACAAAGTTTGGCTTTTCTCGGTCGATTTCGCGAAGATATATGGAACATTCAAGAAATTTCATTGCTCAAAACGTTTTCAAAAAGCTTTTTTTTTGCTCTAACTGCCCTCGAAATATAATCAGGAAGCTCAAATTTGAATATGTTGGTATCCATGACTCACTCTTTCATATGAGAAGTAGAGTGAAAAATTTGAGCCATTTTCCCCTTCTCTAGCCTCTTTCAAAATTTGAGTGATCCGCCATTTTGAAATTTATCGAAAAAAAAAAAAAATAAAAAATACCTTTGCGCATTTTCAGGAAAGGTCTCTCACCAAGTTTTTAGCGAATTTTATGAATATCCGCCGGCGCTACGCGTGGGGGATACATGTGTATGAAAAAGTTGAACATTTGCCAGATGATTACAAATGGCCTGAAATGCAAAGATTTGAAATCCCTCTCCCCCTCTCTAAACAGGTAGGCTGTAATAGCTATCTTTATTATGGTAAGAACTCAGTTGAAAATATATTAATGCTGAAAAATTGCAGCCTATCAACTATTAGTTATTTATTACAGAGAAATCAGAATAAAATTCTTTTCCTCCTTTCTTCTACGCAATTCGCAATGCACGTCAATGTGAAAGCGACATTCAAGGGAAATTTCTACCCTCCCAAGTGCCCTTTCTAAGATGAGGAGTGTGCAACATAGTTTTGGTCAAATTGTACTTTTTCGAAAAATAAAAACAAATATTTCTGTTGTTGGGATCGAGATGGCTTCTGAAAAACTAAAATTAAAACCTCAAAAATCATCTAATAAAAAATTTTCAAATTTTTTTAACAACTGTTGATGGATTTATGTGTATATAAGCAATGTTTTTTCAAATTATACGCGCGAAAAAACTCAAAAATCTCGGTTCAAAATAAATTGTGAGTACGCCATTGAATACAGCGTAAAAGTGAATATCAAAAACAACAAGCTCTAATCTATTATAACGATAAGGGAAGGATCTAGAAATCTCAAAATTTGGAAATTATGCACTTTTTAGTGATTTTTGAAGCTAATACCGAAAAAAATTCTAATCCGCTCCCGTAACGGTATGTTCATAAATTAAAAATGAAAATGAGAAGAAAAAAAATAATAACTCACCCTTTTCCATGTTGTCAATGAAATGAAAAAAATTCAAGCATGAATGTTGGTCGTTTAACTATTTATATACTCCGCAAGAAAATTACAATTCGACTATTACTGTAATACACATCGTAACTTATGTAGGTATGCGAACAAATGCTTTAACGATATCTAAGCAAATAACTTCTCGATAGCAAAATGACCGAACGCGACTAAACGGCGAGCTCTGCTTTCTTCCTTATTGAAACCTTCCCTCAACTTCCCACCCCTATTATTTGAAACGGAAACAGGTTCTAAAGAGAGACGTTTTTTCGTGAATACATAATTTCGCTGGTTATAGGTATATGTTTAAAATCACCTATATGTAGAATGTGCCATATAAAGTAGCATGAGTCACCAGCGTTCTACGTCTAGAAAGTTGGAAGAAATGAACTGCGCGAGGGGTGAGAACAAAGGACCTTCGAATTGTTATCATAAAGAGATCCTTCGTATGTGAAAAAATTAGCGACATTCTGGCGAGAGAGTGTTGACAAAAAAACCATTGTATGTTGGAGTTGCTGTTGTCGGAAATTACGAGAATAGTTGGCGATTTGCATTCGAAAATAGTTTCTTAATAAGAAATGCATACTGTTTGCTGTTACAAAAATTTAGAATTTTTGAAACATATTGAAATAAAAAATCGAGGAAAAAATACGCGTATTATATTTTTCTTTGAAATAATTAAAAATTTAATTTAAAAATTTAGAGAAGAGAATTTTTTAATCTTCTTAAGTGCTTGAAAATTGAGGACGGCGCAAAACGTACATTATTAATTTACTCATATTAAAATTATATTATATGGTTATTAAATGTTGAAAATTGGTGTTTCCTTCTGTGACGTCAGTCCCTTATTCTTAAATCACATAATTATACTATTATGGAATGGTATCTTCAACAAAAATGGAACTTTGATTATTTTTAATGAAAATATTCAAAAGTTCCTTTAAATTCCTTTTTAAAAATCATAAAAAAATTTTCTGTGGACCTGGACCCCATTCCCGGTTAACATAGGGGCTCTATCTTCTTGTGTTTTCCTCGATCCCACCTTTTTTTCTCTGAGGCCCCGAGCATTACATTTAATTTAAATGTCATTAATCTTAATTTTAAAGCAGCATAAAATGAAATCACCAAAAGAAAGCAATTATCTCATTATTACCTAATTTTTGTAATTAAAGGTGATGACAGGGGCGTGCTCACCGTGTAACGACTCAGGATAATATCCTGGGGCCCCGAGGAGTGGGCCCCTTTCGAGTGGGGCCTCTTTTAGCGTGACAAGAAGTGTAATTAAGTCGTACAATTCGGTAGAAATAAAGGTTATATTCGTAAAATAGTAAAAAAACTTCATCAAATTTATCTTAATCCATTTAATAAATTCAATTCAACTCAACTGCTTAAGTATACTTAATATTGGTAGCAGGTACCCACTCATCGGGAAATTTTTACTTGTACTAAAAGCAGTGATGAAACTAGCAAAACTAGCGAAAATAAGCCGTTTATGGCTTTACAAATTTTTAATATGATGACCACATATGATTAGAAATCACATTTTGCAAAAACTTTTTAAATTTACAAGTCCGTATGCAATGCATATTACAGATTTCCTCAGCCTCCACAGGGGTTTGAACCCTTATAAACAGCTGAAAGAAAATGATTAAACATTCTTATAGGAATTTAGGGTAAATCAATTTGCTATAGGATTTATTTACTTGTGTCAGTTATTGTAAGCGAGCAAAGTTCAAAAAACTGAGTTAGGGGGTTCAAAGCCTCGTAGGGGGCTACGCATCACGGCTACATATGAGGAGTTTTAGTATTTTGTTCACTCTTATACTCTTGACCAACATCCCGAAAATCTGCTCGATAAGCGCTAATATAAGTTTCTGAATAATCTTACACTTCAGGTTTTGGAGACAAGAAAGAAACAACCAAACTTTCTTGAAGAAAATTTAATGTAGATAATTTTTTTATTAGCCATTTTTTCGTATCTCTCCTTACGAGGAAGAAAAACACAAAAATCTATGCTCAAAAAATGATAAATCATTATACTGCTTAATGCGTCTTCTTCAAGATCTCTTCACTAACTTATGATGAATTGTAGAAAAAATATAATGCAATATTTTTACGAGAAATTTGGTGTAGAGCAATTTTGTGTGGTAAGAATTTTTTCGTATTTAGCACTGTAACCAAGAAAAATGTAAAAAACTCACTAATGTACAACAATTTAGTCATTTTACCTAATGGGCCATCTTCAAAGTCATTTTGTTGTCGAACAGTGAATGATATAGAGAAAAATGCGTTAGGCATAATTTGTAGGTAATTTGATGTAGATTAATTAATTATATATCTAATTTACTTGTATCAGTCATTGTGAGTGAAAAAATTCAAAAACTAGCTTTTGGGGGGTTCTAACTCCCATAGGGGGCCACACGTCACCGCTACATGAGGGGAGTTTGAGTGTGTTGTTTGTAGTATTACTCCTGACAACTGTACCAAAAATTATATCTAGAATGCCTGGCTCAGGGATGGCATTTTACACGAAAAAAAACTTTTTCTACATTTACACGTCAAATAAGTGTAGAATATGTAGAATATGTAAAATAAATGTAGAATATAGCTGAAAGCCAAAAAAAAACAGTTTTAGATTTTTTTGGAGCGAAATGAATGAATGATTGACTGAGTGATAAGTTTACTGATTGAAGTTCGAAGATGATTTTTATTTCCATTTTTTGAAAAATGACTAGAGAAAAGAGTGATTTATATTCGAAGCGCTGGATTGCCATTTGGTAATATGTCAGAAAAAGTATACAGCACTCTGTTTATTATGCAATAAACAGTTGGCCAACACAGCTGAAACAAGGTTGAAAACTCACCAGTAAGTAATCATAATTACATCAAAGTTCCATTTCATTTCATTTTACAATAAACCTATTTCATTTTTCATTTTTTTTATCTAATTAGAAATAGGTGTCGATATTGATCTTTTTTTTTTAATTTTTTGTTTCATTTTTAGAAAATACGTGAAATTTTCGTTTATAAAGACAAACAGTTCAACTCGTAGCGCATTTTGTTACGCAAAGGAAGATGATTATCGCGCACTAGCGTTAAAACGCGTAGAGCGTTGCGTATTGCCTACAACGCACCAAGAAACTTACACCGGGTGTTTTTTCACCCAGTGTAGGAATCTAGGGTTAATATCGGTATTTGCTCTCATAATCCTATTCTGTTCTATTTCATAGAACTATGCCCCCCTCCCCAAACGCAAATAAATAAAGATTATCAATTTTTTACATTTATTATTTCAAAAAAGAAAACAATACAATAAGAAAAAAAAAACAATAAAAACTCAAAGTCATTCGTACAAAAAGATCAAAACGAACTTGGAAAATTAATAAAATTAGAAAATTAAGTAAATACTACGTCACGCAGTCGTTAATTACACACCGAATTCGTTTCAATATGAACACTCGTAAAATGGTCAACAAAGAGAAAAATCACATAGAAGGAAGATTTCTACATAAAAAAATAGTCTACTTCACTGTGAAGTACATACACTGCACTAAAGTGCGACCATAAATAAGTTTCACTTCATCTCTCACAATTCTACTACACGACATATACGGAAGACTCCGCTAAAATGGTAAGAAAGTATGATGATTGTCGTCATGACCCAGTCGAATAATTGGTTTAAAATTACATTTGGAAGACCTTCCAAAGGAACACGTTAGTACAAACGAAAATCGTTGCATATCAACGATATGTGTATTCAAGCACCGATTAATCGGGCATTTCTATCGAAATAATAGGAGCAACTGATTTCAGAGCGGTTTCGTTGATTTGCACATTTTTACCAGATTTACATTTGCTTTTACCGCTACTATTTAAATTTATAAGGACCGGATCTTCAGCACCATTTTCGGGCAACGGCTGAGTATTATTTTGCCTCGAATCGCCCAGATTGATTTGCGAATTGTATGCTATATTAGCGTATTCTTGCAGAAACGGGCATATACCGAGTAAAAATTGACAGAAGTCTTTACGCAAACCGAACCACCCTGCGTACAAAAAAGCATTAGTATCGCTAAATAATAATGACAGGATAACTCGAAAGTAACATATTCACATTTATTGCCGCCTTTGGAATTGAACGACATAATTATAAGCGTAGTGAAAGAAACCAGCAATGGAGAACACACGCCGAAATAACTCATCGCGATATCTTCGTCTAATTTGTTCGTAAGCAACACCTGTTGAAAATGATCACTTTATATCGCTACTGTGTTATCCTAAGAACAAGAATTTACAATAAATATTCACCTGGAATACGAGTATAGGTACCACCAACAAGGTATATCCTAAGGCCGCATTAAAAGACGTTCTACGCTGTCTAGAATTCACCTCCGGTGTTTTGATTAATATCCCGGCGAAAATTATCGTATACAAAACGCTCACCAATGACAGACACATCACAATCCACAAAGGAACGAACACCACTTCCCAACTCCACTGGGTAAAACCATCTAATCTCAACGCCAAGAAAATAAATTGCAGCATATTGACCGAACAAAATAACTCCAACTGTAACAAATTCGCCGCATTAATTACACCTAACTATAACCACAATGCTAATGTAGCTGCTAATGTAGCTTCCAAGTGGCACGCAGAGAACTTCGAAACGGTCGAATAAGAAAATACCAATTAATAAGCCAATTTTCATTAGGGATGCCCTTCTGCAATTACAATAGGTTTAGAAAAATTCTAGAGGGAAGAAGGAGTTACTTTAATGTAATGATTTTTGACGACATCGATGTCAATAGTGACATCAGAAATTTTGGGAAGGGTTGAAGGATTCCACATTTTTTCAAACCTCAAACTCTTCCCTAACCCAAAATTTTACTTATGGTTTCTATATGGAGTAAGAGAACATCGACTTCGAGTAAGAAAGTAAAAGCTGTCGCTAAAAAGTCTAAACTGAAAACAACTACACGGAAATTTTTCAAATAGCCTGCCTATTGCATAAATGTAATGACTATATGGTAAAATTAATGAAGTTCTGCGTTAATACATAGAGTTTATTAAGCCATGCGGAAACTCAACATCTTATATGATATCGTGCTGTTACAAAATTAAAAAAAAAAATGTAAGCAGCTATGCCACATTACTGGAGCTGAGTTTTTAATTGGAGCTTGTTTCGATTTACTAATAACCGTTCATGACTACAGGCTACACCCAATACCAAGTCCGAAAACCCCTACCCTATTCTTTCCAAAAACACTTAAGAAGTTGAATTTGGCACAAATGTAGTATTTCTTGCCATGAAATAATCATGTGAACACATATTTCTCAAATTATAACTATTTGAGGGTGCTCAAATTATCTTCAAATCTTGATAATCCGCCATTTTGGATCCATTGGAGGTTATATTCTGGTCACAAACTAATCCTGCACACAAAGTTTGACCATTTTAGGCCGATTTGGTGATGACATATGGAAGATTCATGAAATTTCCTGCAGCAATTTCCCCTCCAAAAGCCGTTTTTTGCTCTAACTCCCCTCCAAAATCACTGAGGAAGCTAAAATCAAAATACGTTTGTCACTTGGGCTCATTTTATCATATGACACAGCAATAAAAAATTTTCGACCCCCCTGTACCCCCACCACTATTTTAGGTTGATAACCCCCTTCCCCCTCCAACATCATGTATGGAAGTGAATTCGGGATAAGTATACAACTTATCCCAATAACCATATGAATTCATATTAATTACATTTTTACCAACTTGAGGCTCCTCAAGCTCTACTCAAAATTTTGATAATCCGCCATTTTGGATCCATTTAGATCCAAATTCAAGAAATCATATTCTGGTCACCAACTAACCTCACACACAAAATTTGACCCCTTTAACTTGATATGGTGGGAAGATATGGAAGATTCAAGAAATTTCATGACTCAAAACTTCTTCAAAAAGCCGGTTTTTGATCGAACTCCTCTCAATATGAACTTAGGAAGCTGAAATTTGGATACGTTAGTATCCGTGACTCACTCTTTCATATGAAATCAAAAACGAAAAATTTGAGCTATTTGCCCCTTCTCCAGGCCCCCTCAAAATGTGAGTGATCCGCCACTTCGAAATTTATCGAAAAAACTAAAAAACTACTTTTGCGCATTTTCAAGAAGAGTTCCTCACCGAATTTTGAGCAAATTTTATCCACACCCTCCTGCGCAAGGCGAGTGACACAAAAAACGAAATTTCATCAAAAACAGGTTTTTGCTAACTCTCCTCAAAATGCACTTAGGAAGCTGAAATTTAAATATGTTAATGTCCGTGACTCACTCTTTCATATGAGATCAAAAACGAAAAATTTGAGCTATTTGCCCCTTCTCCAGCCCCCCCTCCACATTTGAGTGATCCGCCATATTGAAATTTTTCGAAAAAACAAAAAAAGCACTTCTGCGCATTTTCAAGAAGAGTTCCTGACCAAACTTTGAGTGAATTTTATGAATACTCGCCGGCGGTACGCGTGGGGGAAAAATATATATACCAAAAAGTTGGACATTTGCCAGATGATTACAAATGGTCTGAAACGAAAAAGATTTGAAGACCCCACCCTCCCCCGACCTTCCCTTCCCAAATCAGGTAGGCTGTAATATTAAAAACTCAGCTAAAAAAATTGAAAAGCGAAGCGAAATTGGTAATAAGATTGAAAATGGATGTTCTAATTCAAGTTGGACTTCTGATCTAACTAAAGATCCTGGTGGAAGTACTGGAACTATAGATGATTTAACTTGCGATCATTATAACTGAACGAACTGTGATTACAACTGCATCATATTTATTTTTATCATCGCTGTTTTCTCTGTGTGCTCAACATAAATATTGTGTAGTTTGCTGATTTTGTTTTTGCTGCGATATAGCGACCAGGTGAAAAGGCAAACTCCCCTTCAGCTTCATGGGACTCCAGGCGGGGATTTTGGGAGCAGCACGGGTAGTCGTCGTGGTTTTCCAAGGTCAAAATTTTTCAAACTTTTGTGATTTTAGGTTGGAAAAGTTCTTCACTTGGAAAAGGGGCAGTGAAGTGGCCGGAACTACCAGCAGTTGGCACATTTTAAGGTCGGCCCTTTTACCTAACTGGGTTGTCATGACTAACTGCTCTCTAACCATACTGTGATCAAAAAGGAGAACAGTTGGCACTGTGATACTGTACACAACGGATTGTAATGTAGACAGATATACAACAAATGTAACGATAAGCGTGCGATTCGTTTTCGTGTATTTTTGAAGTAACGGGGTTTATAATTAAACGTAAACGAAATGGTGTCTGTTTGTCTCAACATTATTGTTGGTTTTCAATTCCTGCATTGGCAAGTGCCAGTTCCTCCCTGAACTACCTCTCTCAGCAAGCTAAACGGCATACTCGGCGATGGTGGCGTGAGGTACACCAAACCACGCCATGTGGCTTAAAGCTTCAAGATAGAAGCCCGACATCTTGCTTCAGCATAGCGAGGTAGGCTATTGCGCGATATAATAGTTTAAAACTTGGCGCCCAACGTGGGGCTTGCGTCTAGAGCTTTTGGGTGCTCTAGAGACAAAGTTCAAAAAGCTACACTAAGAGCCTTTTCTAATAGAAATGACATTTTGGTGAAGTCACTTAAAAATGATTGTTTCAAAATTTTTTTGAAAAAATGAAATCTGAGCTGAAAAAATGAAATTTTTGAAAAACAGAGATGGAGAAAATAATCTCTGAATCAAAAAGTGTTGAACTCCACAACACTCAAAAAGCAAGAACTCCACAATACCCAAAAAGTAAGAAAAGTTCGAAAGATAGGAATGAGATGTAGCGACACTGCTTATGTTAAGGAGGAGCGCGCGCATTATTCAACAGATTCAACCCTGTTTACATCTGGTAAGCCAGAAAACATCACAATGTCTGATAAAACTTCATTATCCGAAAATTTCGCGTAATTCACAATCTCTAAAAATTTTATTCGTGTATTCTGTTTTTCGCGTTCATTTTATTCACGAGCATCGTGTCGAGTTTCGGCCGAGTGTTCTTTTCCTGTGTTCGCGGTCATCGTTCGCGTCATCTGCGTGAGATTGGCGTAGCCAGAATTGTTCAACCCATTCAAGAGAGAATCTCGTCGAAGTCAGAAAGTGATTAGATCCAAAACTAAATTCCAGTCACAGTCATTTTCAAAAATCATCAATCATCAGTTAACCAAGTCACCATCATTGTCATTAATCATGAATAAACCATGAAATCTTAAGAAGGGATCGCAGTGTTTTAAGAAAGAATTCACGACATAAAATTAGCATTCTCGATTCACTCGTATTATTTCAGCCGAGAATGCAATTCCCCACATAGTCCAATGCCTAACTATTCACGAACTCACTAAGAACATTCTTTGTAAGCCACTGATATCATAAATTCACATCAAAAGATTCAATTTGTGGTTTTTACTTGTAAATTTCATGGTAAGACCAACCACCATAAGTGTTGAGCATTTCACTGCTCTGTGCGCGCCACTGCAATACTTCATATCCTTACTTCCTTACCTCAAACGAACGATCGTGCTTAACAGCCCAAATACAAACCGCGATAGATACCACCGAGATAAATATCAACGGAATGAACACCAAAATCCAAAGATGTCTCCCGGATTGTAATTTATCACAGGCTAACAATTCGAACATCAGTAATATCAAATGCAGCGCCAAAGTAATCAGCATCGCTTTATAATGAATATAAGCTTCTCCTTCTAATCTGTAATTTGGTGTCAAAGCTATTACAACACGGAACACTATAAAATAAGTTAAAACACCTTGGCATCATATTTACCTGAAATGCGGGTACCGCCACCACACGTAACTTCCCACGGCTGCTCCAAGTATCACCATAAATTTCCAAAACCATATCGGTGAAAATACCGCCCAATAACTCCATAATATCGTACCATCCAAACGTAGCGAGAAAAATATCGTGAATATCATAAGCGAAGTATGAATTATGAATTTACTGCGCAGAATATAACGTAAAATGTAATCTTCCGGTGTTTTCCAACCAACCAGTCAACACAATTACACTCTTACCTGGGATTGAAGTTTTGAAAAAGTGTTTGCACATTCATATCGGAATTGATTTGTGACAACGGAGGAATAAATATGGTACGAAGGAGTACACTTGACAGCTATGTATGATGCTAGTTACTCAAGAAATTCGCATATCGTGATTTAATTTGGTTACAAACATTATTCGTAATATATGATAACAATGAGGCATTTTCTTGCACTAATACTGCACGCAGTGTTACAGTATTATTGGTTTGAAAACACAATGTTCGGCGTTACATTTTCTAAACACTAGTTACCTTTAATATGATACATTGAAGCGCAACATACATCATTTGTATCGAAGTAATACAATTTTTAAATAAGAAACTCTATTCTCTAATCTTATTAACTAACAGCTGTTCATGGTTAATACTGCTAAGTTCACGATATCCAATGACTTCGAGCTTTCACGAAAACAATGGTCGATGCAAAAATGAAAATAACCCAATTGTCATCATCAAGGGAAAGGGAAGGGAAACATTCATTGATACTTTCATATACAAACTGGATAAAGTAGATGAAGCACCATGCCAACATGTTTCATAAATACTACGCTAGGATCGCTTCTTACTCCTTGAGTTTAAAAATCTCTTTTCCAGGTAATATAAATTAATTTTTTCAAATGCAAAAAAATTGATGTGCGGGAAGATAGATATGAACCTGGGGTACAGATTCACTTTACCGCACCACTACACATGCACACATGAAGACGTTCAAACATATGAGCAAAACCAAGCAACATTGAAAACAAGGCGTTTTGCGCATAGGCAACTTCTTCAACACAATAAATGTTTTTCAGTGTTTTATCGCTTGTTATGAATAATTATGAAGTTGAGAAGAATTAAGATCAATAAAATCATAATATATGGTATGAAACAATGTGTATTTATAGAACAAAATATAAAAAGTATAAAATATAACAAGAGGAATGAACTATTGAGCAGAGAAACACCATAAAGATGTAAATAAAGATATGTTGAACATATGCACTGATAAAAAGCATTTGGTAAGATAGTAAGAAAGTGCTATCCACCCACATTAATGAGCTTTCACCACTACAAGTCAAAACCAAAGCAAATGATTTTGCTACGTGCTTAAATGCAATACTAGTAATCGCTTTTGAATATGTATATATACAAAAACTCTAACTACATCCTCTGTAGAAAGTGTGGAAAGGTGTGTGAACGAATGGGGTTGATGGCAACTTGTAGCTCCATTAATGAGCTTTTACCACCACTAGTCAAAACCCCAGTGACCGAGTTCAGTGACCCCTTAAATTACCATTAAAATCAATTTTGAAAATTTTTTCGAATTTGAACTACCTAACTCGAGCCCCCATACAAAGTGTGCAAAGGTGTGTGAACGAATGGGGTTGATGGCAACTTGTAGCTCCATTAATGAGCTTTTACCACCACTAGTCAAAACCCCAGTGACTGACTTTGGTATGTGCTTAAATTGGGTATTAGTAATAGCTCATATACATATAAATTACCTATACTCGCTTACTACATCCTCTGTAGAAAATGTGCAAAGGTGTGTGAACGAATGGGGTTGATGGCAACTTGTAGCTCCAGTAATGAGCTTTTACCACCACTAGTCAAAACCCCAGTGAACGAGTTCAATGACCCCTGAAATGACCGTTAAAAATGGTTTTTTAATTTTTTCGAATTTGAACTACCTAACTCGAGCCCCCATAAAAAGTGTGCAAAGGTGTGTGAACGAATGGGGTTGATGGCAACTTGTAGCTCCATTAATGAGCTTTTACCACCACTAGTCAAAACCCCAGTGACTGACTTTGGTATGTGGTTAAATAACTTACAAGTAATCGCTTTTGTACAAAATTGTATATTTACCCGCTAACTAGATCCCCTGTAGAAAATGTGGAAAGGTGTGTGAACGAATGGGGTTGATGGCAACTTGTAGCTCCAGTAATGAGCTTTCCACCACTAGTCAAAACCCCAGTGACGAGTTCAGTGACCCCTTAAATTACCATTAAAATCGATTTTGAAAATTTTTTCAAATTCCAAGTACCTAACTCGTGCCCCCATACAAGGTGTGCAAAGGTGTGTGAACGAATGGGGTTGATGGCAACTTGTAGCTCCAGTAGTGCGCTTTCACCACCACTAGTCAAAACCCCAGTGACTGACTTTGGTATGTGCTTAAATTGGGTATTAGTAATAGCTCATATACATATAAATTACCTATACGCGCTTACTACATCCTCTGTAGAAAATGTGCAAAGGTGTGTGAACGAATGGGGTTGATGGCAACTTGTAGCTCCATTAATGAGCTTTTACCACCACTAGTCAAAACCCTAGTGAACGAGTTCACTGACCCCATAAATTACCATTAAAAATCGATTTTGAAAATTTTTTCAAATTCAAGTGTCCAACTCGAGACCTCATAAAAAGTGTGGAAAGGTGTGTGAACGAATGGGGTTGATGGCAACTTGTAGCTCCATTAATGAGCTTTTACCACCACTAGTCAAAACCCCAGTGACTGACTTTGGTATGTGCTTAAATTGGGTATTAGTAATAGCTCATATACATATAAATTACCTATACTCGCTTACTACATCCTCTGTAGAAAATGTGCAAAGGTGTGTGAACGAATGGGGTTGATGGCAACTTGTAGCTCCAGTAATGAGCTTTTACCACCACTAGTCAAAACCCCAGTGAACGAGTTCAATGACCCCTGAAATGACCGTTAAAAATGGTTTTTCAATTTTTTTCGGAATTTGAACTACCTAACTCGAGCCCCATAAAAAGTGTGCAAAGGTGTGTGAACGAATGGGGTTGATGGCAACTTGTAGCTCCATTAATGAGCTTTTACCACCACTAGTCAAAACCCCAGTGACTGACTTTGGTATGTGGTTAAATAACCTACAAGTAATCGCTTTTGTACAAAATTGTATATTTACCCGCTAACTAGATCCCTGTAGAAAATGTGGAAAGGTGTGTGAACGAATGGGGTTGATGGCAACTTGTAGCTCCATTAATGAGCTTTTACCACCACTAGTCAAAACCCCAGTGACGAGTTCAGTGACCCCTTAAATTACCATTAAAAATCGATTTTGAAAATTTTTCAAATTCCAAGTACCTAACTCGTGCCCCATAAAAAGTGTGCAAAGGTGTGTGAACGAATGGGGTTGATGGCAACTTGTAGCTCCATTAATGAGCTTTTACCACCACTAGTCAAAACCCCAGTGACTGACTTTGGTATGTGCTTAAATTGGGTATTAGTAATAGCTCATATACATATAAATTACCTATACTCGCTTACTACATCCTCTGTAGAAAATGTGCAAAGGTGTGTGAACGAATGGGGTTGATGGCAACTTGTAGCTCCAGTAATGAGCTTTTACCACCACTAGTCAAAACCCCAGTGAACGAGTTCAATGACCCCTGAAATGACCGTTAAAAATGGTTTTTTAATTTTTTCGAATTTGAACTACCTAACTCGAGCCCCCATAAAAAGTGTGCAAAGGTGTGTGAACGAATGGGGTTGATGGCAACTTGTAGCTCCATTAATGAGCTTTTACCACCACTAGTCAAAACCCCAGTGACTGACTTTGGTATGTGGTTAAATAACTTACAAGTAATCGCTTTTGTACAAAATTGTATATTTACCCGCTAACTAGATCCCCTGTAGAAAATGTGGAAAGGTGTGTGAACGAATGGGGTTGATGGCAACTTGTAGCTCCAGTAGTGAGCTTTCACCACCACTAGTCAAAACCCCAGTGACCGAGTTCAGTGACCCCTTAAATTACCATTAAAATCGATTTTGAAAATTTTTTCAAATTCCAAGTACCTAACTCGTGCCCCATAAAGTGTGCAAAGGTGTGTGAACGAATGGGGTTGATGGCAACTTGTAGCTCCAGTAGTGCGCTTTCACCACCACTAGTCAAAACCCCAGTGACTGACTTTGGTATGTGCTTAAATTGGGTATTAGTAATAGCTCATATACATATAAATTACCTATACCCGCTTACTACATCCTCTGTAGAAAATGTGCAAAGGTGTGTGAACGAATGGGTTGATGGCAACTTGTAGCTCCAGTAATGAGCTTTTACCACCACTAGTCAAAACCCCAGTGAACGAGTTCAATGACCCCTGAAATGACCGTTAAAAATGGTTTTTTAATTTTTTCGAATTTGAACTACCTAACTCGAGCCCCCATAAAAAGTGTGCAAAGGTGTGTGAACGAATGGGGTTGATGGCAACTTGTAGCTCCATTAATGAGCTTTTACCACCACTAGTCAAAACCCCAGTGACTGACTTTGGTATGTGCTTAAATGGTATTAGTAATAGCTCATATACATATAAATTACCTATACGCGCTTACTACATCCTCTGTAGAAAATGTGCAAAGGTGTGTGAACGAATGGGGTTGATGGCAACTTGTAGCTCCATTAATGAGCTTTTACCACCACTAGTCAAAACCCCAGTGAACGAGTTCATGACCCCTAAATTACCATTAAAAATCGATTTTGAAAATTTTTTCAAATTCAAGTGTCCAACTCGAGCCCTCATAAAAAGTGTGCAAAGGTGTGTGAACGAATGGGGTTGATGGCAACTTGTAGCTCCATTAATGAGCTTTTACCACCACTAGTCAAAACCCCAGTGACGAGTTCAGTGACCCCTTAAATTACCATTAAAAATCGATTTTGAAAATTTTTGCAAATTCCAAGTACCTAACTCGTGCCCCGATAAAAAGTGTGCAAAGGTGTGTGAACGAATGGGGTTGATGGCAACTTGTAGCTCCATTAATGAGCTTTTACCACCACTAGTCAAAACCCCAGTGACGAGTTCAGTGACCCCTTAAATTACCATTAAAAATCGATTTTGAAAATTTTTGCAAATTCCAAGTACCTAACTCGTGCCCCGATAAAAAGTGTGCAAAGGTGTGTGAACGAATGGGGTTGATGGCAACTTGTAGCTCCATTAATGAGCTTTTACCACCACTAGTCAAAACCCCAGTGACTGACTTTGGTATGTGCTTAAATTAGGTATTAGTAATAGCTCATATACATATAAATTACCTATACGCGCTTACTACATCCTCTGTAGAAAATGTGCAAAGGTGTGTGAACGAATGGGGTTGATGGCAACTTGTAGCTCCATTAATGAGCTTTTACCACCTCTAGTCAAAACCCCAGTGACTGACTTTGGTATGTGGTTAAAGCTTACTTGTGATCGCTTTTGTACAAAATTGTATATCTACCCACTAACTAGATCCCCTGTAGAAAATGTGCAAAGGTGTGTGAACGAATGGGGTTGATGGCAACTTGTAGCTCCAGTAATGAGCTTTTACCACCCTAGTCAAAACCCCAGTGAACGAGTTCAATGACCCCTGAAATGACCGTTAAAAATGGTTTTTTAATTTTTTTCGGAATTTGAACTACCTAACTCGAGCCCCGATAAAAAGTGTGCAAAGGTGTGTGAACGAATGGGGTTGATGGCAACTTGTAGCTCAATTAATGAGCTTTTACCACCACTAGTCAAAACCCCAGTGACTGACTTTGGTACGTGCTTAAATTGGGTATTAGTAAAAGCGAGCGACTAACGGGGGTCTGGGGGCGGAGCCCCCAGCATGCAGCGCGAAGCGCTGCTACTATGAGTATGTACACCTGTGTTTAGGTGGGATTTTTTTGACGTGCTTTACATTGGTTCCTTAGTAGTGACTTTATAAGCGAGACAACATGTTGTGTTAGTCTCAAAAAATCGCCTCGATATCATGTGCATATTTATGCGCAAAGTTTCACCTCTCTGGGCATCCTTATGCTTTTTTTTTGAAGGAGAATATTCAATATCATTGAAATATCTATTCATTAGTCAACCATAATCTCTTTTATACATTTCCATAGTTTGATTAAGTTGTGTAATAATATAGGGATTTGATCGATCAATTCTGAAAAGTTATGAAGTAAAAGGTCTTAAATTAGATGTTAAGCCCGATTTTGTCTAGTAAATGCTCACTACAGTACCAGGAAAAAGGTTTAATCATGAACAGAACACCGATTTCACAAGAAATATTTCGTTTAATTTCGTACTGAAAGGTCTTATGTTACTTTTTTGGTGCATTAAAATTGCAATTTGGACTACACTGTTATAAAATAACAAACAACTATTTTTTGCTTCATAAAATAGTGAATTTTGATTATTTTTCAACCAGTTTGGTTTCTCAAAAATCCGAGTTTTTTGAATGGATCTGAGTTTACGTCATCTCTATCACCTTAAATATTCATGTTATTCTTATTAGGAAATTTCAGGGTCAAGTAACCATGAGTGTGAATTTTTTTGGAGAGCTGAAACTTTTTAAGGGGTCACTTACAAGCCCAACAAATATTCTTAATCTAATGAGCAAAAAATTTCCAACTTCGCTTTTTAAGTGCTATCCTAATATACCTACAGATTTCAATGTCGTCAGCAATATTCAGTTTTCAAAAATGCGTTTTACGAGTAGGTAATATTTTCGTACATTTTAAATTTTACTAACTTTAAAATGAATTTTGTGGATAGAAAAGTCGCCTCTGGAAATTTGCTCCTCTAGGTAAAGGTATACCTTGTCTTTAGAGTGAAGGCAGCACAGGGAGGAAGAAATTTATGAAAAAATAAATTAATTCCATAAAGTATATTGATGAAAATCTTTGACTATATACTAGATGGACCGAGTTACGTGTAGGAAAACTGCGGTGAAACATTACATGCATCCGAGTCGGAACACTCGATGCGACTTCATACGTTGCGCATGCCTGAAGTCCGTTATCACATTCATGTTATTCTGGTTTGAAGCAGTACTATCGATGTCCCCTTGCCGCACTATTGGCGGGAAATAAATTTGCGCATGCGCATTTTGAATTTAGTCACGAGTGTTCTGAGAAAATCTGTGTAATGTATCACCGTTTTTGGGTTGGCATTTGCTTGTTGCTAGCTCGGTCAAAGATGAAAATACATACATCAATTCATTGAAAGTCTAGTACAAAAAGATGTTCATTTTCTCATAGCTTAATTGATCTCAACTACGACACAACCAAAGACATGGTCGAAGTGTTGAGTGGTTAAACAATGCGCAGACATGAAAAGATGAAAAAAGTGATCGATGCTCAAAGTTTTTTGACCTATAACAGATTTAGTCCAGGCAATCTAGGAATTGATTAGGACATAATTGCCAGCAAAGTCCATAGAAGTAAAACTGCACAACTTCCCCCACCCCACCACGCTTGCGTTCTTCCCCAGTGTGGATATTAGCCCCCAAAACCAGTTTTTTGGCCTTAACTCGCTAAATATTGGCCCTAGGATAAAAACATGGTCTATAAAAGTTGATCTGCATCAAATTCCCGATCTAATGATCTATCAACCACCCTTCTACCTGTAAGGGGGGTGGAGCTACGATCATCCAAATAAGTTTTTTTTGAAAAATACCTACACAAATTTTGAAGGTTTTTGGCTATACCTTGCTAAAACGTCAAATTTTTGATCTAATGATATATCAACCGTTCTTTTGGGGGAAATCTTGAATAAGTATCTTACACAAATAAGATCTGATGCGTTTTTTTCTTCAAATTGAGCGACGCTCGTGAGCTGAAAAAGGATATCAACCTCTACTTGCTGGGCAAAAGGTCCGAGTGGGCTGTCCCCTCCCTCCTAGTACAAATAAAAAATTCACTCATGAAATTGTAAAATATCCTTCAAAATCGTAATAAGCACATTGCATTGTAAAGAGTGGTATCAGTTTCTTGCAAAATAAGAAAAAATTTACAATCAATTAAAAATTTTTTTGACAAAATTAAAATGGTGATACGCCGTCATCTAAGGTATCTTCTATATCTTCTTTGTTCATGCATAAGTTTGGGGTGTAATAGATACGAATACGAGGCAATATCGTTATTCCGTGGCACTTGTAGGTACCATGCTGTGTATTTCTTCAATTTTTAGCTGAGTTTTTAACAAACCGATAGCTATTACAGCCTACCTGATTTGGGAAGGGAAGGTCGGGGGAAGGTGGGGTCTTCAAATCTTTGCGTTTCAGACCATTTGTAATCATCTGGCAAATGTCCAACTTTTTGGTATATATATATATTTTTTTTTCCCCACGCGTAGCGCCGGCGAGTATTCATAAAATTCGCTCAAAATTTGGTGAGGAACTCTTCTTGAAAATGCGCAGAAGTATTTTTTTTGTTTTTTCGAAAACTTTCAAAATGGCGGATCACTCAAATTTTGAGGGGGGCTGGAGAAGAGGCAAATAGCTCAAATTTTTCGTTTTTGATCTCATATGAAAGAGTGAGTCACGGACACCAACATATTTAAATTTCAGCTTCCTAAGTGCATTTTGAGGCGAGTTAGCAAAAACCTGTTTTTGAGAAAATTGCGTTTTTTGTGTCACTCACTTTGCGCAGGCGGTGTGGATAAAATTCGCTCAAAATTTGGTGAGGAACTCTTCTTGCAAATACGCAAAAATATTTTTTTGTTTTTTCGATAAATTTCAAAATGGCGGATCACTCAAATTTTGAGGGGGGCTGGAGAAGAGGCAAATAGCTCAAATTTTTCGTTTTTGATTTCATATGAAAGAGTGAGTCACGGATACTAACATATCCAAATTTCAGCTTCTTGAGTGCATATTGAGAGGAGTTAGATCAAAAAACGGCTTTTTGAGGAAGTTTTGAGTCATGAAATTTTTGAATCTTCCATATCTCCCCACCAAATCAAGTTAAAGAGGTCAAATTTTGTGTGTGAGGTTAGTTGGTGACCACAATATGACCTCTTGAATTTGGATCAAAATGGATTCAAAATGGCGGATTATCAAAATTTTGAGTAGAGCTTGAGGAGCCTCAAGTTGGTAAAAATGTAATTAATATGAATTCATATGGTTATTGGGGATAAGTTGTATACTATATCCCGAATTCACTTCCATACATGATGTTGGAGGGGGAATGCGGGGTTACCAACCTAAAATAGTGGTGGGGGTACAGGAGGGGTCGAAAATTTTTTATTGCTGTGTCATATGATAAAATGAGCCCAAGTGACAAACGTATTTTGATTTTAGCTTCTCAGTGATTTTGGAGGGGAGTTAGAGCAAAAAACGGCTTTTGGAGGGGAAATTGCTGCAGGAAATTTCATGAATCTTCCATATCTCATCACCAAATCGGCCTAGAATGGTCAAACTTTGTGTGTAGGATTAGTTTGTGACCAGAATATAACCACTTAAATTTGAGTCAAAATGGATCCAAAATGGCGGATTTACAAAATTTGAAGATAATTTGAGGACCCTCAAATAGTTATAATTTGAGAAATATGTGTTCGCATGATCATTTCATGGCAAGAAATACTACATTTGTGCCAAATTGAACTACTTAAGTGTTTTTGGCATGGCTGCTTACGTTTTTTTTTTTTTTTACCAAGGACGCGCTCAGCATTAGAACTTGACACTTCTGTGGTTTCTTAGTGAGGAAATACTGTGAGAAAACGATATCAGTGATTATTACTTCCTATAATACATTTTCAGCTCACAATGTTTTACTATTATATAGGATATTTTACAATTTCATGAGTGGGTTTTATTAATTTGCACTGGGAGAGAGACCCCAATCTAAATGACTGCAGTTCCGCCCCCTTGAAGATACAAGAACGGTTGATAGATCATTAGATCAAAAATTTAACGTAGATCAATTTTCATGGACCCTGTATTTATCCTAGGACCAATATTTTAGTGAGTTATGGCCAAAAACCTTCAAAATTTGTGTGAGTATTTTTCAAAAAAACCTTATTTGGATGATCGTAGCCCCACCCCCTTACAGGTAGAAGGGTGGTTGATAGATCACTAGATCGGGAATTTGACGTAGATCAACTTTTATAGACCATGTTTTTATCCTAAGGCCAATATTTAGCGAGTTATGGTCAAAAAACTGTTTTTGGGGGGCTAAGATCCACACTGGGGGAGAACGCAAGCGCGGTCGGGTGGGGGAAGTTGTGCGGCTTTACTTCTATGGACCTCATAAACATATTCCAACAATAAAATTTTTGCTGGCAATTATGTCCGAACTCGATTATTTTTAGTGCTAATTTGCCTGGACTAATTACACCATTTGAGATCGTATAAAAAATAATAACTTCATTTTTTCATGGGCATTGTTTACTATTTGCATACTTTTTTTCGTAATACTAGATAGCGCATACGTATTTAAGTTTTTTTGCGAATCATGGAATTTTGAATCCATTCATAAAATTTTATATGCATACAAAAACATATTTTTGCCAAAAAGTGGGCTTATTTTGCATATTTACCGCATATTTGAAGTGTTTAGCGCATTATTTTTGAAAAAAAAAAAAAAAAAAAATGTTCAAAAATTATTTTTATTGAATCAGTTTTCATGAATTTTTTGAATAATTTGTCTCTTAAATGAATAAATTTTTTTGAAAACACAGGGAAAAGTTACCATATTTAAAAAATAGTATAATCTCGTTTGAAATATCTTGTTATCGCAGTGTTGAAATCAATGTTTTTTTTTGCTACCCAATTAAATCCCGGCATTTCGATATCCATATAGCACATATTTTTGCATATTTCATTGGTTTCGACCGCATATTTCTTGCGAATCATATTTTCATATTTTTAGTGCAAAAAATCATAGCGAATTAGGTAGTTCTTATTCGAAAAAATTAAAAAATCCGTTTTTAACTGTCACTTCACGGGTCATTGAACTCGTTCACTGGGGTTTTGACTAGTGGTGGTAAAAGCTCATTACTGGAGCTACAAGTTGCCATCAACCCCATTCGTTCACACACCTTTGCACATTTTCTACAGAGGATGTAGTAAGGACGTATAGGTAATTTATATGTATATGAGCTATTACTAATACCCAATTTAAGCACATACCAAAGTCAGTCACTGGGGTTTTGACTAGTGGTGGTAAAAGCGCACTACTGGAGCTACAAGTTGCCATCAACCCCATTCGTTCACACACCTTTGCACACTTTTTATGGGGCACGAGTTAGGTACTTGGAATTTGAAAAAATTTTCAAAATCGATTTTTAATGGTAATTTAAGGGGTCACTTAACTCGTTCACTGGGGTTTTGACTAGTGGTGGTAAAAGCTCATTAATGGAGCTACAAGTTGCCATCAACCCCATTCGTTCACACACCTTTCCACATTTTCTACAGGGGATCTAGTTAGCGGGTAAATATACAATTTTGTACAAAAGCGATTACTTGTAGGCTGTTTAACCACATACCGAAGTCAGTCACTGGGGTTTTGACTAGTGGTGGTAAAAGCTCATTACTGGAGCTACAAGTTGCCATCAACCCCATTCGTTCACACACCTTTGCACACTTTTTATGGGGGCTCGAGTTAGGTAGTTCAAATTCGAAGAAATTAAAAAACCATTTTTAACGGTCATTTCAGGAGTCATTGAACTCGTTCACTGGGGTTTTGACTAGTGGTGGTAAAAGCTCATTACTGGAGCTACAAGTTGCCATCAACCCCATTCGTTCACACACCTTTGCACATTTTTTACAGAGGATGTAGTAAGGACGTATAGGTAATTTATATGTATATGAGCTATTACTAATACCCAATTTAAGCACATACCAAAGTCAGTCACTGGGGTTTTGACTAGTGGTGGTGAAAGCTCACTACTGGAGCTACAAGTTGCCATCAACCCCATTCGTTCACACACCTTTGCACACTTTTTATGGGGCACGAGTTAGGTACTTGGAATTTGAAAAAATTTTCAAAATCGATTTTTAATGGTAATTTAAGGGGTCACTGAACTCGTTCACTGGGGTTTTGACTAGTGGTGGTAAAAGCTCATTAATGGAGCTACAAGTTGCCATCAACCCCATTCGTTCACACACCTTTGCACATTTTCTACAGAGGATGTAGTAAGCGCGTATGGGTAATTTATATGTATATGAGCGATTACTAATACCCAATTTAAGCACATACCAAAGTCAGTCACTGGGGTTTTGACTAGTGGTGGTGAAAGCTCACTACTGGAGCTACAAGTTGCCATCAACCCCATTCGTTCACACACCTTTCCACACTTTTTATGAGGGCTCGACTTAGACTTGAATTTGAAAAAATTTTCAAAATCGATTTTTAATGGTAATTTAGGGGTCACTGAACTCGTTCACTGGGGTTTTGACTAGTGGTGGTAAAAGCTCATTAATGGAGCTACAAGTTGCCATCAACCCCATTCGTTCACACACCTTTCCACATTTTCTACAGGGGATGTAGTTAGCGGGTAAATATACAATTTTGTACAAAAGCGATTATTGTAGGCCGTTTAACCACATACCGAAGTCAGTCACTGGGGTTTTGACTAGTGGTGGTAAAAGCTCAATAATGGAGCTACAAGTTGCCATCAACCCCATTCGTTCACACACCTTTGCACACTTTTTATGGGGGCTCGAGTTAGGTAGTTCAAATTCGAAAAAATTAAAAAACCATTTTTAACGGTCATTTCAGGGGTCATTGAACTCGTTCACTGGGGTTTTGACTAGTGGTGGTAAAAGCTCATTACTGGAGCTACAAGTTGCCATCATACCCATTCGTTCACACACCTTTCCACATTTTCTACAGGGGATCTAGTTAGCGGGTAAATATACAATTTTGTACAAAAGCGATTACTTGTAAGTTATTTAACCACATACCAAAGTCAGTCACTGGGGTTTTGACTAGTGATGGTAAAAGCTCATTAATGGAGCTACAAGTTGCCATCAACCCCATTCGTTCACACACCTTTGCACATTTTTTACAGAGGATGTAGTAAGGACGTATAGGTAATTTATATGTATATGAGCTATTACTAATACCCAATTTAAGCACATACCAAAGTCAGTCACTGGGGTTTTGACTAGTGGTGGTGAAAGCTCACTACTGGAGCTACAAGTTGCCATCAACCCCATTCGTTCACACACCTTTGCACACTTTTTATGGGGGCACGAGTTAGGTACTTGGAATTTGAAAAAATTTTCAAAATCGATTTTTAATGGTAATTTAAGGGGTCACTGAACTCGTTCACTGGGGTTTTGACTAGTGGTGGTAAAAGCTCATTAATGGAGCTACAAGTTGCCATCAACCCCATTCGTTCACACACCTTTGCACATTTTCTACAGAGGATGTAGTAAGCGCGTATGGGTAATTTATATGTATATGAGCGATTACTAATACCCAATTTAAGCACATACCAAAGTCAGTCACTGGGGTTTTGACTAGTGGTGGTGAAAGCTCACTACTGGAGCTACAAGTTGCCATCAACCCCATTCGTTCACACACCTTTCCACACTTTTTATGAGGGCTCGACTTAGACACTTGAATTTGAAAAAATTTTCAAAATCGATTTTTAATGGTAATTTATGGGGTCACTGAACTCGTTCACTGGGGTTTTGACTAGTGGTGGTAAAAGCTCGTTAATGGAGCTACAAGTTGCCATCAACCCCATTCGTTCACACACCTTTCCACATTTTCTACAGGGGATGTAGTTAGCGGGTAAATATACAATTTTGTACAAAAGCGATTATTGTAGGCCGTTTAACCACATACCGAAGTCAGTCACTGGGGTTTTGACTAGTGGTGGTAAAAGCTCAATAATGGAGCTACAAGTTGCCATCAACCCCATTCGTTCACACACCTTTGCACACTTTTTATGGGGGCTCGAGTTAGGTAGTTCAAATTCGAAAAAATTAAAAAACCATTTTTAACGGTCATTTCAGGGGTCATTGAACTCGTTCACTGGGGTTTTGACTAGTGGTGGTAAAAGCTCATTACTGGAGCTACAAGTTGCCATCATTCCCATTCGTTCACACACCTTTCCACATTTTCTACAGGGGATCTAGTTAGCGGGTAAATATACAATTTTGTACAAAAGCGATTACTTGTAAGTTATTTAACCACATACCAAAGTCAGTCACTGGGGTTTTGACTAGTGGTGGTAAAAGCTCATTAATGGAGCTACAAGTTGCCATCAACCCCATTCGTTCACACACCTTTGCACACTTTTTATGGGGGTTCGAGTTAGGTAGTTCAAATTCGAAGAAATTAAAAAACTATTTTTAACGGTCATTTCAGGGGTCATTGAACTCGTTCACTGGGGTTTTGACTAGTGGTGGTAAAAGCTCATTACTGGAGCTACAAGTTGCCATCAACCCCATTCGTTCACACACCTTTGCACATTTTCTACAGAGGATGTAGTAAGGACGTATAGGTAATTTATATGTATATGAGCTATTACTAATACCCAATTTAAGCACATACCAAAGTCAGTCACTGGGGTTTTGACTAGTGGTGGTAAAAGCTCATTAATGGAGCTACAAGTTGCCATCAACCCCATTCGTTCACACACCTTTGCACACTTTGTATGGGGGCTCGAGTTAGGTAGTTCAAATTCGAAAAAATTAAAAAACCATTTTTAACGGTCATTTCAGGGGTCTTTGAACTCGTTCACTGGGGTTTCGACTAGTGGTGGTAAAAGCTCATTAATACAGCTACAAGTTGCCATCAACCCCATTCGTTCACACACCTTTCCACACTTTCTACCGAGGATGTAGTTAGAGTTTTTGTATATGTACATATTCAAAAGCGATTACTAGTATTGCATTTAAGCACGTAGCAAAATCATTTGCTTTGGTTTTTACTTGTAGTGGTGAAAGCTCATTAATGTGGGTGGATAGCACTTTCTTACTATCTTACCAAATGCTTTTTATGAGTGCATATGTTCAACATATCTTTATTTACATCTTTATGGTGTTTCTCTGCTCAATAGTTCATTCCTCTTGTTATATTTTATACTTTTTATATTTTGTTCTATAAATACACATTGCTTCATACCATATATTATGATTTTATTGATCTTAATTCTTCTCAACTTCATAATTATTCATAACAAACGATAAAACACTGAAAAACATTTATTGTGTTGAAGAAGTTGCCTATGCGCAAAACGCCTTGTTTTCAATGTTGCTCAGTTTTGCTCATATGTTTGAACGTCTTCATGTGTGCATGTGTAGTGGTGCGGTAAAGTGAATCTGTACCCCAGGTTCATATCTATCTTCCCGCACATAAAAAATTGTAATGTAATCGAAGTGAATTTATCAGCTTTATAATTTATCGAAGTAATTCAAAAAATAATATTTATAATATTTATAAATTATAGTTTTACTCTTATTATGTTATCAAGAAACTGAAATTTTTGCGCTGGTTGAACTCGAAATCACTTGGACGCACGGTATATGATTTGGACTGCATTACGCAACAATGTTCTAAGTGAAATGAGGCGCCATAGACTTGTGGATCGATCTTATTTTTGTTTTTAATGAGAAAAACTAGTAATGAATAAAATCATTCATGTTATTTAAATAATTTCAAAGACAAACAAGCAAAATTTGTTCAGTTTGATTGACTGGCTTTGTTATAATTTACATTACATCAGAAACTTGATGTAGTTAAAGTTTATGGCGCCTCATTTCACTTAGAACATTGTTGCGTAATGCAGTCCAATTTAATATCATTGACCAAAATAAAAAACACCATGAAATCTAACATAGTCATTAAGTAATATTTCAGCTGTTCATACATACCTTCTTTTTTCTCGATATGTTTTTTTGTAATGTTGCGAATTTATCGTATACCGAGCGTCCAAGTGATTCGGGTACAATAAGCGCTAAAATCTCAGTTCGTTGATAACATAATAAAAGTTGAACTAATATTTCTAAATTAGAAATAATTTTCAAAATTACTTTAATGAATCTCAAGGCTGATAAATTCATTTTAACAGCATTACAATTTATTTGCATTTGAAAAAACCAATTTCAAATAATTGGTAGAGAGATTTTTTCGTTGATTGTACCCGAATCACTTGGGACGCACAGTATATAGCGTAAACACTAACCATTTGAAATTCGTTTAATTCTACACCAGAAATGTTATTTATTTATAATAATGAAAATATCAACAATCTAAATTTTACAAGTTTGGTTATTAGCAAAAATCGATTTTTTACAAAATACATGGCACTTAAAAAAAAAAGAGAGAGGGAAACAGAACTACATATAGATAATCATTCTAAAATCCCATACAAAGTAACATTGATAAAATAGGAACAACGAATATTATACACTACTAAGTAAATATGACTAATAAAGATTTCTTATTAATTCACGAATGCGATCTTCATTAAAATCGAGACATCAAATGATAATTTTTTCTCCTAATATATCGTGAGTTCAATTGATTAGTAAACACACAACTCAAAAAATCTCTTTTTTGCACTATGCTTTGACATTCACATATAAATAAACACACAAGAAGTGTGGTGGACACGTTGGGATTTTGCGCCAAGTGTTTACTAATCAGTTGGAAACATCGAATTTTAGTAAGCAATAAAATGAAAGTTAACAGCTTGAATAAATTTGGGAAATTTCTTAATTATTTTAAAAATAATCCCTCTAAGATTGCAAATAGCCATTTGAGCGAGTGACTAAAAATAAAAATAAAAATAAATAAATAAAAGAAAGCAAGAAAAAAGCATAGATTTAATTACAAAAAAATTACGATATTATGATATCAATTCCATAAATATATACATGCGAAGTTTATGTCGCTACAATGACAGTAACTTCTGAATGTTATTATTCACAAGGACTAAAAAATGAAAGAATTTAAATTTTCATCGGACATAGATGAGATAAGGATGCTCTACTTACATTTTTATGCGAAAATATTCAGCTATACTGTGCGTCCGATTGAACCTCACACAAATAAAACGCCAAATTTCTTTCTAAGGAGTAATGAATTCGGCATAACATGTTGGTTACACTGATTTCTATTTTCACAACCATTCGCAACGCATTTATATAGCCAGTGATGTAACATGAAAGTATTTTGAATTATCATGAAAGAGAATTTGGTACTCAGTCTGTACCGGATTCAATCGAACGCACGGAATAGTCACTATTCATTGCCTTAAACATGCAATAATAATGCATTTGAAAGTTATACTTGATCATTCAACGAACAATAAATTAATGCTGGAAAGATTGTTCTGAAGAAAAATTTCATTCGATAAAGCCTTTCCCTTTACATAAAGCATTTGCAAAATTTCATGCCATTTATGACGTTGTTTTCCACTTTCTATATTCACATTCTGACTATATGAGCTGTTCACATCCTAATCTCAGATACATCGAAATATTTTGGTAACTAATTACCAAACTAGCGTAAATTGTTATTTCATGCAGGTTTGGTAATATTCGGATTTACTTTTAATTTCATCAAAATTAATTTGCATTTTCTTTGTTAATTCTTTAACCCTATTAATAATAGCTTCCAATTCTTTATCTTGGTCGTCGAATTGTCGCTCGAAATCTACATGTACAAAAAAAAAAAGTTAAATTATTAACTAATACACGAGCTAGCCCCCCTCCCAAAAAAAAATAAAATAAATTCACTCACCTGCCAATTCTTTAACTTTATTCGTCGTATTTAACGACAATTGACTAGCTTTTTCTAACAACATTTGCGCATTTTTATGGGCCTCTGTCGAATTCATAGCTTTCTTATCTAAATCAGCGGCTACTTGTTGATAATTACTAGTTAAATCTGCGGATTTCTTTTGCGTGTCGTCGACATCGGTAATTACAGCGTTTAGTTCTTCCTCCACTTTCATAGCGTCAGCGTTATTTTTCAAAAACTCCGTTTGTAACGTTTTGAATTTACCTTCCAATTCTTGAAATTGCTGAGCAGTCTCGTTAATCGTTAGTTGAGCTTTTACGCTTTGTTCTGAAATCTAAATGTGATAAAAAGGGAGAAAACACGATTAATGCTCAAAGATCATGCTTCGGAATTCGGAAATCTATGTTCCCCGAGTACTTGTTAGTGAAGAAGAAGGCGGAGACGTACCGAGCCTTGGCATTTTGGCGAGGGGTAAGGGTGAAAATTTAAAAATGCCCACTATTATTTTCAATTTTCCGACTACGACTCATTAATTTGTAACCTGATATACGAGTAATATCAGATTTACATGTATTTACTTACTATCTCAAAAAACAAAGAGTAGAGGTTAAAACATCAAAATGGTCAATTAAAAACAAAGAAGAAAATTTCTATAAATAAAACAACGTTCAAAAATTAGAAAGCAAAAAATTTGGAAAGTAAAAATGGAAAAATTCCGAAGATAAAAAAATCCAACAATGAAAGATACCATGAAAAAAAGAAAAAAATTATAAGATGACAACAAATGTACAAAAATGAAGTAATATTTTAAAATGAAAATAATCGCTAAAATATAACGAAAAAAAAAAATGAAAACCTATAAAAGCTAAAAAATAGAGAAAAACTAGATTCGAAAAAAATAAGGGAAAAATAAAACCAAGGCGATAAAATATTCAGCAATTTAAGACAGAACAATAAAAAAAATTTTAAATAATGAAAAAACAATAATTTTAAATTTTTATAAAATATTTAATAAAATGAAAAAAAAAAAAAAAAAAAAAAAAAAAAAAAACGTAAGCAGTCATGCCGCATTACTGGAGCTGAGTTTTGATTTACTAATAATCTTGCTTAACCGTTCATGACTACAGACCACCCCCAATACCAAGTCTGAAAACCCCTACCCTATCCTTTCCAAAAAACATTTAAGAAGTTGAATTTGGCACAAATGGACGGCATTACGCAACAATGTCCTAACAGCACTTCGGCTCGTTCCAAGAAAAGCATCATGACCTATCTCACTTTGACAATACAGTAAAATACTTCATATCAATATAATTATGTAAGCCTGTGATATTTTAGTTTCATTTTTTGCAGTAAAGAATCTTTACAAATGATAAGATTTGCATTTTGTTATTTATTTATCAAGAAAAATGAACATTTTTAATATTCTAATTCCATAACAACAGTTTCCTATTTCGCAACAATGACTTATTTCTCATCAACCAATCAGAAGCCTTGTTTTGAAAGACACAGAAGAATAAGAATATTCATGTTTTGCATCTTTACCATGAGTCCGTTATGCAGTTTTACATTTGTAAAAGCAAATATCTATTTCTATTTAAAAATAATGAACGAAGTACCTCTGGATTTGACGGTGCCTAAACCTGTATGTGGTAATGAAAGTAATGAAACATGCTCTGGTAAATATTATGTACTTATACCACTAATTTTACTCCTTTAATCGACGCATCAAATTTTCTTTTCAGTTTTGCAATTTTTTACAGAATAAATTTAGGTTTGAACAAGTTTATTGATGTTGGTTTGAACATGGGTCAGCTTATCAGTGTATCACAAAGATGATCACAACCAACAAAAATGAACAACAGATGAATTTTCCAAGAAAAAATACAACTAGGTACTTTAGGTCAATGTTGCAAAATTGAAAACTGCTGTTATAAGATTGTAGTTACTCCGTTCGCGTTTTTAAATTAAAAAGAACAGTTTTTCATCATTGAAATTTTGGTATGTTAATTAGGGTGCTATACAGATTTCAAAAATGTGGAAATCTCATTTTTGATGAAATTGCACTTAGAACATTGTTGCATAATGCCGTCCAAATGTAGTATTTCTTGCCGTGAAATAATCATGTGAACACATATTTCTCAAATTATAACTATTTGAGGGTCCTCAAATCATCTTCAAATCTTGATAATCCGCCATTTTGGATCCATTTTGACTCAAATTTAAGAGGTTACATTCTGGTCACAAACTAATCCTACAACAAAGTTTGACCATTCTAGGCCGATTTGGTGATGAGATATGGAAGATTAATGAAATTTCCTGCAGCAATTTCCCCTCCAAAAGCCGTTTTTTGCTCTAACTCCCCTCCAAAATCACTGAGGAAGCTAAAATCAAAATACGTTTGTCACTTGGACTCATTTTATCATATGACACAGCAATAAAGAATTTTCGATCCGTCCTGTACCCGCGCCACTATTTGATTACATTTTTACCAACTTGAGGCTCCTCAAGCTCTACTCAAATTTTGATAATCCGCAATTTTGGATTGATTTTGATTCAAATTCAAGAGCTCATATTCCGATCACCAACTAGCCTCACACACAAAATTTGACCTCTTTAACATGATTTAGTGGGGAGATATGGAAGATTCAAGAAATTTTACTACTCAAAACTTCCTCAAAAAGCTGTTTTTCAATCTAACTCCTCTCAATATGCACTTAGGAAGCTGAAATTTAGGTATGTTAGTGTCCGTGACTCACTCTTTCATGTGAGATAAAAAACGAAAAATTTGAGGTATTCACCCCTTCTCCAGCTCTCCTCAAAATTTGAGTGATCCGCCATTTTGAATCTATTTTGATCCAAATTCAAGAGTTCATATTGTGGTCACCAACTAACCTCACACACAAAATTTGACCTCTTTAACTTGATTTGGTGGGGAGATATGAAAGATTCAAGAAATTTCATGACTCAAAACTTCCTCAAAAAGCCGTTTTTTGATCTAACTCCTCTCAATATGCACTTGAGAAGCTGAAATTTGGATATGTTAGTATCCGTGACTCACTCTTTCATATGAAATCAAAAACGAAAAATTTGAGCTATTTGCCTCTTCTCCAGCCTCCCTCAAAATTTGAGTGATCCGCCATTTTGAAATTTATCGAAAAAACAAAAAAACTACTTTTGCGCATTTTCAAGAAGAGTTCCTCACCGAATTTTGAGCGAATTTCATCCACACCCTCCTGCGCAAGGCGAGTGACACAAAAAACGAAATTTCCTCAAAAACAGGTTTTTGCTTTAACTCTCCTCAAAATGCACTAAGGAAGCTGAAATTAAATTTGAGCTATTTGCCTCTTCTCCAGCTCCCTTCAAAATTTGAATGATCCGCCATTTTGAAATTTTTCGAAAAAACAAAAAAACACATCTGCGCATTTTCAAGAAGAGTTCGCAACCAAACTTTGAGCGAATTTTATGAATACTCGCCGGCGCTACGCGTGGGGGAAAAATATACATATATATATATATACCAAAAAGTTGGACATTTGCCAGATGATTACAAATTGTCTAAAACCCTTAGATTTGAAGACCCCACCCTCCCCCGACCTTCCCTTCCCAAATCAGGTAGGCTGTAATAGCTATCGTTTTTATTAAAAACTCAGCTAAAAAAACATAAAACCAAAAATATTTTATAGGATTTATTTTTTTGTTGAGAATGAAAAAGTTGTTATCACTCAAGTGACTGAGTACTTCTTATCCAGTTTTCAACTATCTACTATTATTATGAAATAAATTTATAGCACATAAATATTACTGAAATCGAACTAAAACAATATTCATTCTAGTGAAACGTCAGTTTTCATTACTATTGATCATTACCGATATTCAGTATCATTTTTTCAGATGGCAACATTACCATTCTTAGTGTAAACGAAATTTGGGAATAGAAAATCTTCCAGCAGAGTGAGCAAAACAATGTGCAAATACTTTTTTTTTTTTGAGTTATTTATTTATTGTTAAATTTTCAATTTTACTGAGACAAAATAAACTGAAATTGTCAAGTTTCTCTTATCGATGTCGATTTTTGCCGATTTAGCAAAACCTTAGGGGGAGGGGGGTAAGCACTCCCGCTCGGTCCATCCCTGGAAGAGAGCATCGATTTTTACAACCGAGAGTTGTTGAAGATGAAAATTATTAATGCCCCTAGTCCCCACCTATGATCAATAAGATATCTATTTCTATGTAAGAATTAACGTACACCTTATCAATAATGTCGAAAATTACTAAAGAAAATGTAGTTCTTGGGGAATTTTCGAAAAAATGCATATTGTTGACTTCGGTGACTAATTTCATATACCCACAATAGTTTTTCTCGCAAATGCCATATTTACTGGCAAAAAATAGGTTACATAAGGAAGATTTTTCGACATTTCCACTCACTTTTGCCAAGTCTTGACGAGCCAATGTAATATTCTCGTTGGCCGTGTTAATAGCCGAAGAAGCTTTTTTCTGCGATTGTTCAGCTTGGTCCAACACGATGACCACCTTTTCCGTTGTTTTTAAAATATTTTCAGCTCTTTCCCTAATTACAAATAAGCGTATATTAGCAATTATGAAAACGAGATTTGTTCATATCGAGCAATTCTACTCACTTAGCCTCGTCAGCTTTCTGTTTTTGGATTTTAGCGTTATTAAGATCGTTTTCGGTTTCTCGAATAATAGCGTCGATGTTGGTGAGAGATGAAACAGTATCGTTGATTTTTTGCGCTAGCTCTTTAATTTTTTCAGGTTGCAATTTGATCGTTTTTTTCAGAGTCTAAGATGAAAAAAAATTGGTACATGAAAATGAGGATACTCGTGAAATGATAATTTTCGGTCTTAACGTAATACTCACTTCTTCGGCTAGACTTCTTATGGGCGAAAGAGCATTACTGGAAGAGTTGACAAATTTCTCTAAATCTTTCATAACCTTCAACGTCTTATTGCGAGCGATCTCGGATTCGTTTTTAGCCATTTCGGCGCTACGATGGGCCATCTGAGTGGCGCTGTAAGCGTTCTTCGCTTCGGCTCGTGCTTGATTTATCTGCAAAACAATTTTCAATTTTTATAAAATAAAAAAAAGAAACAGCGTGCCAGCGTTATAGGTAACATACAGCTCTGAAAAGTTCGCTAGCTTTAGCTTCCTTTTCTTGCACCAATTTGCTAGCATCTTGGGCGAATTTAAGTGCGTTTTCGGCTTTGGTTAGAGCACCATTTTCGCAAGATAGGCCACCACAAAAACCGCATCCGGCTCCTCCACATAGTTCATCACAAGGGTTTCCGCCTTTGTCGCAAACCTATCAGAATGCGAATATTAATTACAGTGTAGGAAATTTATTAAAAATATGTAAAAAGTATTTTTCTTTGAATTACTTGAAGATTCAAGTTCGGTATTTCGGTCTCCAAGAGGTTAACGTATTTGGTAAGCTCGAGTAATTTTTTTTCGTCTTCTTCCAGTATCTCGCTGTATTGTGAATTGTGTTTTTGCAACAAAGCTTCGGTTTTCTTACACGATTTATTCGCATCTCCTATGATCGCTTCGGTCACAACGTTCTTGCCTTTTATCGCCAAAGTTCTATTGTAAGCCTCTCGTGTTAGATTTAAAGCACCTGCAGATACATTTTATTAGCGCGATCCATTCGTAGGTACCATTGGTGAATTACATTGCCGATGCAAACCTTCGACATTTCCTTCTTGCAACTTGGTGGCATTTTCTTTAAGACTTTGAGTGGTCGAATTTAGAGCTTCGACTTTTTTCCTCAAGTCGGCCAAAGCTAAAAGAGACAATGTTATCCTTTGGGTGACGTTTTCAGCTTGCGAGCTAACGTTGTTCATGAGCTCAGGAGGCGTTATACCAGACCTAAGATGGAAATTAGTTGTACCGGGGATATCGATGATTTTCAAATTAAAAAAAGTAAATGTGCAAGTATTTACCTAATATCAGAAATTAAATTATCCAACTCTTGTAATTGCAGAGTGCTGGCGGTGGTGTTCTGTAAGAGTTGTTTAACGTCAGCTAGCTTTGCCTCCATGGTTTCGAATTCTTTGATGTATGACCCGGGGGCCCCTGTTTTCTTGATTTCTACAGCCTTGTCGATGACTTTTTTTGTTTGATCTGTATGATGAATTTAAAAATATAGTAGTCGTTAATGTTCAATACAATACTGTAGGAGTTTTTTTTTTCAATTATGTTCAAATATCAAAAAGTAAAATTTGATAAAATTGAGTATCCTAATTTCTTGCAATTTTATCGTTCAATCGATTTTTTTTTTAACTTTGTTTACCTAATACAGAAATCTAGTATGTTTAACTTCATTTCGATATTTTAGTATTCAAGTTTCCAATTTTTCGGTACATTATTTATACATTCCCTCAGCCTAAAATGTATTTCACGATCCGAAAGGTCAATAAAACGAATTGTCGCTCAAGTCTTGATTTTGATAACTGAAATGTGGAAGGGTGGACTAAAAGGCTACAGAATGGTCAGAGTTGAAAGGGTTTTCATATATCCATCATAAGGGCTGACTCCCATTCTGAAAATGTCGCGCAAAAAGATACATTAAAATGTACAGTGTGCGATTATTTTTGTCAGATTTTTAAAGCGTAACACAGTAAAATTTCCTTAGTGGTAAAAGTTGAGCTTTTCCTATGGAAAGTATCTCTCCGAGTGAAATGGTTCACTTTTCCCAAAAACAACAGCTATTACAGCCTACCTGATTTGGGAAGAGAAAGTCGGGGAAGGGTGGGGTCTTCAAATCTTTGCGTTTCAGACCATTTGTAATCAGTTGGCAAATGTCCAACTTTTTGGTATATATATAATTTTTTTAGTCCTTGCGTAGCGCCGGTGGGTATTTATAAAATTCGCTCAAAATTTGGTGAGTAACTCTTCTTGAAAATGCGCAAAAGCACTTTTTTTGTTTTTTCGAAAAATTTCAAAATGGCGGATCACTCAAATTTTGAGGGGGGCTGGAGAAGGGGCAAATAGCTCAACTTTTTCGTTTTTGATCTCATATGAAAGAGTGAGTCACGGACACTAACATATCCTAATTTCAGCTTCCTAAGTGCATACTGAAAGGAGTTAGATCAAATAACTGCTTTTTGAGGAAGTTTTGAGTTGTGAAATTTCTTGAATCTTCCATATCTTTTCACCAAATCAAGTTAAAAGAGGTCAAATTTTGTGTGTGAGGTTAGTTGGTGACCAAAATGTGGCCTCTTGAATTTGGATCAAAATGGATCCAAAATGGCGGATTATCAAAATTTTGAGTAGAGCTTGAGGAGCCTCAAGTTGGTAAAAATGTAATTAATATGAATTCATATGGTTATTGGGGATAAGTTGTATACTATATCCCAATTCACTTCCATACATGATGTTGGAGGGGGAAGCCAGGTTTATCAGCCTAAAATAGTGGTGGGGGTACAGAAGGGGTCGAAAGTTTTTTATTGCTGTGTCGTATGATAAAATGAGCCCAAGTGACAAACGTATTTTGATTTTAGCTTCCTCAGTGATTTTGGAGGGGAGTTAGAGCAAAAAACGGATTTTGGAGGGGAAATTGCTGCAGGAAATTTCATGAAATTTCCATATCTCATCACCAAATCGTCTTAGAATGGTCAAACTTTGTGTGTATCATTAGTTAGTGACCAGAATATGAGTCATAATGGATCCAAAATGGTGGATTATCAAGATTTGAAGATAATTTGAGGACCCCCAAATAGTTATAATTTGAGAAATATGTGTTCACATGATTATTTCATGGCAAGAAATACTACATTTGTGCCAAATTCAACTTCTTAAGTGTTTTTGGAAAGGATAGGGTAGGGGTTTTCAGACTTGGTATTGGGTGTGGCCTGTAGTCATGAGCGCTTAAGTAAGGTTATTACTAAATCAAAACAAGCTCCAGTTAAAAACTCAGCTCCAGTAATGCGGCATGGCTGCTTACGTTTTTTTACATTATGGGTGCGTTCTAGTTCCAGTTCTAGTTTTGGTTTTAATACGTTTCGAGGCTTTCATAATTTTAGTTCCTATCCCGGTTTTGTACTCTTAATATTATAAATTGGAAAGTTAATTTTGTTGGAGAATGGAAAAACTACAAACCTAAACAAGAAAGAATGAGAACCCAGAAATATATCTTTTGTTCCAGATTTGGTATATTTAAAGTTCTTATTTATATTATTCTTGCGGTTCTAGTTCCAGTCCTAGTTTACAAGAGGTTTTGTTTTGCTTCTGGGTCCAGTTTTTGAATCATTTTGGGGTTTTCCAAGTTCTGGTTCTGGTTCTGGTTCTAGTTCAACTAATACTTTTTCAGCAAGTCTAACTCATAAAAATGAAAGTAAAAACCAAAAAAACATTCAAGAATATGGTTTTCCTTTGTCTAAGTATTACAGGTAAATGAAACTTTGAAAATTTTTGATTAGGATTTCAAATGATAAACTAAGCCCGAATGTCTAACATATTCAAATTTCAGCTTACTGAGTGGTTTTGTAGGGGGGCGGGGGTCAAGAAAAACTCGGCTTTTGGATTGGATTATAGGAAAAAAGGTTTTAAGAGAGGAAATCACGAGAGGAAATTTTATGAATTGTCGTATCTCCCCAGTCAATCGACTTAGAGAGCTGAAGCTTCGTATGCGAGGTTACCAAAATATGATTCCTTGAATTTGGGTAAAAATGGATCTAAACTGGAGAGTCGTCGAAATTTGATACAATCTTGGGAAGCCTCAAATGACTGAAATTTAATAAATACGGGATCACATCATTTTTGTGGCCAAGAAATATCATACATCCTAAGTTCATCTTTTTCTTTGTGTTTCGGAAGGAATAAGCAGGAGTTTTAAACCTCATACTGGATATGAGCATGACGAGACTAACAATCGAATCTGAGCAAGCCTTCATTGAAGACTCGAAGTCCAGTAACGCGACATAGGTTTTTAGATTTTTTCTTTTTTTTATTTTTTTAGTGATATTAGCATTACACATTTTTCTTTTTACAGGCTTACCTAACCCTTGTTAATATTTCATGTTGGATTTTTTATTGGTGGGCGGGGGGCAGGGAGATGGAGATTCAAAAAAAAAAATTTTTAATGACCAACAAACTATAAATTTCCATTTTGTAAAATTATAAACATCCTGTAATATTATTTTTATTTGTATTATACTTCTTTTTAGATTAACATGCTGTATATAGTGTCTTGACAGAGGTCACGTGATCAGGTAGTGTTAGGGAAGCAGAAATATACTGGTTATTTCAGTAAATTGAAGAAGATGGGATATAGTGGATACATCGTCTAGAAGAAGTTCAAAAAGGGTTAACTGGAAATGCTGAATAGAATCAGAAAATAATAATTTTCAATTTCAATTTTCTCAAATCGCTGTAATTATTATTTCACGACTCGATTAGAATATACGTACCTTTTAAATTTTTCAAAATTAAATCCCAATTATCGAAACATTCCCCGCACGGAGAACACTTTGGCATTTGACCTAAATATCCTCTAGCACACCTATCGCATTTTTCTCCCCCAATACCCAACATACAGACGCAATGGCCAGTTGTTTGGTTGCACTGCATGGTTGCTGATCCTTCAGGATTACATTCACAAGCTTAAAAAAAAAAAAAAGCAAATAAAGACAAATGTTTACCCGTAAACTAAACACCTGAGATTTGTTTCATCGCAACTTACGGTAACACTGTTCATTCGGATTACCCCAATAATTGGTCTGACACTGGTCACATTTGCGACCACCGAATCCTTCTTTACATTCACATTGCCCATCGAACTATGTGTTAAAATAAATAAAATTAATAGGAGAATTTTTCGAATCGTTATAAGTATTTAAATTTATTATAATAATACCAAATTGCACTGCTCCGATTTGGAGCCAATGGGATCACAGGCACAGTGCTCGCATCCGTCACCGCTGGCGATTCTCCAGTGATTTTCTATACATCGGTCGCATTTCAATCCAGTTACATTCGGTAAACAGGGACACTGTCCGGTGAATTTATCGCAAGGGCCTTGTTTCGAGTCGGTACCGAGTATTTCGCAAACGCATTCTGTAACATGGGAGGTTTTACTTAATGCGTAACTCTGGTCGAATACAATGTATAGTACATAAGTATTATATGAAGTACCTGCACACATGTGATTCAAAGCATCGCCGAAGAAACCAGCTTTACAGTATTGGCAGTTGGATCCTTCAGTATTGTATAAACATTGTAAACAATTTCCGGTGCTGGGATCGCAATTTCCGGGACGAGTGATATCGATATTATCGCTACAGTTGCAAGGCGTACATTTACCACCGATTATATCCGGATTGCCGTAATAGTTTTCGGCGCATCTTTCACATTTCGAACCTTCATAAAAATTTTCAATATTAGGTATTAATGAAAAAAAAAAAACAAAAACAAAAGTTATATAAATTTATTTTCATGATTCAATTTCCCCCCCTCCGCAAAAAATAAAAATAAAATTACGCTTGAATAAATAAGCTTAAAGTCACGAACTAATCATAGGAAAATGTTGAATAGATTCAAGAATAATCTCTACGATTATAGCAATAAATTGTGCCATCAACACATCTCCTCACGAGGAAACGTTTCGGCTAAAAAATTAAATTATCCAAAGTTCACCACAGATTTGTTCCTATAACTCGAAATTACCAACACCTTCCGAATAACTTAACAATTACTCGTAAAAAAAAAAAAAAAAAAAAAAAAAAAAAAAAAAAACTGAAAAAATTCAAGAGTATTCCTTACGATAAGTCGAAAAAATATGTTTCATTGAAACCATGTTTCTGCCTATACAAGAATGCATTTTGACGAAACCTACCTCAAAAAGTAACCGTGATGAGAAAATATTCTGACAAAAATTTTGGCCCTCTGGCACAATTATTTTGAGGAGAGGAGCCAACATGTGTTTTTCAAAGTTCATTTTCTAGTTTTTCGCCAGTTATAGATAAAAATTCCGCGTTTTTTTAGATCGATTCTAGAGAGTAAGAGGAACCTTGAAAATTTTTTAAGCCATTTTTCACCGAGTTATAGAGTTTTGAAAAAGTTGAGCCGCCATTTTGTAAAAAAAATTTGGAAGTACAGTCGCCATTTTCTTTCTTTATAAAATGTGTTATTCAATCTACATTGCACTCAGGGCCAAAGAGAGGGGGGGACAAAGGGGACATTTTGTCCCGGGCCCGGAATTTTACATGGGGCCGGAATTGATTTTATTATTTATGTTTTAGATGTGAAGTGAGGCTGCAATTTTTCAAAACTCGATGGCTGTATTATATCTTAAAAACATTCACATAAGATAAATGCTTTCCTCAAAAAAATGGAGTGTTCATTATTGTTTATGAAAGTTGAAAGTATTCAAAAACTCCGATAAATTGCTTTTTAAAAATCATAAAAAATTTCCCGGGGACCAGTACCCCCTTAATAACATAGAGGCCCTATCTTGTTGTGTTTGCCCCGGGCCCACTTTTTCTTTCTGCGGCCCTGATTGCACTATAAAACTTTTAGTAAGTTAGAGTTGGTGCAACCTTGTCAAAAACAATGGAAACTGACTCGCATGAACACAGCAACTTCCCACGACAGCGCCATGGGAAAAAAATGGCATACTTACCCTCGGCAAATACGATACGTGATCAGTTTTCATTTTTTTTGACAACATTGCACCAACTCCAACTTATTGAAACTCTCATAGAAAATTTCTGAGGTACAGTCGCCATTATTTTTTTTATAAAATGAAGGCTCAAATTTTTCAAAACGTCATAACTCGGAGAAAAATGGCTCAAAAATTTTGAAAAAAATTTTCAGGCTTCCCCCGTACCCTCTAGAATTGATGTAAAAAAATGCGAAATTTTCATACACAACCTTCGACCATATACTATGGACTGCTAATGGTCGTACAGAAACGAACACCAAAGTGAAGCAAACAATAACAACATCATAGATGCGCTCGCGCATGCGTAGTGATATTTCAGGAATGAAAATGAAAACGTATCGAAATTTTCAATGATAAGAATGTTAAATCAACATCAAACTACTGATTTAATTTCATTAATAATACTCAATAATTAAAATTACATTAAAGAAAGCATATTAATAATTATATCAGTGAAACTACGCATGCGTCGGCGCATCTAACTACTGTTGTTGTTGGATTCAGTTTGTACCATTTGAATTAGCAGTCCATAGTATATGGTCGAAGTGTACAACTAGCGAATAACTAGAAAATAAATTCTGAAAAACACGTTTTGGCCCCTTCCCTCCCCCAAAAAAATGATTGCTAGGCGTTCAAAAGTTTTGTCAGGGCATTTTCTCATCATGGGTGAACTTTTGGGGTAGTTTTCGTCAAAATCCATTCTCGGGCCTAAAACCATTCATTTATTCTGCTATACCTTTTATAATTATAAATTAATTTTTAATTTAAAAAGATTAATCAATATTAAAAGAAAAAAAGACCTTGAAAATTTTATAACATAAAATATTATTTTTTTGAGTTGTAGAATTCCGTTTAATGTTTTTGAAAGGGAATCAGAATTAGTATCTGGTTTTAATATTGAATTTAGATCAATTCATTTTATGATCTTATTTTTAACTGAATAAATATAGATACAATCTATTTATAATATTTTCTAATAAATTATTTTTTTCATTAATTTAAATTGAATTAATTTTCATGTTTGTTTCATTTTTATTTTATTTCATATACATTTTTTTATTTATCGAGGTTTTATAATTCGATTTCGTAATGATTTGACTCTTTCAATATAATTATGTAATTCTATTAAATAAAATAAATAATTTAATTATATTAATTATTATCATTTTTATTATTTATATAAACATTTACATTATAACAAATAAATTTAATACTAAAATATTAGGTAATTGAAAATAATTCAATGAAATTATTTAAACATTGATTCCAATATTATTTTATTTTTTTCTTTTCCTTCAATTGAAATTTTATATTTAAATAATGAAATTAAATCTAATATTCTAACAGTTAAAGGGCCTCCCCCATTAAGTAGGTAAAATCGACCCTTGACGCAAATTCGGTCAAAAGTGGTTTCAAATGTTACTTGGGACCTAAAAACATTCTACCTGAATTTTTGACCCCCTGCCGCCCCCTTCCAGAATTATCGCGCATTATATGCTAAAAATTCAATTCGCGATATTTCCAGAAAGAACGAGGGGAAATTTTTGAAATTTTCACAGATTATACGTAGTACATGTATCTTCGTATGAAATTTTTTTGAAATTTTTCCCCTATTTTTGCGGGGTTGAAAATTTCAGAAAAAAATTAAAAAAGGTTTTGGGGGCGCCATATAAGCAAAAAACCACTTTTTCAGAGGTTATTGCCCCCTCACACATTTAGCCGGAGGGGTAGGGGATGCAACTCTTGGTATATTTCTTGAAAAGGCATTCTTCGCATGTATTGTAAAAATCAGCTCTTCAGTGATTTTTTCTACGTCCGAACCTAAAATGACTTGGCTATAAGTGTTATCGTTGCGGGCGCTAGTTGAAAAATACGTTTTTATTCAAACTTCATTTTTTTTCAGCATGTTATACCCCCTAAAGGGACATTGAAAAAATTATATGTTGTACCTAAGGGTATGACGAAGTTATGAAAAAAAATTCAGCGATGGCATCCCCAAAATATTTTTTAATTTTTTTCTGAAATTTTCAACCCCCCAAAAATGAGGAAAAAATTTCAAAAAATTTTCATACGAAGATACTTGTAGTACGTATAATCTGTGAAAATTTAAAAAATTTCCCCTAGTTCTTTCTGGAAATATCTCGAATTGAATTTTTTTGCATATAATGCTCGATAATTCTGGAAGTGATGAGGTAGAGGGTAAAAAATTTAGCTGGAATGTTTTTAGGTCCCAAGTAACATTTGGAACCACTTTTGATCAAAGGGTCTCTCCTGATAAGATAGTAAAAACGGCCCTTGACCCAAATTCGGTCACAAGTGGTCCTAAATGTTGCCCTCGATGAGAAAACTCCCTAAAAAAAATTTTGACCTCCACCCCCACCCCTTCCTGAGAAATCGACTCCCGTATGTCGAAAATTCAATATTTTTTAACTCTGGATGGGATATAGAAAATGAACGTTTTGGAATAAAGTCGAGTTACTTTTCGACTATTGTGGCAAACTTCTGATTGTGGATTTCACAATAAGAATAAATAAAATTCCAAATAATGATGGTGAAGTTAAAGTAGTACCTATAATAGTGCAGTCATATTACGATTATAATCGAGACTAATTTGATGCCGAAGTTTTTATTGATCTGGTATACCGCTTGATAGTTTCAAAATAATTATGATATGATAGTAATTAATTATCAACTCATGAATAGTATCGAATATGATAGATTTTACCATCATTATTTGGAATTTTATCTATTCTTATTGTGAAATCCACAATCAGAAGTTTGCCACAATAGTCGAAAAGTAACTCGCCTTTATTCCAAAACGTTCATTTTCTATTTTTTTTTCATTTTTTTTTTTCTTGTTTAGTGCTTACAGATTTTGCGATAGTGTAATACATAATAATTATTAGTATTAGGAGCAACTTTGTAGTCCCCTATCTCTTCCCCTAATGGGTATACGAAAAAAATTATAAGACCCTTTCTTGTAGACATTTAATGAGAAACATTTTATTACTATACTACTTTTTCTCTAAAACGCGTTGTTCGCAAAAACAATGCAAAAAAGTGAATTTAGGAGACGTTTTCATTTTTTTTTGACCAACTTCCACCCCCCTTCTTGGGGGTTGAAAATATTATCATGTTGTACCTTGAGTATGAGCTAATTATGGAAAAAAATTCATCCATGTACCCCCCTCAAAAAAAATTTTTACAATTTTTTGAAAATTTCAAAGCCTAAAAAATTCGAAAAAATATGAGTCGAAAAATTTGAAAAAATTTCCACAAATGTACTTATATAATGCCTATCAATGATGAAATTTTCAAAATTTTTCATCCATCCCATCCAGAGTTAAAAAATATTGAATTTTCGACATATGGGAGTCGATTTCTCAGGAAGGGGTGGGGGTGGGGGGTCAAATTTTTTTTGGGGAGTTTTCTCATCGAGGGCAACATTTAGGACCACTTGTGACCGAATCTGGGTCAAGGGCCGTTTTCACTATCTTATCAGGAGAGACCCTTTGCGTCAAGGACAGATTTCACGTACTTAATGGGGGGAGGCCCGTTATTAGAAATCAATTTTTAATATAAAAGAAGATAAAATGATAGAATCTTCAATTAATACTTCTCCATTAATTTGTACTTGATACATTCGTGAATTTTTTGTGCATTAAAAAAATGTATGCCCCTAAAAAATCCCACGGAAGCATTCTGGCTACGACCCTGGTTAGTTTTATCTGTTCATTTTATTCATTCATTTGATAAACGATGAAAAACATTTGCTTATAATTTCACCTGCGTATCCCACATCACAATCGCAAATTACGTCTTGATTTCTCGAATCCAACGCGCAACGTTTAGCATAAGTATGTCCTGTTTCAGCGGTACCGGGACATGGACACATTCGACACGGGATATCGAAACCGATTCTAGGATCACCGTAAAATCCCTCAATACATCTGCAACGAAATACAAGTCCATTTGAACATCATTCTAGACACATTTACGAATCTCGTGCCAAAATGAAATAATTACTTATCGCAGTGACTCCCGTCTGTGAAATTTTTACAATCTATACATACTCCTGTATGAGAATCACACGTATCGGCGTGACCGTGACATATACACCGTTGACAATTCGGGTAGTTCCAAGAACCAGGTTGACATTGATCACAAGATCTACCGTATGTTTGTGGTCGACACTTACACTGGCCGCTAAACGTATCGCAGAAGTTATCCAGTGATCCGATGCTATGGCAATCGCAAGCTAAAAAATACAGCAGTTAGTTTCATTTCTTATGTAAAAACTAGCACCTATTATTTCAACTTGTTTTACACACCTTTACATCCTTCGGGTCCGAATCCGTAAGTACCAGGAGCGCAGCGGTTGCACTGCCTACCTACAACGTTCGGTTTACACTGACAGTAGCCACCTATCTCAGAACACATCGAGCTATGTGAACCAGTTGCGTCGCATTGGCAATCTATAGGGGAAAAATTTTCAATTTAATAGAATTACTTACGTACGCGTATTTACCGTAAGATCAATTTACTCACCATAACCTCCTTTGTACGTATAGGCTCCAATGCTGTACAAGAATCCTTTACAAACTTCCGATACATTTGTTTTCACTACTGAATAAATGTAATCTTTGCAACGGTTACGATTAAATTCATTATATTTTTGATCCGTCATAAACTTTATACTCTCTATATGAGGTACGATTGCCAGCTATAATATCGAAAAACGCACGCAATTAAATTATGCTCGTGAAAAAATTCATTTACTCAATTAAAACATATATATACCCACCGAATCGATGAGAATCGAAGCAGTGGCGCCGCTCTGAGGATCTGGAGATCGAAGGAATTCCAACCTAACCGTATAGTTTTTACCAGCTTCCATGCAGTAGGGAGGTTGAACGACGACTTGCAGAGAATCTATGGCGAATATTGATTAAATACAAAACTTGTGAATTTTTCCAAAGCGAAATTTGACTTTTTAATAATTAAAATTACCAGCCGGAAGGTATATTTCGCGAACATCTCCACCTCTTAATTTATCCGCGCAATACCCATTTGGATTGACTTCATCTGGACGTATTAACGTTACACGAACTCTGTCATAAGCATAAGGTACCTATAAATGAAGGGAAAAACACCTTAGTAAAGTTGATTTTTTTATTTAATATATTTAATAAATCATTCTTTCTATTAGACTATGTACAAACCTGCGGTTCGTATCTGATGAGCACTTCGTAATCTAAATCTGTTCTGATAGGATCAACCGGGAAATTTAAAGTTGCCGTGGGATACACGTGAGCTAAACCGGGTCCGGTCCACGTAGTGCCTACTCCGGCTGGATTGGGTGTTCTTATTTCCGGATTACAAGTGGGCTATGAGAAACGGAAAAGTTGAGTTTAACGAATAGAAAAAAAAAAAAAAAAAATTATATAAATTCATACTCATGTAATTGAATTCTTTTACACATTTTCATTAGAATTGGGAAATTTTTGTAAAAATTTTATGCAAATTATTTTTGGGTAAATTGAAATTTTTTGCTACCCAGAATATATATTTAAACATCTACATAAATGCCAAAAAATTTAAACCATCAATTTTTTCGATACTAATAAGTTTTAAAAATATTTTTAAAGGTAATCAAAAAATTAGATGATTTCGGTTCCTCAAGACTGGAAATACAATTTTTACTCGAATTTATTCTTTGAGAAGTTTATGTAATATCATGAAAAATTAGTACTAATACTTTAGGAACCCCTGAAAGATGAGCAAAACTTAATTCCTTAGTATAACAACCCGAAGAGATATGGAAGATTCATTAAATTTCCTGCAGCAATTTCCCCTCCAAAAACCGGTTTTTGCTCTAACTCCTCTCCAAAATCATCGAGGAAGCTAAAATCAAAATACCTTTGTCACTTGGGCTCATTTTATCATATGACACAGCAATAAAAAATTTTCGACTCCTTCTGTACCCCCACCACTATTTTAGGTTGATAACCCCGACTTCCCCCCTCCAACATCATGTATGGAAGTGAATTCGGGATATAGTATACAACTTATCCCCAATAACCATATGAATTCATATTAATTACATTTTTACCAACTTGAGGCTCCTCAAGCTCTACTCAAATTTTGATAATCCGCCATTTTGATCCATTTTGATCCAAATTCAAGAGGTCATATTGTGGTCACCAACTAACCTCACACACAAAATTTGACCTCTTTAACTTGATTTGGTGGGGAGATATGGAAGATTCAAGAAATTTCATGACTCAAAACTTCCTCAAAAAGCCGTTTTTTGATCTAACTCCTCTCAATATGCACTTAGGAAGCTGAAATTTGGATATGTTAGTATCCGTGACTCACTCTTTCATATGAAATCAAAAACGAAAAATTTGAGCTATTTGCCCCTTCTCCAGCCCCCTCAAAATTTGAGTGATCCGCCATTTTGAAATTTATCGAAAAAACAAAAAAAATATTTTTGCGTATTTCAAGAAGAGTTCCTCACCGAATTTTGAGCGAATTTTATCCACACCCGCCTGCGCAAGGCGAGTGACACAAAAAACGAAATTTCCTCAAAAACAGGTTTTTGCTAACTCTCCTCAAAATGCACTTAGGAAGCTGAAATTTAAATATGTTGGTGTCCGTGACTCACTCTTTCATATGAGATCAAAAACGAAAAATTTGAGCTATTTGCCTCTTCTCCAGCCCCCCCTCAAAATTTGAGTGATCCGCCATTTTGAAATTTTTCGAAAAAACAAAAAAAGACCCTTCTGCGCATTTTCAAGAAGAGTTCCTCACCAAATTTGGAGCGAATTTTATGAATACTCGCCGGCGCTACACGTGGTGGAAAAAAAGATATATATATATATACTAAAAAGTTGGACATTTGCCAGATGATTACAAATGGTCTGAAACGCAAAGATTTGAAGACCCCACCCTTTCCCCGACCTTCCCTTCACAAATCAGGTAGGCTGTAATAGCTATCGTTTTTATTAAAAACTCAGCAAAAAAAAGTAACACCAGAAATCTTTCCCCTCTAGGACTTACCGGCGTACAGTTGGCCAACAACTCGGCCTCAATTACTATAGAACCAGGGGCAGCGACAAAGTACAATTGCAAAGGTGTATCGCACCTACGTCCTGTGAGATTGGGCAAGCACCTAAAATACACACGATATTATCACAGCACCCAATACGAGGAGGAAAATACGGCCAAATACTACTTACTTGCACTGCCCAGTAAACATATCGCAGTCGTTATGCAGCGAACCACCGGGATCACAATCGCAAGGTTTACATCCCTCTGGACTATCCCCTAAGCCCCAGTGTTGTTCGATACATTGATCGCAATCGCGACCGATTACATTTCGCTTACAGAAACAATCGCCAGTTTGCTTATCGCATCCCATATTATTAGTTATACCGAATGGATTACAAGAGCAAGCTTCAACGAATAATAAGAATTTATTTGTCAAATTTATATTTACTATGCATAAAGTATGCAACTGCTTACCCTGACATCCCAAAGGATTATTTTCGGTGAAATTCCAATAACCATTTTTACAAGTATCGCATCGTCTTCCATCCACATTAGCCTTACAGTGACATCTTCCGGAGACCAAATTATTGGCGATGTCTGTCTTCGAATCGCAAATACCGTCGTCCAGGGATCCGTACGGATCACAGTCACAGGCTATTTGTATGGAAGATTAAACGTTTTAATAAAATTGAATTACCTGCGTAGAATTTGCTAGAACTTATCGACGAAATACTCACGTATACAAACATCAGGATCGGTGATATCTCTGCTCACGTCTTGATAAAAGTAATGTTTACACTGTTCACAATTTTTACCCATAGTGTTGTGCATACAATTGTCGCACATACCTCCTGAAACTCTGCCGGTGGATTCGAATATTTTCGGATCGAAATGGCAACTTGTAGCGTGATTGTTGCAATTACATTCTGTGTATTTTCATTCAATTTTAGTAATAATGGAAAAGAGAGATTTATAAGTAGAACAGCTTATTTGGCATCTAACCAGGACAAAATCTCGCGAAAAGTTTCGATTCATGAAACATGTTCGTAATTCCCATAACCTCGTCTACGATATTCTCTCCCCTCTCATTGTTGATGGAAGCTTTCAAAATTAGATTTTTTATATATAACTAAAAACGAAGCTCCTATAAGAAAAACCGCTCAATGTCTAAATTTTCTACTCATGATTTCACATAAACCGATCTCCACCTCATCATCATAAATATACATAATTTATAATATTTTTTAGCACATTTTGCAGAAATTTTAAAAATTTCAAGTCGAATTTACTCATTTCTGCCCTATTTATAAAATTAATACTTACACTACTCTCTTCTATCTAATGACAAAAGAACATTGACAAATCTGAACGTAAGATACGTACTTAATTTTTTCCCTCACTCAAAGCTCTTGAAAAATTATTTAATGAAATGAAATGAAACATTTTATAGAAATGTCCTAAAACGTCATTCTTAGAGGTGTACAAGTCGTTGTTAGACTTACCTCATAATTTTTAGTACTTTGTTCAGAGCGACTAAAACGCTGGAAAAAAATTACATAATTTAACATCCCTTTTCTTTATACTATTGATCTTTTGAATCATGATACAGAAACGATCAGTGGTTCATAAATTCATAATGCTTCTCAAGAGTTTATACTCAACTTTAATGAGCTATCTAATGCCAAGAGCGGAAGAGAAGGGAAGGGAGGGGAGGGGGGAGGGGAGGGAGTTCAAAATGAAATAAAAATCAAAATTTTTAAATGATTAAATTTTACGATTGGGCCTAATAAATAAAAAGAAATTTTATTATAATATTCTATTAAAAAATTAATTAAATTTTCTTTAATTTAAAAAAATTAAAATTAACAATTTTATTTACATTTATTTTTATTTATATTATTATTGAAAGAATATTAGCTAAACGAACAATAATTTTTAAATTTAAATTTTTCAATATTGAATGATTAATAAATTCTCCAAATTTAAATCATTCATTTAATGAAAATTTAATTATTACACGTGAGAGATGCGATTTATTTGTTAAAAGGAACAAAATATAGTTTCAGTGTCCAGCGGACATCCGTGGTTCCAAACGAGCGTTGTTAATTCAACTGGTGTAGGAAGCAGGTTCCACCTTTGTAGTAGTCCGTACAACACTTTATCAGCGAGTAGTTGCATGGAGCACTACAGGCTTGAAAAAACAACAACAACAACAAAAAAAACATAAAAGTTTTAGCCCTATTCAAAAAGTTTTTAATCAAATATTCACTCTAACTCCCTTTCTCTCCCGATTTTTCAGAAACGTGTAACTGATTTGAGAAGAGAAAAATAGATAAAAATTAATCCATTTCGCCCACTCCTAAAATCTCAGAGCGACGTTTCAATTCCAAATCGAATGAGAATGGTCAAAATGAGGGAAGAATCGTCGTAATAAAAATCTAGCTAGTTCCAGCTGCAAATTGGGTGAACTTTGAATCACAACTCAGAGAGTAGCAAACAACGAATCAATGGAAATTTGTAGTACATATTTCAGTATGACATGCTAAACCCATCACAAAAAAAAACAACAACAAGCTGGAGATTTTGTCCCAATTCGGCCTTTTTGTCTTCAGATCAAATGCCCTGAAGAGCATAAAATAAAAAATGATAAATTACTTTTACAGGCATTCGTATTTTTGCCAATAGCTGGAGCCCATTCTAAATCATTATAAAGATCTTCGCATTTCTCGCAATTCAATCCTTTCGTAAAATGGGTGCATTCGCATTTACCATGGACCATATTGGGTTTGGTATCAATCCCTTCTTGAGGTATACATCGACTCGCGTGACCGTAGCATGAGCACGATCCTCCCACAACCATTTCCCAAATGGCATAATAATATTTTTCCTTCAATCAGAAAAAAAAATTATAAATTTAATTTCAAAAAATATATATATATAAATTCTAGACAAATTTAAAACCACAAATTACTTTTATGTCAACACGATGATCCACTAAATTATCCCCCAAAGTATGTAATTTCGTGAAATTAATCCTCAAATTGGTGATTTTAACCAAATTCTGGATATCATCAGAGTACGGATCTATGTCATCCAAAGTAGATGGCAGGATTCTCAATATAACCTTTGAAATAAATATATCACAATAGTACGCTCAAAAACGTGAAAAACCATTACATACATCAGCCTTACTTCTCCATTAGTAGTAGGCGTAAGTTGAGAATAATGTTCGTCACAATAAGGAATAGTTAGGTTAATCTGTGCATTTCTTGGAACGTAAGGGAAAACTTTAGCGCAATCGTAAGCAAAATATCGATAAACCTGGAATAAAATAGAAAATGTAATATCCTCTATGTCAAGATACCAGAAATTCGTAAAATGGAAAAAAGTAATAGCTTACTTTCCAAGTTTGTCCGTAATCGTATGACCGTTCGACTACAGCAGCTGCTGGTTTGAAGGTTTTAAATTTCATGTATAAATAAGTGAAATAAAATTCCGCCTCGAGATCCAACTGTATGGTGACATTTTCGACACCGTTTTGTGACTGCCACCATGTTTGTTTCTTGGAGCTAAAATCATCGATATTACATATTCGTTAAATTTAAAAAAAAAAAAAACGCTCCTTCAGGGGAAAAATTATTATAAAAAGTTTACAAAAATAAATAACTAGGGAATAGCTCTACTAATAACGTATTCAAAGTCTTCACTGATAGATAGACAGGTCAATGACGTGGGGGAGAGGGGAGTGGGAATCTCCAAAAAACGATTTTCCAATAAAGATATCGTTTCAGAGACTGACCTACTTCAAAAAAAAAAAAAGAAAAAAAAAACCTAAGCAGTTATGCCGCATTACTGAAGCTGAATTTTTATTTGGGCTTGTTGAGATCTACACATGACGTTGCTGAAGCTTTCATGTCTATATAGGCTACATTTAGTTCCAAGTCAGCAAACATCTACCTAATCATCTCTGAAACCACTTCAGAAGTTGAATTTAGAATAAACACAAAAAAAAAGTAAGCAGTCACGCCACATTATTAGAGCACATTCATTATCTGAGTCATTTGAGTTCTCTTAACTCTTTTCAAATTTTGATCATTCGCCATTTTGAATCCATTTTGACTCAAATTCAAGAGGTCATATTCTGCTATTATAAACGTCACACAAAAAAAAATGTCATATTCTGTTCATCAATTAACACTATGTATGAAGTTTGACTTCTCCAAGTCGATTTGAAGAGGAGATATGGAAGATTCATGATTCATGAGGTTTCCATACAACATTTTCCTTTCCAAAAACCTAACTCCCTCCAAATTTACTCAAGAATTTTGTAGAGTGGAAAGTTCTGTCGAATTCAGACACCGAGCGTGAAAGATAGGTACCTATCTAACGAGATTAATACAAGAATATTAAAGATAAATACTCGATTAAAGTCAAATGACAACAATGGTGCCTATCCTTCATGTCTCAACGAGGCGAATGTTTTAATTGTGTCTGAGTTCGACAGAAAGCCCCAATTGTCTGAGATATCGAACGGGGATTTTCCAAAGATAGCATTGGTCCTGGCAGGGAACTCGCCAAAAAAGACAGTCAGTCCGGGATCAGCTACGAGAGCGACACGCCAACGTGATTTTCAATTTTTTTTTCCTCGAATGTCGTGCTAAGATATTATATGTTTGGCAGTTTTACGTTTTTCTCTTTTTTTATTTGTATTTTTTTTATTTAATAATAAAACAAAAAGAAGGACCCACGAGCCAAAAGCCGGAGACACTTCGAACAGCCACGGCGCAGGATCCTGGAACACAACAGCGTTGACGCAGATCCGTAAATACGATCATAATTATTTATCCATTATATGTATTACTTTCGTACTTTGATTTTTTGTTGTATGTTACCACCCCCGGCCCGTCCTTCCCCTTTTTTATATGTAATTTTTTAATCGAACTTTGTCTAGTCATTTTTTTCTTGTACGCCGCGTCGATTCCTTTTTTTTTTTTTTAATTGATTTCGCGCTTAAGTAAATAAACGTGTATGGTGTAAGGAAATCACGTCTCGCATGTTTTATTGTTCGCGGCGATAAGCCGACGCTACAATAATAAAAATTTTGGCGACCCTGCCAGGATCACTTGCTATCTTCTGGTCATTTTTTTTTTTGGATGTTATATGGGGTTTAATAGTATATGATAATCGTGATTGACAGTCTGTCGCGTTGCCGCGCTCTTCGTTCTCGAATTTAAAAGTTTGACCTTTGTTATTTAATTGGTTTGCGATTTTTCTCCAAAAAGCAAAAAATCGCTGGCGACCCTGTTTTATTTTTTCGTTTTTTTTTCTCATTTGATCTTGTCCTGTGTGACGCATTATTACTATTATTTACGTGTTTGGTGTTGTTCGCACCTTCGATTAAAAAAGGCTGTAAATTGAAGCCAAAAAAATGGCTAACGATAGTGATAGTGAAGACGTGGGTATTTCCGCCAATGGAGCAGCGCGCATGACGGCTGCGATAGCGACAAATCGCCTCATCGCTAACCCTTTAGAAATTTATAATAGACTAGAGTCTATAGAGGCTCGATTAGATAGATTAGATCGGTGTGAGACGGAAAGCAAAAAATTCAGGGAGGCGATAAATGGTAAATTGGACCAATTGCTTGCGCGGGGCGTAGGGGAGGTGCCCAAAGACCCAATAGGTATCAACAATAACGATAATGCTTTTTCACGTGATCTAGAGGGTTCGAACGTAGGGGATGATAGTGCGGCTGGGTCAGTGAGGAGTGCGACGCCGTCCCTGCAGTTGGGAGTTCCGCCTCCTCCTGTTCCGGCTGCTGCCCCATCAACGTCGAGCAGTGTCGTCGCGCCGTCCGCCACCCGACGCAAATTATAAGAATCGAAAGCAGAGGTTTAGACTTATTGTCCATCGCACCGAAATTTACAGTCGAAAATAAGTTCCATCCCACATTGTTTATTAAGAGGTTTGAAAATTTTGGTGAAAAGCATCACTTGACTACATCGGAGTTAGCGCGATATTTAGGCCATGTAATAGAAATAAAAAATGAATCTTGGAGTAGAGCTCTCGAAAGTAACTCGTCTTATGCGGATTTAATGGTTAGATTTCGTGCGATATTTTGGGGAGAAGAGGGCCAAAAGGAAACGTGGGAACAATTTAGAAAAATTTCGTACTTTAAGGGAGATTATAACGCTGTGAAATTTCAAATCGAAGACTGGAGTAAGACGTTGATGGGAATGGATGAGATACCACTTAAGGAGAAACATATTGTCCAATGGTTGTATAAAAAATTGCCGTTTTCGTGGCAAGGGAATTTTTCAATTGAGAAATATAAAGAGTTAAGCGCGTTTGAAAGAAAAATTCAGGAACTTGCTCTCGTCAAATATCCTACGTTCGTGCCTACGGGTAAGAGGCCCGGGGGGGGCATATGATGGAAATGTGAAAGATGTTCGTAATAATTTCGATAATTTTAAGGATCGTAATTATTCAAAGTTTCGTAATTTTAAGAAGAATAACAACGACGTCGCAGCGAAAGCTGTTAAGGTAGCATCTACAAGCGCGAAGTCGAATGACAAAACAGTAAATAACGGTTGGAAAAACGCGCCTAGGTCGATTAGGTGGAACAAAGAATCAGCCGACGACTTTAAGCGTTCACGTAATGAGAACGCTAAAATCTTGACAAAAAATCGTTATGACGCTCTTAATGAGGTAAATTCGGACGCTGTGATGTCAGAGACTGAACCAGGTGATAGAGATTACGGTCGTGTCGTTCCTAGTTTCAAATGCAGAAAGTATAAAGGTAGTGTAAATAGACACTTATTATCTCTTAAAATCAATGACCATTATAAAATGAAGTACGTGAATGATAGACCATCTTACATGTATGATAATAGCGTACTTATCGGCGATCAGTTATTGTACGATCTTTTATGCGGTGTGGCCGATGAATATCCTAGGTTTAATGATGGCTTAAAATATCCGCGATTGGGTTATGCGTACGATTATGCGTCCACGAAATTTATTAAAGATAGAGTGCACGAAATCTCTGATTTTGGGGAATCTGTGATATTGTCGCCTTGTTTCTCGGAGCAGGTTTTTCAGATACCGAACTTAGAGCGAGTGGCCGAAGATGTAAATGAAATGGTGAAACATATGGTGTTTAATGGAGTGAAAATTATTTATTTGATTATGCCCTTACCTCATCCGAATTTTGGTAAAAGAAGGGATAAGTGGGATTACTATACAAAATTATGTGACGAAATTCGGAAAATGTCTGAATTAAATAGCAAAATAAAGTTGATCGATCTTTCCGGAAAATTCATCGAAACTGAGGAGGGTCATAAAAGGGTAGCTACTAAGTTGTTTGAAAAGGACGTCGAAACACGTAAGTGGCGTTTACATCGGAATGCAGTAAGGATGATCGCGGATTGTTTAGATAAAACGGTGTCGGATGTTACTTCTAAGATGGAAGATGAACAAGTTAAAATTGACCAAATTGGTTTCGATTTTGGCAGCGTTAAGTTTCAAAATTTGAATGATGACGTTATAAGCATGGCTGATATCGCGGACCAGTATGTTCCTGTTGCGTGCCACGCTGACGTCATGGTTGGTGGGCGCGTGATTGAGGCATTATATGACTCTGGGGCTGTAGCGTCAATAACAGGTATGGACTTTATTAATGTGATGCGTCAGGATGGGTCAGCTGATTTTGACTTTAGATATATACGCGATGGGCCAAAAATTGTAACTGCTGACGATCGCGCTGAAAGTAACGTAATAGGGTGCGCGAGAATACGTATGGGTATCACTGAGAATGATTCGATTATCGTGTTTTGTTTTGTATTGGCCCAGGCGAATGGAGTTTTGATCGTGGGAGCTGATACCTTATGCCGATACAACGCAGTACTTGACTTTAGGCGGCGAATAGCCTCGTGGCATTTTCCCGATGGGCGAGAGGTAGAAACGAGTTTTATTAAAAAATTAAAGATGGGTTCAATCAAAATTATAGGTGAAGGAACCCCGCAGGAATACTGGGAGGCTGGTGCGACACTCCAGACAGCGATTTTGCGGGAAATAACGGAAATAGAAAATGAAGAGGAGAGGGAAATTAGAGAAGGGATTTTTGAAAATCTACTTGGGTCATTTAAGGAAGGTATAATTGATGCAGAACAGCTAAAGCGGGCCTATTATAGTATTTCGGCAAGATGGAGGGTTTTTCGAAAAGAACTAGGGCTATATAGAGGAAGGGAAATAAAATTGGAATTTGACCCTACGGTGGAGTTTAAATTTATAGATTACCCGATGCCTGCTAAATATCGAGCGCAGGCTAGGAAGGAGTATAACGAAATGTGGGAAGCTGGAATAATCGAACCATCGAATAGTGGGTATATCAATCCGACTTTAGTTGTGGCTAAAAAAGAAAAGGGGCAAATTAGGCCAATTTTGGATGCGAGGGGTATCAACAAAGCGTTAAAAGCGGACCATAATGATCCACCTCGTATAGGTGAAATTTTGTTCAATGATGCACCAGATAAAATTATAACGTGTTTCGATTTTGCGAAGGGTTTTATGCAACTGGGTGTCGCGCCAGAGTCTCGACAGTACCTGGCATTTAGGATGGATGGGGCACCCTGGCAATATAAACGTTTACCATTTGGGCTGAAATGTTCAGGGGGAATATTTATGGGCGTTGTTCGAGAGGTATTAGGGGATGTACTTTCTGAAAAGGTTCAAAATTACGTTGATGATGTGATTGTGTGGACAAATGACTTTGATGAAAATTTAGAAATTGTCGAAAAAATTTTGGATCGTGTCTTAGGGAGTGGAATGACCTTGAGCCTGAAAAAGACTAAATTTTTTCGTAGAGAGGTGAAACATTTGGGGTTTGTTCTGGGTAACGGGAAAATCCAGAAGGACCCAGCGAAGTTTAGATTATTCGAGGAATGGGAGAAGTTGGTAACGCGCGGGGGGGAAATAAGGCCAACATGTATTAATCATATACAAAAATTATGCGGCTCCTTAAGCTATTATTCGACGTTCGTGCCTTTGTATGGCATAATTATGCGACCGATTACAAAACTGTTGAGTCCGAGGGAACCTTTCGTGTGGGGGGAGGAACAAAAGGTTGCCTATGAAAAAATTAAAAACGAATTTCAAAATATGAGTAAATATGTGATAAAGGACGAAGTTTTACACAAAAGATTAAAGGACGGTCGCGATGTACCAGTGTTGCCGCAGGACATGGTTCATCACTTGGTCGAATATATTCACCAGTGGTTGGGGCATCCGGGGGTACACCGTTTATGCGATTTCGCTGGAATGTACTTTACTTGGTCGAACATGCAGGGATCTGTGGCTCAAATACTGAGGGGTTGCCGTGAATGTGCTCTGAATAAACCGAGTAATCAGGCGAATAGGCCAGAATATGCGACCGTTGAGGCGAAAGAGGTAGGGGAGATTCTTTCGATTGACATAAAGGGGCCGTTGCCTACTGGACCAGGTGGTGTGACTGCACTAGTAGTGGTGAAGGAGCGTTTCTCGGGCTATGTATGGTTATTCCCCATTAAACAATTAACGACAGCGACAATGATCGACAAATTAAAGAGGGTTCTAAAAGAATGCAACGATAATGGAATTATAATAAAAAATGTCCTGTCTGACAATGGAAAACAATTTAGGTCAAATGATTGGGAGGAGTTCTGTTGTGATAATGGGGTAAAACCTAGATTCACAAGTACCCACAATCCAGGTGCCAATCCAGTCGAACGAAGTAACCAAGAAATTGGAACTAAAATGAGAATTTATTTGAATAATCCAGAGAATCGAAAAAATCATACCGCTTGGGTGAAGTATGTAAAGTGTATAGAGGAATCGATTAACTTTAGCCCGTTGAAGGAGGGATTCTCTCCAGTCCAGATTTTGGGGATTGACAAAAAACCGGAGATATTCGAAAATACGCCGTTCAGAGCTGTTGAAGTGAAGGTTGAAGGGAAAGTTGAACAATTGATAAAGGCACTGCGCGGAGAGGATGAGGTTGTTCGGAAGAAAAATGTAACTGGCGATTTTATGAGAGATGAAATGGGGCGCATAGTTGTTTATACAGACGGCGCGTGCATACGGAATGGTGGTCCGGACTCGATAGCTGGAGTGGGTGTCTGGTGGGGTCCGAGGCATCCGTTAAACGTATCTGAGGTTATTGTTGGTGGCAACGTAACAAACCAGCGCGCTGAAATATTGGCTGTGAAAAAGGCGCTCGAACTAGCGATTGATAACGAAGTAGAGAAGTTACTGATTGTGTCAGATAGCTCCTATGCGATCGAAGGGGCACGTGATTATCTCGAACACTGGGTAAAAAATGATTGGAAAGGTAGGAATCGAAAAGAGATTAGCCATCGAGAAATTTGGGAGGAAATATATCGATTAAAGGGTAAAATTGAGGTATTTTTCCGACTCGTCAGGGGCCATAGCAACGATTACGGTAATATTAGCGCCGACTTATTGGCTACGAGGTGTATTTGTCTGCGTGAGATTGAAACATTGCTGAATGATAGGGTTGCGTCGAGATCGTGTACTTGCGGTGGCGCTGCTGAACATCGTGTAGATTGCGACTATCGCCGTAGTGTAATGGAGCGGTACATACGCGCAGTACGCGAAAAGGATAGAATCAAACGAGAAATAGATTTTACGAAAGATCACGGAGAAAAAATCACGATGTTCGAAGTAGGTGATGTTGTGAAAATAGTTACGCATCCGATATCAAAGGCGTATTACGGATACACAAAGGCGTTCGCGGAGCGTTTCGATGGGCCTTATCGGGTAGTTAAACGGATTCGCAGCAATCTATATCTCGTTCAAAAAATTGATGGAGAGACTGTGAACAAGTTAGTGAATGTCCGTCAGATGCGGAGATGTGCGTTGAAAGACGAAGATAAGGCCGATGCAATTGTGACGTGTTCGAATTCGTTAATGTATGTCGAACGTAATACCGAGGAATGCGACGGTGAAGTGGAAAATAGAAAAGGTACAGGCTCGAATAATCCTGATGATATTGAGGGGCTAATCGACGTAATGAGGCGAACAGGTTTTACTGAAGAATCGATAGTCAAGGCGATTATAGGAATAAAAGGAAAATGAGATAACGGTGATATAATAACTGTGATATAGTCTAGTCGTCAATGTTATCTTTGAATGTTTGTCATTTTTCGGGAATGTGGTAATTTCAGAGTTTCATTTTCTTATTTATTTATGTTTTATGAATGTGGGTGGTAGAAATAGGTTAATTGATTTCAAGTAGGTGTGATGACGGGCTATTGTTTGTCCGTTTAGGGATTTAGGATGGACGAACTGGCGGACTCCTTTGGTGAGGTTGCGATATCTCGACATGCTCGATCGCGGCGTCGATGGAGGAGAAAAGGAAAAGTGCCAAGGGTAAACACGCTCGGCTTGCGCGTCGTTCCATTGCGTGGCTTGTTCATCGCACATTGGAAAAAAGTACATAAATTGAGGGTGCGTTCGATATCGCAATACTGGCCGCTCGATATCTACAATCCGAGATATACAGACGTGAGCAAGGCGAATGACTTGAGGATGGTAATAGAAGGTGGACGCAGGATGGTGTATCGGTGCGGACGTTTCATGGATGGAAAAAATTTTGAGCTCTTAGTGGCGATGAGTGAGGCTAGAACGCGCCATTACTCGTTGAAGAAGGCTTTATTTTACTCTCGTTGCGCGCGGTCGATCTTAGATCCAAATTAACATCTTGTGATATTGATAATGTTGTGGTACATTGGATGCGAAAAATAGCATAATAAATGTTATCTTTGATGAATTTTACACTCTTTTGGGATAGTTTTCTCTCTTCTCGAACGCAGGATGGTGGAGTAGGGAGCAGTTTCGTGATGCGCTAGGGGTATTAGCGGTCACTAATCTGCAATGCTTTCCCTTTTGACAGACCATGGTGGGGAATTAAACATTTGCCTGCGTTGGTGTCGAATTGATATTGTTTTCTACGATCGTTCCACCTATATTATGCGTTTGAGATGGTTACGTGGTTTAAATTTTGGAAATAGATAGTTATGTGGGTGGCGCATGGCGGGGCGACGCTGCTTCATGGGGGGGATCCTTGTTGGTGATGAAATGTTGGATATGCGCGGCAAAGGCACGATGACTTGTATTTAATTCCTGTGTTTTCTTTTTTCAACCTGCCAGTTTACCTATTTTGAACGGTCATAAGGAACCGCCGTTTATCGCTTCCTTGAATGAATGTTATCGCGTTGGGACTATGCCTTTATTATGTAGGCTGCTTTATCAAGGGGCGGCGATGCGTTTGACACGATTATGTTTTGACTATTGTAGGTTACCTGTATTGTTGATTGACGAGTTGAAATAAATATTCGAACGAAAGGGTGACGAGGGCCTTTTTACAAGTGTGAAGTAGTAATTTTTTAAATATTGTTTAGATTTTTGGACGGGTTTGGGTTATCCCTTTTCGTCGAGTTAAAAGGGGGGTGGGGGACCCACAATTGGGGAGCTTTCCACTCATGAGTGAACGTTGTCCGAGCTTGCTCGAACGACGTTCGGGGCAATAATGTAGAGTGGAAAGTTCTGTCGAATTCAGACACCGAGCGTGAAAGATAGGTACCTATCTAACGAGATTAATACAAGAATATTAAAGATAAATACTCGATTAAAGTCAAATGACAACAATGGTGCCTATCCTTCATGTCTCAACGAGGCGAATGTTTTAATTGTGTCTGAGTTCGACAGAAAGCCCCAATTGTCTGAGATATCGAACGGGGATTTTCCAAAGATAGCATTGGTCCTGGCAGGGAACTCGCCAAAAAAGACAGTCAGTCCGGGATCAGCTACGAGAGCGACACGCCAACGTGATTTTCAATTTTTTTTTCCTCGAATGTCGTGCTAAGATATTATATGTTTGTCAGTTTTACGTTTTTCTCTTTTTTATTTGTATTTTTTTTATTTAATAATAAAACAAAAAGAAGGACCCACGAGCCAAAAGCCGGAGACACTTCGAACAGCCACGGCGCAGGATCCTGGAACACAACAGCGTTGACGCAGATCCGTAAATACGATCATAATTATTTATCCATTATATGTATTACTTTCGTACTTTGATTTTTTGTTGTATGTTACCACCCCCGGCCCGTCCTTCCCCTTTTTTATATGTAATTTTTTAATCGAACTTTGTCTAGTCATTTTTTTCTTGTACGCCGCGTCGATTCCTTTTTTTTTTTTTTAATTGATTTCGCGCTTAAGTAAATAAACGTGTATGGTGTAAGGAAATCACGTCTCGCATGTTTTATTGTTCGCGGCGATAAGCCGACGCTACAATTTAAAATCAGAATATGTGAATCATTCGGTCTCATTATTCTCATTCTGACAATCCGCCATTTCGAATCCAATTTGAAAGAAATTCAAAGTGTGTTATTTCGGTCCCAAACTACCTCCACATACTCGTACATGAAGACTGAAAACCTCCCCCTCCCCCAAACTTTCATTTTCAAATCAGGTGGGATGTAATAGCTGTTGTTTTCAAGTTGAAAACTCAGCCAAAAATTAGTGTGTTGATTTAATTCTTAATTGTGTACGCTGAATAAGTTACAATACAAAATCATTTAAATATCAAATTTCAAATTTCGCACAGACATTCAAGCTGAGATTTCATTAAACGTTATCCTTCGATATTCGCATCTAGCGAATATGGGTCTGGCAAATCCGAGACACCCTAACTACCTCTGGCACTATTTCTTATTTCTCCTTGCCAGAACTCCTTATTCAATTCTCCAAGAACTCCAGGATGCAACATGTGTCAGAGCAACTGTGGTTGCGGAAGCGGAGTTTCTAACCCTAGAAAATTCCAGCTCAAATAGTAAAAATTTATTACATTGGTCCCATAACACACTCTGTTGTTAGGTTGTCTATCCTTCCTGAAACAAATCCTTCTTCAACCCTTTTCTATAGCTTGGCCACGGGTATATGTGGCAGCGCATCAACCAGTGTTGTAGGAACAAACCAAAGAACGAGAACGAAGAACAACAAGAACGGAGAATTTTCATTGTTCCTCAGGAACAGGATCAAGAACGAGAACATAAAAAAGATATACCTGAAGAACAAAGAACAGAACGAGAACAGAATATTTTCAAAATGAAAGATCGAAGAACAAAACGAGAACCAACTAATGAACGATGTTGAGGTACAAAAACAAGAACAAGAACGATGTAATTTTTTGTTGTTCTTCGTTCTTTTGAAAGTTCATGATTTATTAGCTGAGTTTTCAATAAAAACGATAGCTATTACAGCCTACCTGATTTGGGAAGAGAAGGTCGGGGGAGGGTGGAGTCTTCAAATCTTTGCGTTTCAGACCATTTGTAATCATCTGGCAAATGTCCAACTTTTTGGTATATATATTTTTTTTCCCCACGCGTAGCGCCGGCGAGTATTCATAAAATTCCCTCAAAATTCGGTGAGGAACTCTTCTTGAAAATGCGCAGAAGTGCTTTTTTTGTTTTTTCGAAAAATTTCAAAATGGCGGATCACTCAAATTTTGAGGGGGGCTGGAAAAGAGGCAAATAGCTCAAATTTTTCGTTTTTGATCTCATATGAAAGAGTGAGTCACGGACACCAACATATCTAAATTTCAGCTTCCTAAGTGCATTTTGAGGACAGTTAAAGCAAAAACCTGTTTTTGAGAAAATTCCGTTTTTTGTGTCACTCGCCTTGCGCAGGCGGGTGTGGATAAAATTCGCTCAAAATTCGGTGAGGAACTTTTCTTGAAAATGCGCAGAAGTGTTTTTTTTGTTTTTTCGAAAAATTTCAAAATGGCGGATCACTTAAATTTTGAGGCGGGCTGGAGAAGAGGCAAATAGCTCAAATTTTTCGTTTTTGATCTCATATGAAAGAGTGAGTCAGGAACACCAACATATTTAAATTTCAGCTTCCTAAGTGCATTTTGAGGAGAGTTAGCAAAAACTTGTTTTTGAGAAAATTGCGTTTTTTGTGTCACTCACCTTGCGCAGGCGGGTGTGGATAAAATTCGCTCAAAATTCGGTGAGGAACTTTTCTTGAAAATACTTTTTCGATAAATTTCAAAATGGCGGATCACTCAAATTTTGAGGGAGGCTGGAGAAGAGGCAAATAGCTCAAATTTTTCGTTTTTGATTTCATATAAAAGAGTGAGTCACGGATACTAACATATCCAAATTTCAGCTTCTTAAGTGCATATTGAGAGGAGTTAGATCAAAAAACGGCTTTTTGAGGAAGTTTTGAGTCATGAAATTTCTTGAATCTTCCATATCTCTCCACCAAATCAAGTTAAAGAGGTCAAATTTTGTGCGTGAGGTTAGTTGGTGACCACAATATGACCTCTTGAATTTGGATCAAAATGGATCCAAAATGGCGGATTATCAAAATTTTGAGTAGAGCTTGAGGAGCCTCAAGTTGGTAAAAATGTAATTAATATGAATTCATATGGTTATTGGGATAAGTTGTATACTATATCCCGAATTCACTTCCATACATGATGTTGGAGGGGGAAGGCGGGGTTATCAACCTAAAATAGTGGTGGGGTACAGGAGGGGTCGAAAATTTTTTATTGCTGTGTCATATGATAAAATGAGCCAAGTGACAAACGTATTTTGATTTTAGCTTCCTCAGTGATTTTGGAGGGGAGTTAGAGCAAAAAACGGCTTTTGGAGGGAAAATTGCTGCAGGAAATTTCATGAATCTTCCATATCTCATCACCAAATCGGCCTAGAATGGTCAAACTTTGTGTGTAGGATTAGTTTATGACCAGAATATACCTCTTAAATTTGAGTCAAAATGATCCAAAACGGCGGATTATCAAGATTGAAGATAATTTGAGGACCCTCAAATAATTATAATTTGAGAAATATGTGTTCACATGATTATTTCATGGTAAGAAATACTACATTTGTGCCAAATTCAAGTTCTTAAGTGTTTTTGGAAAGGATAGGGTAGGGGTTTTCAGACATGGTATTGGGTGTGGCCTGTAGTCATGAACGGTTAAGCAAGGTTATTAGTAAATCAAAACAAGCTCCAATTAATAACTCAGCTCCAGTAATGCGGTATGGCTGCTTACATTTTTTTATTATAAAATTTGAATTAATACATATTATTAGCGGAAAGAGAAAATAAAAAACTTATACTTGAAAGCGGGCAAGTGCTACATATACCCATATGAGTAATTTTTTTTTTAAATTATTAGCTTCAATTAATTAATTTTCAATTTCAACAACAACATAAACTGTAAACACGTTATCAAAAAAAGAAAGGAAGAAGGAGCAAAAGAAAAAGTTGAAGAACGAGAACAGAACGAAGAACGAACAAGAACGAGACCATAAAGGATTGAAAGAACAAAGAACAGAACGAGAACAACATTGTACAGAATTAAAAGAACGAAGAACGGGACGACAGTAGTTGAAACATTGAGAATAAGAACGGGTCAGCAACAAGATCAAGTGACTGGGTCTTTCCAGGAACGAGAGCAGGAACAAGAACAGACATATGTTCGTTCCTACAACACTGGCATCAACACAAAAATTGAAGAAAAAGTCCTCAAGGGTTTGTGAGTCCTGCTACATCAGATTCCTCAGTACCCCATCTAAGACCTTTGAATCTGGCAGGTAGGAAATGGAATGAGATATAATCCTAATAATAAAAGTTATAGGGTTACATATAAGTTGGTGCTCCAAAAGGGGACCTTTATTGACGCCATTCTGCTCATACAACTGCACAAAAGCTCCTATATTATCAGCTGAGGGTCTTCTAGGCCCTAAATACCTAGGTGATGATAAGTTGCGGGGTACAACCGGCTATAAATGGCCAAGTGCAAGATGAATGCATCATCTAATTAGACCTGAACCATTGAACGTTAAACATCATGCATCACGATTAATTCTATCATCATGCATAGAAATAACAAACCCTCTATTTAGTCCAATTAAATTATTATTATAACTGCGATTAATTAGGTGCCAAAGTTTTTCTGCAGAATGTTGTAGCGAATAGTGTTCTTAACCCCTAACTTTCTCCCCAGAAGTCTACATTTGTACCCCTAAAATCAGTTTTTCGCCAATAACACGCATTCTAATCTAGATTCAGTCCTATGCGCAATGAAAGTAGCGGGTTCCAGGTCGTGTTATCGCGATTCTATGAACTAGGGCAAAAAATGTGTAATAATATTTTTTGTTGGAAATCTGATTAGCTTCATTTTGTAACTTGGCTTTTTTTCTGTATCTAGATTATAACGCGTGTTATCGGCGAAAAAATGGTTTTGGGAGTACAAATGTGGGGAAAGGGCGCGATTTTTTGCGAGAATTACAACTTTCGCAGAAAAATTCTGTCCCCCAAGTAGTCCCGCTTAACACGCGTTTTTGACGTAATTTGACTGGACTAATCGCCTCATCACCAGGATCTTGTCGCAGATATTCCTTATACATTTATGGAAAAAAAATTTGCCCAGAGTACCAACTTACCTCGGATAGGTTTTGGAAACAACATTCTCGATTTTATGCGAAAACCTAGGATCCCCTCTAGCACGGCTGGCGTCGCTGGAATCGCACCAAAAACAATTTTTTTGCTCTTCTAAGCTCGTCACAACGCAAAACTTTTCCTGTGAATTTCAAAATAAAATTTCAAGCCTTGATATTACGTCATCAATAAGAAAAAACCGTATCGAGGTTCCGAGTAATTTATTATCATAGATGATAATATCGACAATATGATATTTACTGGGAATTGAAGTCCACAAGTCGACGAAGCTGATAGTCGACTCTCGCGTCCAATTAATAAATTACCAGTGCCGGGTAAGCACGATCCTTTTTCGCAAGGATTAAAACGAGCTGAATAAGCCGCTTCGCAATCTGAAAAATTCGTTTATCGTTTATTTAATAAATACTCGAAAACGAAGTACCAGCGTAATCGGCGACATCAAAGATGAATTTTGTTAAGTGATTTTCAATATTTAGTATAGGTACCCAGCTGTGAGAATTACTAGATGCTAAACGGTAATACGTAATCATTGAATCGACAGGAAAAGGAAGTCGCTACTTTTATCAGCATATTACAATAATACATTACAGTAGCGATAACCACACAGTATATTACTGAAGGAAACCAAAAAAAATTATCGTACTATGTTGTTCTACATTCTTAAACACGATTCATGATTATGACGTTCTGGTCAAGAATATATGCAAAAGATTTTTTCTTTTGAAAAGATATTCAACCTCTTCACCATAACAAGGAGAGGAGATGAAAGAAGAAATTTACTTTTCGTTAAATATGCATGCATTTACTTTAAAATCTTACATTGACTAGATAAAAACAATGCCAACAAGCAAATCCACCACATGAAATACCGTTCCTTTGGCATTTTTGTTTTTCATATGGAAGTTGTTTATTATCTCATTTGAATCTCCATTCGATATTCCTGGAAAAAAATGATTACACAAATTAGCGCCGTTTATTGCTTCCTTTACTTTAAAAAAAAAAACCGATTAATTATCGACTATAAGTACTTTTAAAAAGTATATAATTGAGCGTTGTGACCTTTACACGTGCGTTGATCCCATGATTCTTGTATTAAAATTATCTATTCTTCTAGATAAGCTTATTCATATCGACATAATTCTCATTCGTAACTTTATCGAGATTTCAGTATTGGTGTACCGAGAAGGGTCGTAAAATCTATAAAAAGAATGCCCGCTGTTTCAAACAAATCGCGACATGGAGTGGCCGAGGAGAGAGTGGTACAAGAGCGAAACATCTGGTTGCCACAAGTGACTAAAAGGGCCGAATTAGCTCGAAGAAGGCAACACCATTCTTTTATGTATTGTGGGTGTACAATGCTCGAAAAAATTCTCTATTTATTTTACACGAACTTGAAAGAACTGAGAATAACTTGAAACGATTTCAGAGCCTATGTTTTTATTCTGATATTTACTATTTTTTTTTTCTCCCAAGTTGATGTGATTTCATTCAGAAAAAGTACTACAACTAGAAGAATGGCACGATTTCCTCTCCCCCTTGCCCCGGAACAAACTGGCATAATTTTTTTTTCTCTCGCAAGACAAATTTTTGAAATTGCTCCTACTCTCCATATCCTCGTAACGAAGTTTAGAAGCTTATCAATTTATTCATATTTCAATTCTATCATTTATATAGGTTTTAGTTTGAAAATGAGAGGAGACAGAAAAATCACATCGAAGGTAATAACACAAGTAAGCCATCTAAACCAAAGTTCAAAGTTCATTTTCATCATTAGTTTTAAACATTTGCGATTAGCAATAAAAATTGATAAAAAAAGGGAGAGTTTTCCAATGCAAAAATAATCAACCATCAAGCAGCACAGCCCCTTTCCAAAAAAAAAACCTAGATACATTCAAATCAAAAGTATAGGTAATAGATAAATAACTATAAAGTTTCAATGGATACCCATTTTCATCTAATTATAACCTATTGAGAGAAATCAATTTCAGCCCATTATATATAATATAAAAATACCCCTCGAATTTCTCATCTATATATTTAACGCGAAGATTACTTGAATACTAGTATCGATTACCTGTTACAGACTAAATAATCCAAATTCACGTGCGTCTTCACGATTCCAACACCAAACACTATCACGAATATCAACAAGTGCACAATATAAACACAATATTCCGGTCCCCTTGTACTCGCATTTCTATCCAACACTGGATAGAGAACAGAGGTTGAGATGAACGCGAATAGAATGCACAAACGCACCGCTTCACCGGTAAAACGAACTCTATTCTTTGTACCATTTCTCTTTCTCCGCGTAGTGCTAGATGTTACTACTACAATGATGCGAGCATAGCGGTATTCTATTGGCTGAGATTACAAGCAGTCATTGGGTAATGAAATAGCGCTGTTTTTGAAATATGGGAAGCAATTCAAAAGAAATTCGGTAAGTAATCATTTTATTTGATTTTTTTCACTATTGTTTTTTCACTAATTCTTCACTTTATACGCCTTTCCATATTATTTCTTGCTTTAAGGCTGATTTACAGGCTAGATATTTTATTAACAGTTTATTGCTAAAGGCATTCGTGTATGTGTTGGTTGTTCTTTCAGAAAAAGTCTAATTACTCACGATACTGCGTCATAGTTAGAAATCAAACTGAGAAATTCTACGATTTGTGATACATTGTGTCCAACTAATTTTAACACCTCCAAACGCCAAATTCTCTTCATCCACAAAACAAGTATTTTTCATTTATTTTTACGGAGTTAAGAGATCAACACATGAATAATTATTTATGCATGATTTTATTCCATAATTTACAAGATTATGTATGTTTTTAAACTTTCAGCGTATCATTCCATTTTATTTTGTAACCAGTGGCATGCAGACAGTTTCAACTTTACCGGACATTTTTCGGAATTTCAGCCACCCACCCCCACCATCCCTCACCGTTGAGAAAAAAAACGACATGGATGTCAAAATACTAGATTTTTCATCGGGAGTTGAATTAACGCAATTTATTTCGAGTTTCAACAGACTGTAATAAACAAAGTGGAATTAAAACAAATTAGGTACAGTATAAGTACCTATTTTCTACGAAAAAAGTGAAAAAAACAACAAACTAATTTATGACTAAAACGAACAAAGTAAAAAAAACAAAAAACTAATTTATAACTAAAACGAACAAAGTAAAAAAAACAAAAAACTAATTTATGACTAAAACGAACAAAGTAGAAAGTAGGTAAAGAGAAAACAAATTAAAAATGACTTCGAGAGCTGGACTAGACATGTAACTTATCCTTTAAGAGCTCAGAAAATTTGTAAAACTTATCAATAATTTTATTAGGATCAGGTTGAATTTCGGCCTCTGAAGATAAAATCATTAGACTGTTCAGTCGCCTCTCCATCATTGTGGATCGAAGGCGGCTTTTTACAATTCTCAGCTTGGAAAAATTTTATTCAAAATGACTTTTTCGAAAGAATTACATAAAATTTATTTTATTTAATGAAAAATTATCCGAACTTTTTGCACAAAATTTGCCAAGTTGCACTCACATTCCCAATAAAAATTTTGATTTTTAGCAATTTCTTGAAGTTAGGTTTTTAAAAAAATTTTCAAGCAATTCTTAAGAATTTTCCAACATGATTCCATGAAAGTTACATTTATTCTCCAAAAATTTGTTTATTAGAAGAAACACAAGTCGTTCTCATCAGAGACGGGCCGAGCCTTGGCACTCTGGGGGGGTGAAAATCTAAAAATGCCGACTGGTATTTTCAATTTTCCGACTACGATTGATTGATTTGTAATTTGATGTACGAGTAATATCACATTATATTTGCCTACGAATTCAAAGAACACAGAGAAGCAATTAAAAAAATCAAAGTGCAGTCGTTTTTCGAACTGCTTGAGAAGGTGATACACGGTACAAGTTTAATTATTTTGATAATGTAAAATGGATATTCTGAATCATTTTGAATTTTAGTGAATAAAAAAGGATGTTGAATTTTTAAAACTATCAAGTCACGAAGTAATTTCTTAAGATAATACAGAAATCAGAAAAGAACAAAAATGTTTTTTAAATGCAAAACCAGAAATATAAAGAATATCTAAAAATTGATTTTTTTCAAATTAAAAAAAAAAAAAAGGAAATTCAAGAATTAAAGAAAACATTGATGGGAAAATGGATAAATTAAAAAAAAATCCATATCACAAAACAACGTAATAAAATAGAAAAATTTTTGTAATAAAAAAAAATCCAAAAATTAGAAAGCAAACAAGTTGGGAAGTCTAAAAATTAAACAATAATATTGTTAAAAATGAAAAATTCCGAAAACTAAAAAATGCAACAATGAAAGATATCATGAAAAAAAGAAAAAATTATAAGATGAAAACAAATGTACAAAAATGGAGTAATGTTTCGAACTGAAGATAATTGCTAAAATACCAGGTGATTACTTGATTGGAGCACTCCAAGCGCAAAAATCTTACACTCATAGAAATAAATCATGTATTTGGATGATATTAGCAAGAATAAATGACATAAATAAAATTTATTTAATGCTTAAAAGCGTCTATCGTAAAATAAAATACAAAATTTTAAATTATACTTTTGTTGTCAAAAATACACATAAATGTATTGAATTGTTTCACCTTTAGCTAATTTTGTCTCGTTGGGTGCTCTAATCAAGTAGTCACCCGGTATAACGAAAAAAAAAAATGAAAACCTAAAAACTAAAAAACTAGATTCGAATAAATAAAGGAAAAATGAAACCAAGGCGATAAAATATTCAACAATTTAAAACAAAACAATAAAAAAAAAATTAAAATGATGGAAAAACAATAAGTTTAAATTACAAAAAAATCAATAAAAAAAAAATCCAAAAATATTAAGTAGGATTTTTTTTTGTTGAGAATGAAAAAAGTTGTTATCACTGAAGGGACTGAGTACTTCTCCAGTTTCCAATTCTCCAGCATTATTTTGAGATAAATTTAAACCATATAATATCAATTGAAATTGAACTGAAACAATATTAATTTTAATGGAACATCAGTTTTCATTAATCTCGTTCATTTCCGATATTCAGTATCTCCTTCTCAGATGGCGACATTACCACTCTTAGCGTAGACAAAATTCGGAAATAGAAAAGCTTCGAGCAGAGTAAGCAAAACAATGCGCAAATACATATGTTTCTTTGTTTGATTTAATTATTTATTGTTAAATTTTCGCCGTTACTGAGACAAGTGAAACAAGAATTGTCGAATTTTTCTCACCAATGTCGATTTGCCGACTTTTGCCGACTGCGCAAAACCTCTGGGGGGGGGTGAGCACCCCCCTTCACCCCCCCGCTCGGTCCGTCCCTGGTTCTCATAGTAAACCAATGGAAAAAAATTAAAAAAAAAAAAACATTATAAGTTATCATCTGGTAATTTTTCAAAACAGAGTGACAAAATTTAATTGATTGAAAACGATTTGGAAATTCTGAGATGTGCCCCAGCGGTATTTTGTCTGGTAGGTACCTAGATCTACGTCACTGAACTACAGTGAACCGTTGTATCACTTCGTATCTGACACATCATCAAACACGATTCTACTTGTGCAGAAACAATATAGGAGAAGAGGTATATACTAGGGTGGGTCGATTTTCACTTTTTTAGGAAAATTGAGTATGCACCTAATTCAGTAGTTGCAATATGATCCCAAAAGAATGTGAAAAAAATTTCAACCCTCTAGGTTAATATTTACCCCTCCCATAATTGAGTCAAAGTTCGCAAATAAGCAACATTTTTTCAAAAAATTTGAAAAAATTATGTTGGACGTATTTAAATTTTTTGGGGGTTTAAGCATCATGTTTTGCCTTCCCAACTTCGAATAATAAATAAAATGCCAATTTTTCCTCTATCCAGGGGTTCCAAAAATACCTATGCTATGTGCTAAAATACCCTATTTTACCTGTTTTTCCATTTTATTTAGCATCATTTATTTGCTAATAATTAATTAAATATTGTGTAAGAGGTAAGTAGCTGAGTACAATCATAAGGTATTCTTTAGTCTATATGCTCAAACAATATAAATGTAGTGGTGCATTTTCATTATTGGGGGGTCCCAAAAATAGTCATTATATGAGTATAATTACAATTTACTATTTCAAGCTACCTAAGAATTATTCATACTTACAATATTCAATGATTCAATTTTTAAATAATTCCACAACTCTTTGCTTTTGTGCATCGAGGGCCTCTGGCCAGTCGGTTAGTTGGCAAGAATTTGTTGAATAATTCAAATTTTAAAATTGTTTTAAATGCGATATATGGCATCGCGTAGCGAAACACTTTTCTTGCGGAATGAGTATTAAATCGGAAAATGCTTTCGGACACTCCATTTATTGGTTCATTTATTCACTCACCTAAATCAACTGCTCCCACGACATCTCGTTGTAGATTTAGACTGTAAAACGATTGGGAAGCTCCTTTCCATATGCCAAAATTTATCGGTCGTTCAATTTGAAACCATCGCAAGTTCGATAGAAATCAAAAATTTCTCTATTTCTGATCTCAGCACGCACTAAATATATTTATTGGGAATGGCATTGTCCGCAACTTTTAAAATTTACTATACAGGTATAGGTACCTGAATCTGAAATTCATTTTACTTATTATATAATAACGATGAGGAAACGATTGCATATTATGATGTGTCTCTAATACTTCTCATTTTTCTTTTTATTTTCTTTTTTCTTTTCTCGAACATTTCAACTTACATTTATTTTTACCATCAGGCACCACCCACCACCACCCCCAAATTTCAACAGGACATTTGTCCGGTAGAATACTATGTCTGCACGCCTCTGTTTGTAACACTAATTTTGGGAAGAAATTAATTTAAACCAATGAAATAACTAGTCAAAAACTATTTAAATCATAGAATTTAAGTTAATAAAGTCTTGAATTATTCATTATGTCATAATGAAGTTGAATGAAATGGGGAATACTTTTTTTCATGAAAAGAAATTTTGCGTTCAGGGGTGTTAAAATCAGTTAGACACAATGTAATATACACAGCTGAAGTTTGAATACGCACAGAGAGATCCAGATTATGTTATCGATTATCTCCAATGGAAAAAAGAGAAAAGAAGATTCAACCTTAAAACCATGATTTAGGAAGGCAGGGTCGGGAGGGTATGGTCTTCAAATCTTTGCGTTTTAGACCAGTTAATATAAGTTGTCATTTATATCTTCACGACTGAGCGTCATCGTAATTTTTCTTTTTTTTCATGTCGTCATATACAACGCAAACTTAAGTGTTCTTAAGCGTTTTTTTTTTTTTTTTTTTTTTAATTTTTATCATTATATTTATTTATAAGGAACCAACTATTATTACATTCAATAATTTTATTTTTCGGGCATCATTATTAGCCGTTTTTCTTTTTTTTTTCACTTTGCTGTGCAACCATTGTGCGTTTAAACTTTCGACATTGCGTTTATCTGCCGCTGCAATAACGAGTTTTTTCACATTTTACTTCACATTGAGTTTATAATAAAGTTTCCTGCCAAAGTTCGTCGTCTTTTGTTGTCCATTCGTTGGAGTCTTTGCCATTTTCCTGGCCGAAACCAATTGCTGAGGGTGTCTCAGAGCAGATTTCTCCTCTTGGTAGTGGATAGTGAAGTACACCGAATACGGAGTACATCAAACCTGGTACTGCTATAATTACTGCATGCGTTATATATTTATGTATGTTTTTTGATCTTGTTACAATGTTGAATATGGGAAGTCAATAAGTGTTGTGCCGTGATGGGTTTTGATCCTCCCCCCGACCTTAACGTGGCGTCGGGTGGGGAGGCGGCATCACCGGTCTCCAACACCCGAACTTTTCGTTCTTCGCGGTGGTCTTTGCTCCAAGATTATTCATCCTTTGGGACAACAGACACCGCTAGTGGGACCATTAGCTTAATGGCGATGGTGCCGCTTCCCCACGCGATTTGGATGTCGCACTGTGAACATTAAGTCCTCGGATTTGGTGTTCGCGGTGCGTTAAGTGGGCTGTCAGAGTGATGACTCGCTCTCACTCTGGCAGCAATTCGCAACCACTCGTTACAGTCTGGACCTCTCCCTTGACGATTTCAAAAATAGTATTTTTGCCATATACAAATAAGGAACAACAAAAATGTAATATGCAAATAATCAATAGTAATAAAATCGCAAAATTAAAAAATGCGTGTACGCAAATATTAATATTACGCCATCAACTCGTACATTACCGCATCAGATGAACGCATGACGCATGTACATCTGCTACCTTTTTGTATTAACTTGTTGTGGCGCCGACGCGACATGGTAACGCGACATTTGCACTGAGCAGCTACGAAAACCGAACACGACACGATATTATACGAAATTTTCTGCAGCAGGAGGTTATTGCCTCTTTGTTTGCCAATAATGATCAATCGTTATAACGATAGTAATCGATTATTTCAATAAAACCGTGCTTTTTTTAAAACCTAATGGATAAATTTGCGATTCGAAAACGAAAATCATTCAAAAATAGCAAAAATACTGATCTGTCTAATCATTCGCAATTTAATTTCATTTTCATAAAAAAATGGTGAATAAAATTTTCAGCCAACCTAACAGATTTTTATATTTGAAAATTTTGCTGGATCCGCTCCCTTGACCATCAGTCTAGATACGCCATTGGGTGAAACGCACCAAATAACAATTAAAACATGTAAGTTACAATGCGAACGTTAACGTTGCAACGTCGCTTCGCAAAATGGAAGTGTACGTTCATACTACTCACTTATAAATTATGAAGCGGACTAGTACATAAGCTAAGGTCAACGTACAACTCACGGCTTTTCTCTTGGGTTCTCGTTAAAATATGAATTATAGTCCGGGCATTTTATGCAAAAGGTGGAAAAAATTTAGATCAGCAGTTTTTTGCGGTAATGTGTTCAGAAGGGTCCCAGTAGTTACCCTATAAAACCCAAGAGCACCAAGTAAGGAGGAAAATGGGGGGAGGGGGGTAAATCACACCCCCAAAATGAGTTTTTTCGCATTATTTTGAAAAATATCAACTTTGAATAAAAAATAATAACAAATTCGGAATCTACGTCCAATTTCCGATGCGATGATACCCAACACGACCCTTTTCAAGTAAAACATGAGCCCTTAAGGAGGGTCCAAAATTTCGAATTTTCGAAGATTTCAGATATTTCAGTTTTATGATTGAAATTTGTACTCGAATGATACTTTATCGTACCACAACAATTTTTTATAAGTATGTAAGGGATTGCAAAAGTATTTTTATTCAACGCACCCCTATACCGGGGATGGGCTATTTTAATATTACCGAAGCGTTAACATGTATATAGTATACTAGGGGGCTTCGCCCCCTGGCCGCTTCGCGGCCCAACCCTGCGGCATTCCTCGCTTCGCTCGGATTGCCTGTTTGATGTGACTTCTTCGAACAACATAATATGAATGATGATATGTGTCGTGTGATTGACGAACTAATGCGGAACGGCAAACGCCACGCCCACAACCAAGCAAGACGTGGAGTGGAGTACGGCAACGCGTAACGAACGCGTTAATTTTTATGTAATAAAAAAAGAGACAAATTGTTTTTTTCAACTCTCTGATTAAAATTTTCAATTTTTTTTGCTTGATGACATATCTGCATAATTTTTGCGATTTAAAAAAAAAATTCATCGAAATCCGTCCATTAGGAGAGGCTGGGCGATTGGAACAACATATTTTCGGCCCTATTTTTGTTGTTATTTTTTTCTTGTAGCTTTATATATATAATGTATATACGTGTATTGCATCAAGCGAAAATGTTTATTCATAAAAAAATGAAGATAGGCAAAAGTGTATACCACAAATTTTTTTGCAATTTTTTTTCTATCATCATAAATACTGAAATCAGTAGTTTCACTTTAATTTTAAAAAATGTTCTATGTTGTACTTCCGTCTTCCATGTACAAATAGTTGCATACGATGAACACATAAGGGGACTGAGACTGGGCGCAAGTAACGTAACTACTCACGATCTAAGCTATATGTTGGTACTAGTCTCCAATCCTGGTTCTATACTACCTATGGCGGGTTATCATTCAAATATATAATTTATTTGTATGAGGGAAAGATTTTTGCGCTTGTGGTGTTCGAATCAAGTAGTCACCCGGTATGATGAGTATAGGTCAACTAACGTGGAAACTACTTATTCGACTCACAAGTATAACATAAATTGTGATTTATAAAATTATAAAGAATTTTGATCTCTTGCATTTCGTTATATTTTAGAGGGTAAAAACTTCAACTGCACACTTTTCGTACCAACTGTACATCTAATTTTGCCAACTGTACAAAATGTGTCCAGCTGCACACTAAAATAAGCCTTGAAGTGGACTTTGGTCAATCAACTACAAATGGTGTGATTAGGTGATTACCACTTCGCTTGACTTCCTCTTCTCAAATCAGAAAGACGGTAATAGCTATTTTATTATTATTTTTTTTTTCATTAAAAATTCAGCTGAAGAGGATAATATTAAAAATTAATACTATTTTTTTTTCAATCCTACTAATAACTTCCTGTAGATGAGCTTGATAAATCAGTCATTCAATTTCGATTAATACCCGCTTCCCTGCGGTATCTACATGATGATTAAGATAACCACAAAATCACACTCGCCCCTCGAAAATATAAATCCAATGTTAACACATCAACGAAATTCTTCAAGTTTCACACATTATTTGCCAATGCCTTTCTTTTGAATTAAACGTCACACGACTGCCTCAAAATCGATAAAAAAAACCTTAAAATTAAATACCAAAATTAATTTTTGTTAATCATTGATTAGCTCAAGTTTTCAAAGGCCAATATCCTCATGACATTGAAATTATCACGAAACCAAGATCGTTTTATTCATTTGGTATGCGAAAAGGCGGAGTTCGGTGTAGCTTCGAATAAACACCGTTTTCAAAAGCGTTACGAGAATGTTGATTTTCCTATTATCAGTTTTTGCTTTCTGCAAAATTGCAACGGTATTCTCTTCGATATGAAATTTTTTCGTTGACCACTGATAAATCGAGCACTACAATAATATCTTGTTGAATCTTTAGGTAATTAATGTAGTTATGATGGGTGCTGAGGATATGTATCAATGGCGCAAACTATTCTACGGTTCGCACTGGGTAAACTTTACTGGAAAGTATCCGCATCCTTTCAACATTTCATCACCCATCGAAAGTATTTATAAACAAGAAGTTTCATTGAAACCCACAAAATCGAATTTTTTTTGGTGAGTTTTAACTTAAAGTAACTACGCAGTGGGAAAATTACAACTTTAGGTAGCTAGTTAATGTCAGAGTCGCTAAATCAATTTCTCCGCCCTTTAAAGGAGCTATAAAAGCAAGACAGCAGCGCTTTTCGCCTATCAAGGACGCATGCCAGATTTCATGGAGGATAGATTCGTCATCGATGAAAACATCAACAATACTGGAATATCCCTTTATGCTGTATTCGATGGCTACAGAGGCAATGTAAAGTAAATAAATAAATACAAGCATAGTACATCCTTCTCCCTCCAAACAACAACGCTCATACGCTTGATTTTAATTTCTATCGATTTTACAACTTATTTCCAGTTTTCTGTGAACTACATGGCTTACAATTTGATGAATTCGTTGAAAAACAAAATCTTAAATATCAAGTTAAACTCGACAGACGAAAACCTAGCGCAATACATTAATTCGAATGGAAGTATCGATTATAAGAAGCTCCTGCACGACGAAATACTATCGGCTGACAAAAAATTACTAAGGGAATTGAGAAAATACGAACTCCATCGATGCGGTAATCGCTTTTTTTTTCAATTATATCATTCTTGAGGAATTCAAAATCATTTACCAATTCGTACATTTACAGGAAGTACTGCTCTAATAGCAATAATAGAAGGAAATGATTTATTCTTCGCAAATGTTGGTAATTCACGCGCAGTTATGTGCGATAATGAAGGCAATGCTACCCGTTTAACGAAAGATCATCATCCTAATGACGTACGTACGAGTTTCCATACCAACTGGGGGACGGAGGTGCCTAATTTATATTTGAAAAAAAAGTTAGAAAATTTTTCGGGACCTCTAATTTAGTCCCATTCAACGAAAAAATTATACATGAAGATTTTTAATCCATCTCATACATAATAACCCGACACGTGTAGGTAATCTTCGAGAAACAAACCAAGTTACGTTCGGAAGTTAAAAGAACCAGTTTTTAATTTATCGTGAAATTTCTTTGAAACAAGTCATTACAGCAAATTAGCTCATTACACAGCCTTTTTTATTTCTAATATCAATATACATTTAGTGTAGCACGCCCTCACTACTACTAAAGAGCTATCAGACCCATTCAGAATCAAATAAAAAGTAGAGGCTATATCACATTACTGGAGCTGATTTTTTAGTGAGAGCTAGCTCAGATATACAGATAATATTATTGACTCCTTTAAATCCACATCTAATACTAAGGCTGAGAATCAACGAGCTTTTTAAGTACATCCATATTTACCAAAACTTTAGCTATTATGAGCTTCTCAAAGCTTCCTCAAATTCCTATGCGAATTCCTATGATTTTCATTCTGAATTCAACTTGATCCAAATTTAAGGGCTCATATTCTACTTCCCAACTAATACATAACAAGTATGAGCTGACTAAAAATATATTTTGTGAGGAGATGAAAAACGTAAGCAGTCATGCAGCATTACTAGAGCTGAGTTTTTAATTGAAGTTCGTTTTGCTAATTCCTTTGCATTTACTCTTTCTCCACTACTACTCAAAATTTTAGTGATCCGTCATGTTGAGTTGTATCGAAAAAACAAAAAAGTACCGTTTTCGCATTTTTAGAAAGAGTCTTTCACCAAATTTTGAGCGAATTTATGAATACGCGTAGGCAATACACATAGGAAAAAAAATATTTATATCAAAAAGTTAGACATTTGCTAGATGATTAGAAATGGTCTGAAAAGTAAAGATTTGAAGACTCTATCCTTCCTCGACTCCTCTTTAAAAATTAGGTTATCTGTAATAACTACCATTTTTATTAAAAAAGCAGCTAGAAAGATTCCTGAAATATTTCTTCTCTAAGCCATTTTTCGTTTGAAATCTCCTCCAAATCCACCCAGCAAATCGAAATTCGATGTTATTCTCTTTGTCCTCAATAATCATATGAGCCGAAATTTGAGCAATTTCAGGCTTCTCAAACTTTCTTCAAATTGTAACAATCTGAGATTTTAAGTAAATTCAAAATGTCATATTCTTGTCCACAAATGATTCCATAATTATGTAAAGTTCAAACTTTCAAGGTGAACTTGGTGAAGTGATATAGAACATTTGAGAAATTTTATGACCCAGAACCCAACTCACAAAGTTATTTATTGCTCTAACTCAAAACCAGCCCATCATATCATGGAGAGCTAACCAAATCGAAGAGGGGCTTTGACTTCTTTTTTCGTTGCTTGACACTTTTGTATTGAATACAAAGTTTGACTAAATGGGGCTCAAAATTTTCTAGCAAAAGCTCAGCCCTCCTTGGTTCCCCCTCTGGCTACGGGCTTGAGCACTCGTAAAAATTATTAGATATGCTAAAATGAAAAAAAATGTCGGGCATTTACTTGTTCCCTTTAGCTTATTTTTAATTTGAAGTAAACTACTACTTCGAGCGATATTAGAAATGAAGAAAATTAGGTTTTTTTACTTTTAAATATGGATTAAAAGGTACGCCAACTATGATTTTACATATTTTTGGAATTTAGATGTGTAAAGGGTCATATACAGAGTGTTCCATTTCGGGCGGACCATCCGCAATTGGCAGATAGGTCAACTTAAATTACATATATGTATCATGATTTGCCTGCCTAAAAATCGGAAGGGGTCGAGATATGCCAGCTTGAGAAAACAATTGCTCACAGAGATCATGAAATAGAAAAATTTATACATCACTAACTATAAATGTTGAAACTATGCGGCATATTTTGGCATGTGAGGTATACAATGAAGTTTCTCTGGTGTAAAAATGGTGGGGCTAGAAGACCTAGATGAGGAGATATGAGGAAATGAGTACGGAAAAATATGCGAAAAAAAGGACGAATTTTTTAATTTTCTGTAAATAACTTTTGAAATTGCCCTATCAAGGCCACTCTTTAAAAATTTCTTATTGATGAGAAATGTGTCCCCAACAAAATGTGGTAGGTGAGTGCCCCTAAATAGTTTTGATAATGAGAAAAAATTCGAAAAAATTAAATTTTTTTCTAGTTTTTTTCAAAAAATTAATTTAAAAAATTTTTATTACACAAACTACATGCGATAAGAAAATGCTGTAAGTTCCTCTGATAAGAAAATGGCGGGGTTAGGTTCGTAAAATAAAAGTTTTGACGTACAAATTTGAAAAAAAAATTTCCATAATTTTGCGTCTCTCAATCCAAGGTACATGGAGATTTTTTGCTTTTCACATCTTGAAGAGGACATGTTCACAGTACTGATCTTGACATGCAAATTTGATATTAGCGGAGTTTTTGATAAAAACGATAGCTATTACAGCCTATTAATTTGAGAAAAGAGACGGTTGGAGAAGGGTAATATTCTTAAATCTTTGCATTTGAAGTACGGCTTCCTGGTGTATACATATAATATTGTTTTTTCTCTTCACGCATAGTGCCAGCGGTTATTCATGAAAATCGCTCAAAATTAGGTGAGAGGGTCTTCTCGAAAAAGAAAAAAGGGAACTTTTTTGTTTTTTCGATACCCTTCAAAATGGCGGATTACTCAAATTTTGAGGGAGATTGGAGAAAAAGCTAGCCGCTAAAAATTTACGTTTTTGAATTCATATAAAAGAACGAGTCACGGACAATAACATATCCAAATTTCAGCTACCCAAGTGCATTAAGAGGGGAGTAAGAGCAAGAAACGACGATCCCATCGACTCCACTCATATTTACACATTCTACTTCGAAATAAAAACACCATCACTTTGTACATTACAGCCTGAAGAACGCAAACGAATAGAACAATCTGGTGGTTACGTAGTTCTCGAAGAAGGCACCTACCAAGTCGACGGATTACTCTCAATATCTCGATGTCTAGGAGACAAGCATATGAAAGGAACCAAACACGTAATACCAAATCCGGACATATTTGTATATGATTTACAACGATGTAAATCAAAATTCATAATGTTAACCACCGATGGGGTGTGGAGCAATGTACAAATGGATGAACAATTGGCTGTTTCTATTTTAAACGATAATCTCAACGACGATTTACTAGACGCCATGAAAGAGCTAACTGAACGGGCGGCTGCAGCATTTTTTTATGATGATAATCAGACCATTATGGTTATAAAAACGTCGCGGTGATCTTAGTGTAAACATTTCCTCATTGTGCATAAGACTTCTAATGATATTTATTTCTGGGCGTAATTCTCAAGCTTCAATTTCAATGAAATTTGGCGACTAGTAAATTTTTTTAATGCACACAAAAAACCAGTATTTTGCAACTATTAAGAAAAATTTCTCCTACTTTCTTTTCACCCTTTCATCTTCGTTACTTCCTCCTGTCAAAAATAATTGATGATTTCATAATGTAATGAATCGATATTATAACTATTTAAAATTATCTCAATATTTCTATTAATATTGTTTAATGTATTTAGAGAGAACTTGGCTCATAATCTTTGGCAGAGCAAGACAAGGAATCGATAAATTTTGTAAAATCAAAATTCGATTAAAATATTGATGCAGATCAGTCCATTAATTCATCGTTGATTATTTTTTTCTTGTATGATAATGGACTACTCGGCCTTAAGGTTCAAGTTTTAAGACATAAGCCAGGCTTTTTCTCCTCTATTAAGATTTTTTAATCCCCTAAATATGAGCTTTCGAGGTAAACACCAACTATAATATGACAAACAAAAAGAACAAAACACCGCTTAATTTTATTTAAAAAAACCACACCCGTTATATGATTCCAAAAAGCTATCGAAAATAACTACAACAGGTCTGAAGAGAAAACATTCACAACTAGGGCATTCCAACTCATGTTTCGTAAGTGATGGTTACATGAAATCTCCAGTGATAAAAACAGATCCCCATTATCGATAAGAGTTATTCATTTAAATTATAAGGATAAGTGAACGAAATTACATAGCCATTGATAAAACTACAATTATACCATCTCAGTTTTTCTTCGTTTCATTACCATGATCGTTGAATAGGCAAATCGTTTTTGAAGCCAACTACAAATAACTATAGTACTTATAAGAATGATTATGCTGATCTTCATGCTGTTTGTCGCATCCAGCAATATCGCTGAGGTAAGCATTTTTGTCAATTTAAGAGTTCTCTTTATAATAGATTTTTATCCATTACTTGAGTAAGAGATGAAGAAACGCACACATTTCAGGTGAATGTTGAGGTCTAATTTTTTTTAAATGTTACGTTAAATAATACACACTAGGTGGAATAAAGACTAATGAAGCTTCAGATCAAACAATGCAACGTGGTAACACCGCCTATTATAGGCCTACATACCTACACAAAAACTCCTCTCACATCAACGCACATGTTCGTTTACTGGATATATTATTGTATGTATGCACAACATCCGGACAGGTCTGCAATCGTCCACAGTGATTTTGCTAATAGTTTACCTGAATATAGGTTATGAAAATAAAAAGTTGGAAGTTCCGGTTTTCTTCGAATTTTTCAGACTGCGCTCAATCAAAAAAGAAAGTAACTTCAATGGAACAGCAAAAATAAGAAATTTTGTGTTTTTTATTTCATTTTATGAATTGTGGTTGCTTTTCATGTAAATTTACTGATGGGGGAGAGGTTTACAAGATACAAACTAAAATTGTACCACATTTATATACGCTATCATCTAGCCAAACAGGTGAAAATGCTTTAATTACATAGATATGGACTGAGCGTTTTAATTAATTGGTATGAAAACAATTTCTGCCAAAGCAACCAAGCACTGTGGTAAGACGAAAACGTATTGGCGCATGTCCTTTTTATAAGGATACTATGCAAACTGTTACAAAAATTTGTATGAGTTGTGTTAATAAGTTATATTATTTTACCGTTCTTGATTCTATCATATATTCAATTTGGGTTATAACAGGTAGTTAACGTAGTGATGATGGCACCGCAACGTAATGACTTAAAAAGATATATCAGTATAGAAATATGCCCATCAAAGGCATCCTTTGATGAAGAAATACTTTCGCATCCTTTCAACATCACATCGCCGATCACCTCCATACCTAAATATAAAATCTACACAAAAAACTCTACCGAATGGACCCATGCTTGGTAAGTTAGTCAGCTTATCGACTCCTATCAGCATTAAGTAATATCAACATCGAAACTGGCTCTGGAATATTATTCCTAACTAATAGTCACAAAATTTCCATCATTTTTGAAGGGAGTACGAAAATGAAAACGTGACAGTACTCGCATATCAAGGAAGCAGGACGAGCATGAATGACAGATTTGTTATTGACGAAAATATAAATAATACTGGAGTATCTCTTTATGCTGTATTCGATGGATACTATGGAAACGTAATAATAATTTCAATGCACAATACTTATATTATGAGTTGATTACTTTTAGCTGAATTTTAACTAAATAACTACAGCTATTACAGCCAACGTGATTAGGGAAGGGAAGTCCGGGAAGAGAAGGGTCTTCAAATGTTAACGTTTCAGACCATTTGTACCATTTGGCAAATGTCCAACTTTTTGTTATAACATATACATTTTCTGCTACTCGTAACGCGGGTGAGTTATTCATAAAATTCGTTCAAAAGTTGGTAAAAGACTCTTCTCGAAAATACGAAAACAGTACTTTTGTGTTTTATCGATACACCTCAAAATGGCCGATCACTCAGAATTTGAGGGTAGCAGATAACGTGTAATTAGCTCAAAGTTTCCATTTATGATCTCATAATAAAAAAATAAGTCACATACACTAACATATCCGATTTTTAGCTTCCTAAGTATATTTGGAGGGGTGTTAGAACATTTTTTTGAAGAAGTTTTCAGTCATAAAATTTCTAGAATGTGATTCTTAGTTTTTCTTATTAATAATACTAATTTTTTTTTTATTGCAACGAGACAAAAAAAAAAAAGGTTGTTCGTTTGTAAGGTCATTTTGCAGCGCATTTGCCGCCTGGGCCTTTTCTCTTAAATTCCCTACTGGTGAGAAGGAGCAGTTACCGACCTCGAGAAATGTGGTGGGGGTACACGAGTGGTCGAAATTCTATCAATCGGGGTGTTATATGATAAAATGAAATCCAAATTACTAACCTATTCTGATTTTAGCTTTTTAAGTGCATTTGCAGGGGAAATTAATTCAGAAAATTTTGTAAATTTTCTATATCTCTTCACTAAATCTACCTAGAAAGGTTAAATATCGTGTGTACCGTTAGTTGATGACCAGAATATGACCGCTTCCATTTGGATTGTAAAAATTTGTAGATAATTTGAGGAAACTCAAATAGTTATAATTTAAAAAATATGTGTTCATATGATTATTGCATGGCAAGAAATACTACATTTGTTATACCGCGTGACTACTTGATTCGAGCACCCCAAGCGCAAAAATCTTTCTCTGATAGAAATAAATTATGTATTTGAATGACATTAGCGAGAATAAATATCATAAATAATATTTATTTAATGCTTCAAAACGTCTATCAATGAAATGCAAAATTTTATTTCATGCTTTCGTTGCCTAACATGCATAATATTTGTTTCGAATTTTTTCACCTTTTACCTAATTTTTTCGCTTGGGTGCTCGAATCAAGTAGTCACCTGGTAGGTTGAACTTCTCAAAACAATTTGTGGTCACACGTTATACATATTTTCTTCACTCACAAGTATATAAATACATATATTCTGTCTAGCTTACCGTAAATCATTTGGCATACGTAATGATGGATAAATTGAGGACCAAAATTATAAATATAAAAAAAGGTATACGTGGGCAAATTCTTGATTCATATTTATTCCCAAATGGAAGCATAAATTACACGAAGCTCTTACACGACGAAGTTATCACTGCTGAAAAAGAATTATTATCGATACAGGAAAAAGAATTCTCTGGTAATTTTTTTTTGACATAGCACTAAAATACAGAATACCCAGTAATCACAACTACATATTAAAAACTTCGACACTCTACAGGCAGTACAGTTTTGCTAGCAGTAATAGAAGGAAATAACCTACATATAGCTCATGTTGCTGATTCGCGGGCTGTTATGTGTAATATGGAAGGCAACGCTATCATTTTAACAGAAGACCATCACTTTGATACAAATGTAAAGTAAACTATTGCATAATTATAATGAATTATCACCTAGTTCACCGTAATTAATTATATTACTCTACAATAGTTCAACCACATTTAATCGTTGTTTGTATAACAATTGATTTTAGAGTAAAGAAATGAACCGAGTCCGGGTAATGAATAACGGTCGATCTGTCCACTTACCCAATGGTATGACTCGTGTGATCGGAGATAAGAGTTATAAAAAACTTCATCCTTATGTGATTCCGGATCCTGAAATACTATCCTACGACTTGATACAATGTAAATGTAAATTTTTAATTCTGTGTAGTGATGGCGTGTTCCAAAATTATATAGGGGAGCCGAAGCCTGGATACGAACAAACAGTTATTAAGCATCTTAACGAAAATCTCGAAAAGAAATCGTTAATACAGGCTATGATGAATGTGTTTTTAGGGTTCGACGAAAAGGACTATAACGGAGATAATAAAACTCTCATGCTTATAAAGACAAAACGGGCTACCAACTAAAAAATGAAAAACTACCAAAATAAAAATAACTATTGTTGCTAGGAAATCACGAATTTTTTCAGATGTCAACTTTTATTTAAATGTAGCGTAATTCCTTTCGATACAACACTGACGTTTATGCAGTTCATAATGTATGGAGAAAAAATGCAATTTACGATTACCCAACAATGTACGTATGCATTATTAACTGAATGTCAAGTAATTGATTTGGTACCTATCATGGATAAGGATAGGTCAAATATTCAGGAGGGTTTTATACGATAATCATTCCTCCTTCTGTTATGAATATTATAAACTTGTCCGAATAATAACATTAATTTTATTTTATACATTCATTACTTACCAACATTACGCATAATATTAGGTAAATACTTTGAAATTTTCATTTTCTTTTTTTTTACAGTTTTTTTAATTGTTGATGGTGAAAAAACATCCTTGAAAAAATAATTTAAAATTAATGTTTCAATTTTCGAAAATAAATTACAAAATTAATCTGAAAAAAAAAATACGCGCCTATTTGTTTATTTAATTAAATGTTATATTATTATTCATTGCATAATTACGTTTTGTACACATTGAGCAATATTTCATTTTGTTTTCTCAAATTCGAAATAAAATGATTAGCTAGAGTATTTTTTTTTTTAAATTTGAGATCCACCAACACAACAACTCATCATTACACTCAACCCTTCAATTAACAAAATAATATAATGCATGAAAAATAAATATAATTATTACTGGGAGGCTCCGCCCCCTGAACCCAACCCAACCCCGGTGGCATTCCTCGCTTCGCTCGCATTGTCTTCTCGCCCTTTCAGGGCTCGTAATGAAAACTGAACTAAGAGAAAAAGTTATTTTATAAGACAAGTACTACTATGTACATTTCAAACTGCACAATCTCATTCATTCTTACTTATTACCGCCACTAAAAGTACTTCCTTTCAGGGTGTGCTCGCCTCTTTATACTTTTGTATACCTCCCATTCTAAACAATTTTACTGTCTGTCCAATATAGCTCGAGACTTTTTGACAGCGCAAAGTTAGGCAAAAAGCGCGACAATTTTCACGATTTCATTACTTCACAAAATGCGTTCAGAATTGAAAATAACGTTTGAAATAAGATGGTGAAACCCCAAAAAATTATGTTATCAGTTATCATTTATTCATCTTCATGTTTTTACATTCTTTATTTCGTGCACTTAGTGTTTTTCAATAATATTTGAGTATTTTTCAATTTATTATACCTAATGAAATATTTTAAATTTTTAACGAAAATTGAGTGAATTCAAGTGATTATGAATGTAACTTCCGAAGACCGCTGAATGCTATTCAGAAATGAAAGGAAATCTGGAAAAGATAAGTATAGATATGCATGCAATAATGAGTAATCGATTTTATTAATTTTTTTATTTGAAAAAATGAAAAATATAGAAACGACCAGTAATGACTAGCATCGAAATAAAAATTCGCATTTTTATATACGTGATAACAATGACTAGCATTTAGACTTCGACCATATACTATGGACTGCTACTTCAAATGGTAGAAACTGAATCCAACAACAACAGTAGTTAGATGCGCTGACGCATGCGTAGTTTCAGTTTCCTTATCAACTTGTACAGTCACGATTCACTGAAATAATTATTAATATGCTTTCTTTAATGTAATTTTAATTATTGAATATTATTAATGAAATTAAATCAGTAGTTGATGTTGATTTAACATTTTTATCATTGAAAATTGTCATTTTCATTCCTGAAATATCACTACGCATGCGTGAGCGCATCTATGATGTTGTTATTGTTTCCTTAACTTTGGTGTTCGTTTCTGTACGAACATTAGCAGTCCATAGTATATGGTCGAAGCATTTAGATAACTAATTTTATTCGGTCTTATATATTTATGGTTTAGTCGAAAGATCTGGTAAGGGCAGTGCTAATTCATCTTCATTTTCTTTTTCAGACGAAGTCAAACTTTCATTAGGAAAACTTTCGTTTATCAGCCGTGAAGAAAAAGGAGGTTCGTCTACCCAAAAATCATCAAAATCATCCTTATCGTCTAAATTTTCACCCAAAGTAATTATTATTTCATCAATTTCATCATCGCATAACGCATCATTTGTACGATATTTGTTTTCGATTTTAATTATATGTTTGTTTATTTTCTTGAATCGCTCTTTTTCGATCGCTGATAGGCATTCTTCTGTTTTTTGTTGCAAAGCTTGCAATGAAAATTCACCTTGAAAAGAAAATGACAGCTTATTTATTTTGTGATTAATATTTAAATAATAAAATTTTAATCGTTTGTTGTCGTTAGCTTTTTCAAGTGCAATAGGTGAAATCAGTGGCGAATTCAAGGGGGGTCCAGGGGGTCTTAGAACGGTCGGTTTCAGTGTGAAATCGCTCGAATATGGGCGAGCGGTTTTACACTGACTACGTTGTCGCATGGGCAGGGGTGGGTAATAGCAACCAGCGCCAACGTAGGACTGGTTGCAGGCGACTGCGCGACGCCAAGCGGGACGATGGTACGTCTTAAATATAATAAATCTCTCGATAAGCTTTTGTAACCTTTCAGGTCCCGCCTGGTCGCGGTGTAGGGCACGTTTCCGACCACCAAACCTAGTTAATATTAGTCGTCATATATCTTCACGACGGAGCATCGTCGTAATTTTTCTTTTTTTTCAATAATTTTATTCTTCGGGCATCATTATTAGCCGTTTTTCTTTTTTTTTTCACTTTGCTGTGCAACCATTGTGCGTTTAAACTTTCGACATTATGTTTATCTGCCACTGCAATAACGAGTTTTTTCACATTTTACTTCACATTGAGTTGATTTTTTATTATTCATGATTAGATATTTCGAAGAAGGGCTGAGGATTGAATGAGAAATAATAAGACTGAAACAAAGCCATTGTAGAATCTACATATAACAATTTTTTCACGAAAAATTAAAATATAAAGATGGAAAATTAAACTAGTACCGAATCCGTGCAGTGATAGGAATTGCTGAAACACGTTCAATTCTGAAGATAAGCAAAACGTACATATTTGAATTTTAATATCATGGGGAAATTTGAAATTATTGTAAGCCTCTTCAAAAATGAAGATAGGCAAAAAGTGTTTGCTACAATTTTTAATGAATTTTTTCTACCATCCTAGGTACCCACTTAAATAAACGATTTCAACTGAATTTTTGAAAATGGAATTTTGGAAAAATTCTAAATCATCGTAGCTCCGTCAAAAATGAAGATAGGCAAAAAATGTATACCACAAAATTTCTTGCATTTTTTTTTCTATCATCATAGATACTGAAATCAGTAGTTTCATTTCTTAAAAAAATATTCTATGTTGTACTTCCATGTACAAATAGTTGCATACGATGAACACATAAGGGGACTGAGACTGGGCGCAAGTAACTACTCGCGAGCTAAGCTATATGTTGGTACTAGTCTCCAATCCTGGTTCTATACTACCTATGGCGGGTCATCATTCAAATATATAATTTATTTGTATGAGGGAAAGATTTTTGCGCTTGGGATGTTCGAATCAAGTAGTCACCCGGTATGACGAGTATGTGGAAACTAATTATTCGACTCACAAGTATTACATAAATTGTGATTTATAAAATTATAAATAATTTTTATCTCTTGCATTTCGTTATATTCTAGAGGGTAAAAACTTCAACTGCACATCTAATTTTGGCACATGTACAAAATGTGTCCAGCTGCACACTAAAATAAGCCCTGAAGTGGACTTTGGTCAATCAACTACAAATGGTGTGATTACAACTTCGCTTGACTTCCTCTTCTCAAATCAGAAAGAGTGTAATAGCTATTTTATTATTATTATTTTTTTTTTCATTAAAAATTCAGCTGAAAAGGATAATATTAAAAATTAATACTAATTTTTTTTCAATCCTACTAATAACTTCCTTTAGATGAGCTTGATAAATCAGTTATTCAATTTCGATTAATACTCGCTTCCCTGCGGTATCTACATGATGATTAAGATAACCACAAAATCACACTCACCCCTCGAAAAATATAAATCCAATTTTAACACATCAACGAAATTTTTCAAGTTTCACACATTATTTGCCAATGCCTTTCTTTAGAATTAAACGTCACACGACTGCCCCAAAATCGATAAAAAAATCTTAAAATTAAATACCAAAATTAATTTTTGTTAATCATCAATTAGCTCAAGTTTTTAAAGGCCAATATCCTTATGACATTGAAATTATCACGAAACCAAGCTCGTATTCATTTGGTATGCGAAAAGGCGGAGTTCGGTGTAGCTTCGAATAAACACCGTTTTCAAAAGCGTTACGAGAATGTCGATTTTCCTATTATCAGTTTTTGCTTTCTGCAAAATTGCAACGGTATTCTCTTCGATATGAAATTTTTTCGTTGACCACTGGTAAATCGAGCACTACAATAATATCTTGTTGAATCTTTAGGTAATTAATGTAGTTATGATGGGTGCTGAGGATATGTATCAATGGCGCAAACTATTCTACGGTTCGCACTGGGTAAACTTTACTGGAAAGTATCCGCATCCTTTCAACATTTCATCACCCATCGAAAGTATTTATAAACAAGAAGTTTCATTGAAACCCACAAAATCGAATTTTTTTTGGTGAGTTTTAACTTAAAGTAACTACGCAGTGGGAAAATTACAACTTTAGGTAGCTAGTTAATGTCAGAGTCGCTAAATCAATTTCTCCGCCCTTTAAAGGAGCTATAAAAGCAAGACAGCAGCGCTTTTCGCCTATCAAGGACGCATGCCAGATTTCATGGAGGATAGATTCGTCATCGATGAAAACATCAACAATACTGGAATATCCCTTTATGCTGTATTCGATGGCTACAGAGGCAATGTAAAGTAAATAAATAAATACAAGCATAGTACATCCTTCTCCCTCCAAACAACAACGCTCATACGCTTGATTTTAATTTCTATCGATTTTACAACTTATTTCCAGTTTTCTGTGAACTACATGGCTTACAATTTGATGAATTCGTTGAAAAACAAAATCTTAAATATCAAGTTAAACTCGACAGACGAAAACCTAGCGCAATACATTAATTCGAATGGAAGTATCGATTATAAGAAGCTCCTGCACGACGAAATACTATCGGCTGACAAAAAATTACTAAGGGAATTGAGAAAATACGAACTCCATCGATGCGGTAATCGCTTTTTTTTTCAATTATATCATTCTTGAGGAATTCAAAATCATTTACCAATTCGTACATTTACAGGAAGTACTGCTCTAATAGCAATAATAGAAGGAAATGATTTATTCTTCGCAAATGTTGGTAATTCACGCGCAGTTATGTGCGATAATGAAGGCAATGCTACCCGTTTAACGAAAGATCATCATCCTAATGACGTACGTACGAGTTTCCATACCAACTGGGGGACGGAGGTGCCTAATTTATATTTGAAAAAAAAGTTAGAAAATTTTTCGGGACCTCTAATTTAGTCCCATTCAACGAAAAAATTATACATGAAGATTTTTAATCCATCTCATACATAATAACCCGACACGTGTAGGTAATCTTCGAGAAACAAACCAAGTTACGTTCGGAAGTTAAAAGAACCAGTTTTTAATTTATCGTGAAATTTCTTTGAAACAAGTCATTACAGCAAATTAGCTCATTACACAGCCTTTTTTATTTCTAATATCAATATACATTTAGTGTAGCACGCCCTCACTACTACTAAAGAGCTATCAGACCCATTCAGAATCAAATAAAAAGTAGAGGCTATATCACATTACTGGAGCTGATTTTTTAGTGAGAGCTAGCTCAGATATACAGATAATATTATTGACTCCTTTAAATCCACATCTAATACTAAGGCTGAGAATCAACGAGCTTTTTAAGTACATCCATATTTACCAAAACTTTAGCTATTATGAGCTTCTCAAAGCTTCCTCAAATTCCTATGCGAATTCCTATGATTTTCATTCTGAATTCAACTTGATCCAAATTTAAGGGCTCATATTCTACTTCCCAACTAATACATAACAAGTATGAGCTGACTAAAAATATATTTTGTGAGGAGATGAAAAACGTAAGCAGTCATGCAGCATTACTAGAGCTGAGTTTTTAATTGAAGTTCGTTTTGCTAATTCCTTTGCATTTACTCTTTCTCCACTACTACTCAAAATTTTAGTGATCCGTCATGTTGAGTTGTATCGAAAAAACAAAAAAGTACCGTTTTCGCATTTTTAGAAAGAGTCTTTCACCAAATTTTGAGCGAATTTATGAATACGCGTAGGCAATACACATAGGAAAAAAAATATTTATATCAAAAAGTTAGACATTTGCTAGATGATTAGAAATGGTCTGAAAAGTAAAGATTTGAAGACTCTATCCTTCCTCGACTCCTCTTTAAAAATTAGGTTATCTGTAATAACTACCATTTTTATTAAAAAAGCAGCTAGAAAGATTCCTGAAATATTTCTTCTCTAAGCCATTTTTCGTTTGAAATCTCCTCCAAATCCACCCAGCAAATCGAAATTCGATGTTATTCTCTTTGTCCTCAATAATCATATGAGCCGAAATTTGAGCAATTTCAGGCTTCTCAAACTTTCTTCAAATTGTAACAATCTGAGATTTTAAGTAAATTCAAAATGTCATATTCTTGTCCACAAATGATTTCATAATTATATTGCCCTATCAAGGCCACTATTTAAAAATTTCTTATTGATGAGAAATGTGTCCCCAACAAAATGTGGTAGGTTCGAAAAAATTAAATTTTTTTCTAGTTAAAAAAAAAAATTAATTTAAAAAATTTTTATTACACAAACTACATGCGATAAGAAAATGCTGTAAGTTCCTCTGATAAGAAAATGGCGGGGTTAGGTTCGTAAAATAAAAGTTTTGACGTTCAAATTTGAAAAAAAAATAAGCAGCCATGCCGCATTACTGGAGCTGAGTTTTTAACTGGGGCTTGTTTTGATTTAGTAATAACCTTGCTTAACCGTTCATCACTACAGGCCACACCCAACACCAAGTCTGAAAACCCCTACCCTATCCTTTCCAAAAACACTTAAGAAATTTAATTTGGTACAAATGTAGTATTTCTTGCCATGAAATAATCATGCGAACACATATTTCTCAAATTATAACTATTTGAGGGTCCTCAAATTATCTTCAAATTTTGTAAATCCGCCATTTTGGATCCATTTTGACTCAAATTTAAGTGGTTATGTTCTGGTCACAAACTAATCCTACACACAAAGTTTGACCATTCTAGGCCGATTTGGTGATGAGATATGGAAGATTCATGAAATTTCCTGCAGCAATTTCCCCTCCAAAAGCCGTTTTTTGCTCTAACTCCCCTCCAAAATCACTGAGGAAGCTAAAATCAAAATACGTTTGTCACTTGGGCTCATTTTATCATATGACACAGCAATAAAAAATTTTCGACCCCTCCTGTACCCCCACCACTATTTTAGGTTGGTAACCCCGCCTTCCCCCTCCAACATCATGTATGGAAGTGAATTCGGGATATAGTATACAACTTATCCCCAATAACCATATGAATTCATATTAATTACATTTTTACCAACTTGAGGCTCCTCAAGCTCTACTCAAAATTTTGATAATCCGCCATTTTGAATCCATTTTGATCCAAATTCAAGAGGTCATATTGTGGTCACCAACTAACCTCACACACAAAATTTGACCTCTTTAACTTGATTTGGTGGGGAGATATGGAAGATTCAAGAAATTTCATGACTCAAAACTTCCTCAAAAAGCCGTTTTTTGATCTAACTCCTCTCAATATGCACTCAAGAAGCTGAAATTTGGATATGTTAGTATCCGTGACTCACTCTTTCATATGAAATCAAAAACGAAAAATTTGAGCTATTTGCCCCTTCTCCAGCCCCCTCAAAATTTGAGTGATCCGCCATTTTGAAATTTATCGAAAAAACAAAAAAACTATTTTTGCGCATTTTCAAGAAGAGTCTCTCACCAAATTTTGAGCGAATTTTATGAATACTCGCCGGCGCTACGCGTGGGGGGAAAAAAAATATATATATATATATATACCAAAAAGTTGGACATTTGCCAGATGATTACAAATGGTCTGAAACGCAAAGATTTGAAGACCCCACCCTCCCCCGACCTTCCCTTCCCAAATCAGGTAGGCTGTAATAGCTATCGTTTTGTTAAAAACTCAGCTAAAAAAATTTCCTGAATTTTGCGTCTCTTAATCCAAGGTACATGGAGATTTTCTGCTTTTCACATCTTGAAAAGGACATGTTCACAGTACTGATCTTGACATGTAAATTTGATATTAGCGGAGTTTTTGATAAAAACGATAGCTATTACAGCCTATTAATTTGAGAAAGGAGACGGTTGGAGAAGGGTAATATTCTTAAATCTTTGCATTTGAAGTACGGCTTCCTGGTGTATACATATAATATTGTTTTTTCTCTTCACGCATAGTGCCAGCGGTTATTCATGAAAATCGCTCAAAATTAGGTGAGAGGGTCTTCTCGAAAAAGAAAAAAGAGAACTTTTTCTTTTTTGGATACCCTTCAAAATGACGGATTACTCAAGTTTTGAGGGAGATTGGAGAAAAAGCTAGCCGCTAAAAATTTACGTTTTTGAATTCATATAAAAGAACAAGTCACGGACAATAACATATCCAAATTTCAGCTACCGAAGTGCATTAAGAGGGGAGTAAGAGCAAGAAACGACGATCCCATCGACTCCACTCATATTTACACATTATACTTCGAAATAAAAACACCATCACTTTGTACATTACAGCCTGAAGAACGCAAACGAATAGAACAATCTGGTGGTTACGTAGTTCTCGAAGAAGGCACCTACCAAGTCGACGGATTACTCTCAATATCTCGATGTCTAGGAGACAAGCATATGAAAGGAACCAAACACGTAATACCAAATCCGGACATATTTGTATATGATTTACAACGATGTAAATCAAAATTCATAATGTTAACCACCGATGGGGTGTGGAGCAATGTACAAATGGATGAACAATTGGCTGTTTCTATTTTAAACGATAATCTCAACGACGATTTACTAGACGCCATGAAAGAGCTAACTGAACGGGCGGCTGCAGCATTTTTTTATGATGATAATCAGACCATTATGGTTATAAAAACGTCGCGGTGATCTTAGTGTAAACATTTCCTCATTGTGCATAAGACTTCTAATGATATTTATTTCTGGGCGTAATTCTCAAGCTTCAATTTCAATGAAATTTGGCGACTAGTAAATTTTTTTAATGCACACAAAAAACCAGTATTTTGCAACTATTAAGAAAAATTTCTCCTACTTTCTTTTCACCCTTTCATCTTCGTTACTTCCTCCTGTCAAAAATAATTGATGATTTCATAATGTAATGAATCGATATTATAACTATTTAAAATTATCTCAATATTTCTATTAATATTGCTCAATGTATTTAGAGAGAACTTGGCTCATAATCTTTGGCAGAGCAAGACAAGGAATCGATAAATTTTGTAAAATCAAAATTCGATTAAAATATTGATGCAGATCAGTCCATTAATTCATAGTTGATTATTTTTTTCTTGTATGATAATGGACTACTCGGCCTTAAGGTTCAAGTTTTAAGCCATAGGCCAGGCTTTTTCTCCTCTATTAAGATTTTTTAATCCCCTAAATATGAGCTTTCGAGGTAAACACCAACTATAATATGACAAACAAAAAGAACAAAACACCGCTTAATTTTATTTAAAAAAACCACACCCGTTATATGATTCCAAAAAGCTATCGAAAATAACTACAACAGGTCTGAAGAGAAAACATTCACAACTAGGGCATTCCAACTCATGTTTCGTAAGTAATGGTTAGATGAAATCTCGAGTGATAAAAACAGATCCCCATTATCGATAAGAATTATTCATTTAAATTTTAACGATAAGTGAATGAAATTACATAGCCATTGATAAAACTATAATTATACCATCTCAGTTTTTCTTCGTTTCATTACCATCATCGTTAAATAGGCAAATCGTTTTTAAAGCCAACTACAAATAACTATAGTACTTATAAGAATGATTATGCTGATCTTCATGCTGTTTGTCGCATCCAGCAATATCGCTGAGGTAAGCATTTTTGTCAATTTAAGAGTTCGATTTATAATAGATTTTTATCCCTTACTTGAGTAAGAGATGAAGAAACGCACACATTTCAGGTGAATGTTGAGGTCTAATTTTTTTAAAATGTTACGTTAAATAATACACACTAGGTGGAATAAAGACTAATGAAGCTTCAGATCAAACAATGCAACGTGGTAACACCGCCTATTATAGGCCTACATACCTACACAAAAACTCCTCTCACATCAACGCACATGTTCGTTTACTGGATATATTATTGTATGTATGCACAACATCAGGACAGGTCTGCAATCGTCCACAGTGATTTTGCCAATAAATACCTGAATATAGGTTATGAAAATAAAAAGTTGGAAGTTCAGGTTTTCTTCAAATTTTTCAGACTGCGCTCAATCAAAAAAAAAAGTAACTTCAATGGAACAGCAAAAATAAGAAATTTTGTGTTTTTATTTCATTTTATGAATTTTGGTTGCTTTTCATGTTAATTTACGGATGGGGGAGAGGTTTACAAGATACAAACTAAAATTGTACCACATTTATATACGCTATCATCTAGCCAAACAGGTGAAAATGCTTTAATTACATAGATATGGACTGAGGGTTTTAATTAATTGGTATGAAAACAATTTCTGTCAAAGCAACCAAGCACTGTGGTAAGACGAAAACGTATTGGCCTATGTCCTTTTTATAAGGATACTATGCAAACTGTTACAAAAATTTGTATTAGTTGTGTTAATAAGTTATACTATTTTACCGTTCTTGATTCTATCATATATTTAATTTGGGTTATAACAGGTAGTTACCGTTGTGATGATGGCACCGCAACGTAATGACTTAGAAAGAGATTCGAGTTTCGAAATATGCCCATCAAAGGCATCTTTTGACGAAGAAATACTTTCGCATCCTTTCAACATCACATCGCCGATCACCTCCATACCTAAATATAAAATCTACACAAAAAACTCTACCGAATGGACCCATGCTTGGTAAGTTAGTCAGCATATGGACTCCTATCAGCATTAAGTAATATCAACATCGAAACTGGCTCTGGAATATTATTCCTAACTAATAGTCACAAAATTTCCATCATTTTTGAAGGGAGTACGAAAGTGAAAACGTGACCGTACTCGCATATCAAGGAAGCAGGACCAGCATGAATGACAGATTTGTTATTGACGAAAATATAAATAATACTGGAGTATCTCTTTATGCTGTATTCGATGGATACGATGGAAACGTAATAATAATTTCAATGCATAATACTTATATTATGAGTTGATCACTTTTAAAAGCTCAGTTTTAACTAAATAACTACAGCTATTACAGCCAACGTGATTAGGGAAGGGAAATCCGGGAAGAGAAGGGTCTTCAAATGTTCACGTTTCAGACCATTTGCACCATTTGGCAAATGTCCAACTTTTTGTTATAACATATACATTTTCTGCTACTCGTAACGCGGGTGAGTTATTTATAAAATTCGTTCAAAAGTTGGTAAAAGACTCTTCTCGAAAATGCGAAAACAGTACTTTTGTGTTTTATCGATACACCTCAAAATGGCCGATCACTCAAAATTTGAGGGTAGCAGATAACGTGTAATTAGCGCTAAATTTCCATTTATTATCTCATATAAAAAAATAAGTCACATACACCAACATATCCGAATTTTAGCTTCCTAAATATATTTGGAGGGGTGTTGGAACACTTTTTTGAAGAAGTTTTGAGTCATAAAATTTCTAGAATGTGATTCTTAGTTTTTCTTGTTAATAATACCAATTCTTTTTAAGTGCATTTGGAGGGGAAATTAATTCAGGAAATTTTGTAAATTTTCTACATCTCTTCACTAAATCCACCTAGAAAAGTTAAACTTCGTGTACCGTTAGTTGATGACCAGAATATGACCGCTTCAATTTGGATTGTAAAAATTTTTAGATAATTTGAGGTAACTTAAGTAGTTATAATTTGAAAAATATGTGTTCATATGATTATTGCATGGCAAGAAATACTACATTTGTTATACCGGGTGACTACTTGATACTACTTGATTCGAGCACCACAAGCGCAAAAATCTTTCTCTGATAGAAATATATTATGTATTTGAATGACATTAGCGAGAATAAATATCATAAATAATATTTATTTAATGCTTAAAAACGTCTATCAATGAAATGCAAAATTTTAATTCATACTTTCGTTGCCTAAAATGCATAATATTTGTTTCGAATTTTTATACATATATTCTGTCTAGCTTACTGTAAATCATTTGGCGTACGTAATGATGGATAAATTGAGGACCAAAATTATAAATATAAAAAAAGGTATACGTGGGCAAATTCTTGATTCATATTTATTCCCAAATGGAAGCATAAATTACACGAAGCTCTTACACGACGAAGTTATCACTGCTGACCAAAAATTATTATCGATAGGGGAAGAAGAATTCTCTGGTAATTTTTTTTTTTTTTGACATAGCACCAAAATACAGAATACCCAGTAATCATAACTACATATTAAAAACTTCGACACTCTACAGGCAGTACAGTTTTGTTAGCAGTAATAGAAGGAAATAACCTACATATAGCTCATGTTGCTGATTCGCGAGCTGTTATGTGTAATATGGAAGGCAACACTATCATTTTAACAGAAGATCATCACTTTGATACAAATGTAAAGTAAACTATTGCATAATTATAATGAATTATCACCTAGTTCACCGTAATTAATTATATGACTCTATAATAGTTTAACCACATTTAATAGTTATTTGTATAACAATTGATTTTAGAGAAAAGAAATAAACCGAGTCCGGGTAATGAATAACGGTGAATATGTCTGCATGCCCAATGGCATGACTCGTGTGATCGGAGCCAAGAGTTATAAAGAATGTCATCCTTATGTGATTCCGGATCCTGAAATACTATCCTACGACTTAATACAATGTAAATGTAAATTTTTAATTCTGTGTAGTGATGGTGTGTTCCAAAATTATATAGGGATGCCGAAGCGTGGATACGAACAAACAGTTATTAAGCATCTTAACGAAAATCTCGAAAAGAAATCGTTAATACAGGCTATGATGAATGTGTTTTTAGGGTTCGACGAAAAGGAGTATAACGGAGATAATAAAACTCTCATGCTTATAAAGACAAAACGGGCTACCAACTAAAAAATGGAAAACTACCAAAATAAAAATAACTATTGTTGTTACGAAATCACGAACTTTTTCAAATGTCAACTTTTATTTAAATGTAGCGTAATTTCTTTCGATACAACACTGACGTTTATGCAGTTCATAATGTATGGAGAAAAAATGCAATTTACGATTACCCAACAATGTACGTATGCATTAATAACTGAATGTGAAGTAATTGATTTGGTACCTATCATGGATAAGGATAGGTCAAATATTCAGGAGGGTTTTATACGAAAAGACAAAATAAGTTTTGTATTTTCTATTCTAAACATAGCTAGAGAAGATAACTATAAGATATGAAGAATATATTTTCTTCATAAAATAATATAAAAAATTTAGAAAGTTATAATTCAGCATATGGAAGGTAGTAGCTCACCTCTTAGATGCATTGTACCATCATTCCTCCTTCTATTATGAATGTTATAAACTTGTTCGAATAATAGCTTTAATTTTATTTTATATATTCATTATTTACCAACATTACCCATAATATTACGTAAATACTTTAAAATCTTCATTTTCTTTTTCTTTTTTACAGTTTTTTTAATTGTTGATTGTGAAAAAACATCGTTGAAAAAATAATTTAAAATTAATGTTTCAATTTTCGAAAATAAATTAAAAAATTAATCTGAAAAAAAAAAAAAATACGCACCTATTTGTTTATTTAATTAAATGTTATATTATTATTCATTACATAATTACGTTATGCACACATTGAGCAATATTTCATTTTATTCTCTCAGATTCGAAATAAAATGATTAGCTAGAGTATTTTTTTTTTTTTTTTAATTTGAGATCCACCAACACAACAATTTATCATTACACTCAACCCTTTAATTAACAAAATAATATAACGCATGAAAAATAAATATAATTATTACTGAGAGGCTCCGCCCCCTGACCCCCAACCCAACACCGGTGGCATTCCTCGCTTCGCTCGCATTGTCTTCTCGCCCCTTCGGGGCTTGTAATGAAAACTGAGCTAAGAGAAAAAGTTATTTTATAAGACAAGTACTACTACATTTGAAACTGCACAATCCCATTCATTCTTACTTATTACCGCCACTAAAAGTACTTCCTTTCAGGGTGTGCTCGCCTCTTTATAACTTTGCATACCTCCCATTCTAAACAATTTTACTGTCTGTCCAATATAGCTTGAGACTTTTTGACAGCGCAAAGTTAGGCAAAAAGCGCGACAATTTTCACGATTTCATTACTTCCCAAAATGCGTTCAGAATTTAAAATAACGTTTGAAATAAGATGGTGTGTAATGGATAAAATCCAATTACATTTAGAATATAATAATTACACGTAATAAATAATCAAAAAAAAAAATAATAACTACATTATAATCCTCACCCGGGGCACCAATTTTCATGTAATGGATAAAATCCAATTACATTTAGAATATAATAATTACACGTAATAAATAATCAAAAAAAAAATAATAACTACATTATAATCCTCACCCGGGGCACCAATTTTAAATGTAATGGATAAAATTGAAATTTTAATTGAAATTTTTATGAATAAAAAAAATAAAAAAAAAGTACTTATATATACAGGGGTGGCCAAAAGTCGGTGTACCATTTTGCATAATTAAAAAAAAAACGAAACAACAAAGCAGTGATAAAAATAAAATGGGACCTCATGTATACGAAATGATAATGAAACATTCTAGACGACGACATCACGAACAGAATCGAGAAAAGAAACATGTAGGATAAGAGCTGAGAACCCGTAGCAATGGCAACTCGTTACCTACTAAAAACTGGATAGCGTACACTGACTTTTGGCCACCCCTGTATATTAATATACGATACTGTGTAATCGTTGGATGATCCTCCTTTGCGTATGCAACGATAAAATTTCATACTGTTCCCCAACTCATATCCGAAGTTTGCTATGAACCTGAATTTCTAAACACGAATACTAATGATACGAAACTAAATTTTGAGGTAACTGTCACAATCAAATCGACCAAGCATCACCTTATAAAATGTTCATAACATTTGTTACGAATAATAACTTTAAAATCTCCGAAATTGAATAACGTGAAAAACAAATGAATATTTCGTTTCATCTACACGCGTACTCAACATCGCCCAACCTTTAAATTTTTAAAGCAAATTGAAACAAAAATTGAATAATAAATGCAAAAAAAATATAAATAGAACAAATACAATCAAAGCACGACCATTGTTATGGATAAATTCGCACAAGCATTCGTATTAAAAGCAAATTGAAACAAAAATTGAATAATAAATGCAAAAAAAATATAAATAAAACAAATACAATCAAAACACGACCATTGTTATGGATAAATTCGCACAAGCATTCGTATTAAAAGCAAAAGAGAGAAAAAAAAATTTTTAAACATTCATGATTTTATCATAGATATACTTTCGAAAAAGGTAGAGAACGAACTCATTATCCAAAACCTAAAAACCCGATCCACATTTAATTTCGCTATCTACTATGCCTTATCGCGATCGTTTCAATGGCCACGTTAGAAGGGGACAACAAAGCGACATCCTAGAAAATTGGAAAAACCCCTTCTAGCCCAGTAAATACCACATAGACTGGCAACAACACGAATTTATGCGTTACAGGTGAAACCCCAAAAAATTATGTTATCAGTTATCATTTATTCATCTTTATGTTTTTACATTCTTTATTTCGTTCACTTGGTGTTTTTCAATAATATTTGAGTATTTTTCAATTTATTATACCTAATGAAATCGTAAAAGAAATATTTTAAATTTTTAACGAAAATTGAGTGAATTTAAGTGATTATGAATGTAACTTCCAAAGACCGCTGAATGCTGTTCAGAAATGAAAGGAAATCTGGAAAAGATAAGTATAGATATGCATACAATAATGAGTAATCGATTTTATTAATTTTTTTATTTGAAAAATGAAAAATATAGAAACGACCAGTAATGACTAGCATCGAAATAAAAATTCACATTTTTATATACGTGATAACAATGACTTGCATTTAGTATATGGTCGAAGCATTTAGATAACTAATTTTATTCGGTTTTATATATTTATGGTTTAGTCGAAGGACCTGGTAAGGGCAGTGCTAATTCATCTTCATTTTCTGTTTCAGATGAAGTCAAACTTTCATTAGAAAAACTTTCGTTTATCAGCCGTGAAGAAAAAGGAGGTTCGTCTACCCAAAAATCATTAAAATCATCCTTATCGTCTAAATTTTCACCCAAAGTAATTATTATTTCATCAATTTCATCATCGCATAACGCATCATTTGTACGATATTTGTATTCGATTTTAATTATATGCTTGTTTATTTTCTTGAATCGCTCTTTTTCGATCGCTGAAAAGCATTCTTTTGTTTTTTGTTGCAAAGCTTGCAATGAAAATTCACCTTGAAAAGAAAATGACAGCTTATTTATTTTGTGATTAATATTTAAATAATAAAATTTTAATCGTTTGTTGTCGTTAGCTTTTTCAAGTGTAACAGGTGAAATCAGTGGCGTATTCAAGGGGGGTCCGCGGGGTCTTGGAACGGTCGGTTTCAGTGTGAAATCGCTCGTATATAGGGCGAGCGGTTTTACACTGACTACGTTGTCGCATAGGCGGGGGTGTGTAATAGCAACCAGCGCCAACGTAGGACTGGTTGTAGGCGACGCCAAGGGGGACGATGGTACGTCTTAAATATAATAAATCTCTCGAAAAGCTTTTGTGAGCTTTCAGGTCCCGTCTGGTCGCGGTGTAGGGCATGTTTCCGACCACCTAACCTAGTTAATATTAGTCGTCATATATCTTCACGACTGAGCGTCGTCGTAATTTTTCTTATTTTTCATGTCGTCATATATAACGCAAACTTAAGTGTTCTTACGCGTTTTTTTTTTTAAACTTTTGTCATTATATTTATTTAGAAGGAACCGACTATTATTACATTCAATAATTTTATTCTTCGGGCATCATTATTAGCCGTTTTTCTTTTTTTTTCACTTTGCTGTGCAACCATTGTGCGTTTAAACTTTCGACATTGTGTTTATCTGCCACTGCAATAACGAGTTTTTTCACATTTTACTTCACATTGAGTTGATTTTTTATTATTCATGATTAGATGTTTCGAAGAAAGGCTGAGGATTGAATGAGAAATAATAAGACAGAAACAAAGCCATTGTAGAATCTACATATAACAATTTTTTCACGAAAAATTAAAATATAAAGATGGAAAATTAAACTAGTACCGAATCCGTGCAGTGATAGGAATTGCTGAAACACCTTCAATTCTGAAGATAAGCAAAACGTACATATTTGAATTTTAATATCATGGGGAAATTTGAAATTATTGTTAGCCCCTTCAAAAATGAAGATAGGCAAAAAGTGTTTGCTAAAATTTTTAATGCATTTTTTCCACCATCCTAGATAACCACTTAAATGAACGATTTCAATCGAATTTTTGAAAATGGAATTTTGGAAAAATTTTAAATCATCGTAGCTCCTTCAAAAATGAAGATAAGCCATTTTTCGTTTAAAATCTCCTCCAAATCCACCCAGCAAATCGAAATTCGATGTTATTCTCTTTGTCCTCAATAATCATATGAGCCGCAATTTGAGCAATTTCAGGCTTCTCAAACTTTCTTCAAATTGTAACAATCTGAGATTTTAAGTAAATTCAAAATGTCATATTCTTGTCCACAAATGATTTCATAATTATGTAAAGTTCAAACTTTCAAGGCGAACTTGGTGAAGTGATATAGAACATTTGAGAAATTTTATGACCCAGAACCCCACTCACAAAGTTATTTATTGCTCTAACTCAAAACCAGCCCATCATTTCATGGAGAGCTAACCAAATCCAAGAGGGGCTTTGACTTCTTTTTTCGTTGCTTCACATTTTTGTATTGAATACAAAGTTTGACTGAATGGGGTTCAAAATTTTCTAGCAAAAACTCAGGCCTCCTTGGTTCTCCCTCTGGCTACCGGCTTGAGCGCTGGTAAAAATTATTAGATATGGTAAAATGAGAAAAAAATTTCGGGCATTTACTTGCTCCCTTTAGCTTATTTTTAATTTGAAGTAAACTACTACTTCGAGCTATATTAGAAATGAAGAAAATTAGGTTTTTTTACATTTAAATTTGAATTAAAAGGTACGCCAACTATGATTTTACATATTTTTGGAATTTAGATGTGTAAAGGGTCATATACAGAGTGTTCCATTTCGGGCGGACCATCCGCAATTGGCAGATAGGTCAACTTAAATTACATATATGTATCATGGTTTGCCTGCCTAAAAATCGGAAGGGGTCGAGATATGCCAGCTTGAGAAAACAATTGCTCACAGAGATTATGAAATAGAAAAATTTATACCTCACTAACTATAAATGATAAAACTTTGCGGCTTATTTTGGCATGTGAGGTATACAATGAAGTTTCTCTGGTGTAAAAATGGTGGGGCTAGAAGAGCTAGATGAGGAGATATGAGGAAATGAGTACGGAAAAATATGTGAAAAAAAGAGCGAATTTTTTTATTTTCTGTAAATAACTTTTGAAATTGCCTTATCAAGGCCACTCTTTAAAAATTTTTTATTGATGAGAAATGTATCCCCAACAAAATATGGTAGGTGAGTACCCCTAAATAGTTTTGATAATGAGAAAAAAATTCGAAAAAATTAAATTTTTTTCTAGTTTAAAAAAAAAAAATTAATTTAAAAAATTTTTATTACACAAACTACATGCGATAAGAAAATGCTGTAAGTTCCTCTGATAAGAAAATGGCGGGGTTAGGTTCGTAAAATAAAAGTTTTGATGTACAAATTTGAAAAAAAAAATTCCTGAATTTTGCGTCTCTCAATCCAAGCTACATGGAGATTTTCTGCTTTTCACATCTTGAAGAGGACATGTTCACAGTACTGATCTTGACATGCAAATTTGATATTAGCGGAGTTTTTGATAAAAACGATAGCTATTACAGCCTATTAATTTGAGAAAAGAGACGGTTGGAGAAGGATGATATTCTTAAATCTTTGCATTTGAAGTACGGCTTCCTGGTGTATACATATAATATTGTTTTTTCTCTTCACGCATAGTGCCAGCGGTTATTCATGAAAATCGCTCAAAATTAGGTGAGAGGGTCTTCTCGAAAAAGGAAAAATGGAACTTTTTTCTTTTTTCGATACCGTTCAAAATGGCGGATTACTCAAATGTTTAGTGAGATTGGAGAAAAAGCAATTTATATGGAAGAACGAGTCACGGACAATAACATATCCAAATTTCAGCTACCCAAGTGCATTAAGAAAAGAGTAAGAGCAAGAAACAAAGATCCCATCGACCCCACTCATATTTACACATCCTACTTCGAAATAAAAACACCATCACTTTGTACATTACAGCCTGAAGAACGCAAACGAATAGAACAATCTGGTGGTTACGAAATTTGGCGACTTGTAAATTTTTTTGATGCACACTAAACACCAATATTTTGCAACTATTAAGAAAAATTTCTCCTACTTTCTTTTCACTCTTTCATCTTTGTTACTTCCTCCTGTCAAAAATAATTGATGCTTTCATAATGTAATCAATCGATATTATAGCTATTTAAAAATTATCTCAATATTTCTATTGATATTGCTTAACCCTCAAAACGCACACGTGGTGAAATTCACCACCTTAAACATTTAAGGCGCGTTATAGGCAATACGGTAGGCGCGACCTACTGCAACGCTCGTGTGCGAGAATCCTCTTCAGCTTCTTAGCACAATACGCTATTCATCGAATTTTTCCTCTCATGTTTGGCGGAGGGGGGTGTGATGAAAGGTTTTTTCTTTTTTAATTTTTTCTTGTAAAAATTAAAATTAAAAAAAAAATTTTCAATACGTTTTGTAAAAAATGGAACCCGATAGTATGTTTTATGATGAATTTATAAAGATGACACAATTTTTAAGACAATGAAAAATTTTTTGCTCAACTCATTTTTTTGCGGTAGTTGGTAACACTGCTTGTTTATTCTATCACTCCTGTAAACTGTCTAGCATGTTGTTGTAGCTACGATTTAAGGAAATTTTTACCATACCCCGTTATCTGTAGACCTAACAGTAATGCTGTAGCTAATTTTTAATATTTTTCGAGTGTGCATTCAGAGGGTTAATGTATTTAGAGAGAACTTGGCTCATAATGTTTGGCAGAGCAAGACAAGGAATCGATAAATTTTGTAAAATCAAAATTCGATTAAAATATTGATGCAGATCAGTCCATTAATTCATCGTTGATTATTTTTTTCTTGTATGATAATGGACTACTCGGCCTTAAGGTTCAAGTTTTAAGCCAAAAGCCAGGCTTTTTCTCCTCTATTAAGATTTTTTAACCCACTAAATATGAGCTTTCGAGGTAAACACCAACTATAATATGACTAATAAAAAGAACAAAACAACACTTAATTTTATTAAAAAAAACCACACCCGTTATATGATTCCAAAAAGCTATCGAAAATAACTACAACAGGTCTGAAGAGAAAACATTCACAACTAGGGCATTCCAACTCATGTTTCGTAAGTAATGGTTACATGAAATCTCCAGTGATAAAAACAGATCCCCATTATCGATAAGAATTATTCATTTAAATTTTAACGATAAGTGAACGAAATTACATAGCCATTGATAAAACTATAATTATACCATCTCAGTTTTTCTTCGTTTCATTACCATCATCGTTAAATAGGCAAATCGTTTTTAAAGCCAACTACAAATAACTATAGTACTTATAAGAATGATTATGCTGATCTTCATGCTGTTTGTCGCATCCAGCAATATCGCTGAGGTAAGCATTTTTGTCAATTTAAGAGTTCGATTTATAATAGATTTTTATCCCTTACTTGAGTAAGAGATGAAGAAACGCACACCTTTCAGGTGAATGTTGAGATCTAATTTTTTTTAAATGTTACGTTAAATAATACACACTAGGTGGAATAAAGACTAATGAAGCTTCAGATCAAACAATGCAACGTGGTAACACCGCCTATTATAGGCCTACATACCTACACAAAAACTCCTCTCACATCAACGCACATGTTCGTTTACTGGATATATTATTGTATGTATGCACAACATCAGGACAGGTCTGCAATCGTCCACAGTGATTTTGCCAATAAATACCTGAATATAGGTTATGAAAATAAAAAGTTGGAAGTTCAGGTTTTCTTCGAATTTTTCAGACTGCGCTCAATAAAAAAAAAAAAGTAACTTCAATGGAACAGCAAAAATAAGAAATTTTGTGTTTTTTATTTCATTTTATGAATTGTGGTTGCTTTTCATGTAAATTTACTGATGGGGGAGAGGTTTACAAGATACAAACTAAAATTGTACCACATTTATATACGCTATCATCTAGCCAAATAGGTGAAAATGATTTAGTTACATAGATATGGACTGAGGGTTTTAATTAATTGGTATGAAAACAATTTCTGCCAAAGCAACCAAGCACTGTGGTAAGACGAAAACGTATTGGCCCATGTCCTTTTTATAAGGATACTATGCAAACTGTTACAAAAATTTGTATTAGTTGTGTTAATAAGTTATACTATTTTACCGTTCTTGATTCTATCATATATTTAATTTGGGTTATAACAGGTAGTTACCGTTGTGATGATGGCACAGCAACGTAATGACTTAAAAAGATATGAAACAGGCCTATCAAAGGCATTTTTTGACGAAGAAATACTTTCGCATCCTTTCAAAATCAAATCGCCGATCACCTCCATACCTAAATATAAAATCTACAAAAAAAACTCTACCGAATGGACCCATGCTTGGTAAGTTAGTCAGCTTATCGACTCCTATCAGCATTAAGTAATATCAACATCGAAACTGGCTGTGGAATATTATTCCTAACTAATAGTCACAAAATCTCCATCATTTTTGAAGGGAGTACGAAAGTAAAAACGTGACTGTACTCGCATATCAAGGAAGCAGGCCCAGCATGCATGACAGATTTGTTATAGACGAAAATATAAATAATACTGGAGTATCTCTTTATGCTGTATTCGATGGACACGATGGAAACGTAATAATAATTTCAATGCACAATACTTATGAGTTGATCACTTTTAGCTCAGTTTTAACTAAATAACTACAGCTATTACAGCCAACCTGATTAGGGAAGGGAAGTCCGGGAAGAGAAGGGTCTTCAAATATTAACGTTTCAAACCATTCGTACCATTTGGCAAATGTCCAATTTTTTATTATAACATATACATTTTCTGCTACTTGTAACGCGGGTGAGTTATTTATAAAATTCGTTCAAAAGTTGGTAAAAGACTTCTCGAAAATGCGAAAACAGTACTTCTGTGTTTTATCGATACACCTCAAAATGGCCGATCACTCAAAATTTGAGGCTAGCAGAAAACGTGTAATTAGCTCAAAGTTTCCATTTATGATCTCATATAAAAAAATAAGTCACATACACTAACATATCCGAATTTTAGCTTCCTAAGTATATGTGGAGGGGTGTTGGAACATTTTTTTGAAGAAGTTTTGAGTCATAAAATTTCTAGAATGTGATTCTTAGTTTTTTTTGTTAATAATACCAATTCTTTTTAAGTGCATTTTTAGGGGAAATTAATTCAGGAAATTTTGTAAATTTTCTACATCTCTTCACTTAATCTACCTAGAAAGGTTAAACATCGTGTGTACCGTTAGTTGATGACCAGAATATGACGGCTTCCATTTGGATTGCAAAAATTTGTAGATAATTTGAGGAAACTCAAATAGTTATAATTTGAAAGATATATTGTGTTCATATGATTATTGCATGGCAAGAAATACTACATTTGTTATACCGGGTGACTACTTGATTAAAGCACCCCAAGCGCAAAAGTCTTTCCCTGATAGAAATAAATTATGTATTTGAATGACATTAGCGAGAATAAATATCATAAATAATATTTATTTAATGCTTAAAATACTTTCGTTGCCTAAAATGCATAATATTTGTTTCGAATTTTTTCACTTCTTAGTTAATTTTTTCGCTTGGGTGCTCGAATCAAGTAGTCACTCGGTAGGTTGAACTTCTCAAGACAATTTGTCCCTGAGGGGTGCAAAGATCAATTGGTCACACGTTATACATATTTTCTTCACTCACAAGTATATAAATACATATATTCTGTCTAGCTTACCGTAAATCATTTGGCATACGTAATGATGGATAAATTGAGGACCAAAATTATAAATATAAAAAAAAAAAAACGTGGGAAAATTCTTGGTTCATATTTATTCCGAAATGGAAGCATAAATTACAGGAAGCTCTTACACGACGAAGTTATCACTGCTGACAAAAAATTATTATCGATACGGGAAGAAGACCTCTCTGGTAATTTTTTTTTTTGACACAGCGCTAAAATACCGAATACCCAGTAATCATGACTACATATTAAAAACTTCGACACTCTATAGGCAGTACAGTTTTGCTAGCAGTAATAGAAGGAAATAACCTACATATAGCTCATGTTGCTGATTCGCGGGCTGTTATGTGTAATATGGAAGGCAACGCTATCATTTTAACAGAAGACCATCACTTTGAAACAAATGTAAAGTAAACTATTGCATAATTATAATGAATTATCACCTAGTTCACCGTAATTAATTATATTACTCTATAATAGTTCAACCACATTTAATAGTTATTTGTATAACAATTGATTTTAGAGAAAAGAAATGAACCGAGTCCGGGTAATGAATAACGGTCGGTCTGTCTACATGCCCTATCTCATGTCTCGTGTAATCGGAGCCAAGAATTATAAAAAATATCATCCTTATGTGATTCCGGATCCTGAAATACTATCCTACGACTTGATACAATGTAAATGTAAATTTTTAATTCTGTGTAGTGATGGCGTGTTCCAAAATTATGAAGGGATGCCGAAGCGTGGATACGAACAAACAGTTATTAAGCATCTTAACGAAAATCTCGAAAAGAAATCGTTAATACAGGCTATGATGAATGTGTTTTTAGGGTTCGACGAAAAGGAGTATAACGGAGATAATAAAACTCTCATGCTTATAAAGACAAAACGGGCTACCAACTAAAAAATGAAAAACTACCAAAATAAAAATAACTATTGTTGTTACGAAATCACGAACTTTTTCAAATGTCAACTTTTATTTAAATGTAGCGTAATTTCTTTCGATACAACACTGACGTTTATGCAGTTCATAATGTATGGAGAAAAAATGCAATTTACGATTACCCAACAATGTACGTATGCATTAATAACTGAATGTCAAGTAATTGATTTGGTACCTATCATGGATAAGGATAGGTCAAATATTCAGGAGGGTTTTATACGAAAAGACAAATAAGTTTTGTATTTTCTATTCTAAACATAGCTAGAGAAGATAACTATAAGATATGAAGAATATATTTTCTTCATAAAATAATATAAAAAATTTAGAAAGTTATAATTCAGCATATGGAAGGTAGTAGCTCACCTCTTAGATGCATTGTACCATCATTCCTCCTTCTATTATGAATGTTATAAACTTGTTCGAATAATAGCTTTAATTTTATTTTATACATTCATTATTTACCAACATTACCCATAATATTACGTAAATACTTTAAAATCTTCATTTTCTTTTTCTTTTTTACAGTTTTTTTAATTGTTGATGGTGAAAAAACATCGTTGAAAAAATAATTTAAAATTAATGTTTCAATTTTCGAAAATAAATTAAAAAATTAATCTGAAAAAAAAAATACACGCCTATTTGTTTATTTAATTAAATGTTATATTATTATTCATTACATAATTACGTTATGTACACATTGAGCAATATTTCATTTTATTCTCTCAAATTCGAAATAAAATGATTAGCTAGAGTATTTTTTTTTTTTCAAATTTGAGATCCACCAACACAACAACTTATCATTACACTCAACCCTTTAATTAACAAAATAATATAATGCATGAAAAATAAATATAATTATTACTGGGAGGCTCCGCCCCCTGACCCCCAACCCAACACCGGTGGCATTCGTCGCTTCGCTCGCATTGTCTTCTCGCCCCTTTGAGGCTCGTAATGAAAACTGAGCTAAGAGAAAAAGTTACTTTATAAGATAAGTACTACTACATTTCAAACTGCACAATCCCATTCATTCTTACTTATTACCACCACTAAAAGTACTTCCTTTCAGGGTGTGCTCGCCTCTTTATACCTTTGTATACCTCCCATTCTAAACAATTTTACTGTCTGTCCAATATAGCTTGAAACTTTTTGACAGCGCAAAGTTAGGCAAAAAGCGCGACAATTTTCACGATTTCATTACTTCCCAAAATGCGTTCAGAATTTAAAATAACGTTTGAAATAAGATGGTGAAACCCCAAAAAATTATGTTATCAGTTATCATTTATTCATCTTTATGTTTTTACATTCTTTATTTCGTTCACTTAGTGTTTTCCAATAATATTTGAGTATTTTTCAATTTATTATACTTAATGAAACCGTAAAAGAAATATTTTAAATTTTTAACGAAAATTGAGTAAATCAAGTGATTATGAATGTAACTTCTGAAGACCGCTGAATGCTGTTCAGAAATGAAAGGAAATCTGGAAAAGATAAGTATAGATATGCATACAATAATGAGTAATCGATTTTATTAATTTTTTTATTTGAAAAAATGAAAAATATAGAAACGACCAGTAATGACTAGCATCGAAATAAAAATTCGCATTTTTATATACGTGGTAACAATGACTAGCATTTCGACTTCTACCATATACTATGGACTGCTAATTCAAATGGTAGAAACTGAATCCAACAACAACAGTAGTTAGATGCGCTGACGCATGCGTAGTTTCAGTTTCCTTATCAACTTGTACAGTCATGATTCACTGAAATAATTATTAACCCGCCATAGGTAGTATGGAACCAGGATTGGAGACTAGTACCAACATATAGCTTAGCCCGCAAGTAGTTGCTTGCGCCCAGTCTCACTCCCCTTATGTGTTCATCGTATGCAACCACATGTACGTGAAAGTACAACGTACAATATTTTTTAAAATTCAAGTGAAACTACTGATTTAAGTATCTAGGATGATAGAAAAAAAAAATTACAAAAAAATTTGTGGTATACTCTTTTTGCCTATCTTCATTTTTGAAGGAGCTACAATGATTTAAAATTTTTACAAAATTCTTTTTTTTTAATTTGACTAAAATTGTTCATTTAAGTACCGATTATCACAGAGAAAAATTTGCAAAAAAACAATTTTTATACCTTTTTGCCTATCTTTATTTTTGAAGGCGTTTCAATAATTCTAAATTATGTAGTATTTCTGAAAATTGAAATGGACTATAAAGTATTTCGTTTTTTTTTTAAATTGCAAACATTTCTTCCTAGAAAGTTTTAAGATCTGCAATTTAGCTTTTTTTTTTGGCAAAAAATTATAATTTTGCATTTCCACCATACAAATTACCACATAGATTTAGAAATTTTATTTTTACAAGCAAAATCACATATTTGAAATTTATTTTTCCCGAGATCTCAACGTATGAGCACTTTCCTCCGGAGATTCCATATCCTTACCATCACAAATTTCGGGAATTCGTTTTTTTATGTATCGAGGAGTTTGGCGTATCGCAACTCTGGATAATGCATACTCCCTACACAGTTCGAACGGTAATTTTGTTTAAATATAGTCTCCTATATTCATATTTATCAGCAGGTCGAGCCAAATCTCTATGAAGAATGAACGAATTTATCCCAGCGATATTCAGGATTGAAAAAAATGCTGTGAGAGTCCACCTCCGAGATATTCTAGAAACTGAGTATTGCCCTTTCAAGCGATCTGTAGTGTCCACTCCTCCTTTCGTTTTATTATAAAAATCTATAACTTTTGGGAGAGATCGTTCATGATTTTCTACCAGTTCATGGTGTCTATCCAAGTTTTAATGTCTGCCCTTTATTTACTTCGTTTTTTTTTTCGCCGTCGGAGGAGCGTTCAAAACAAAAAGGTTAAATTATAATTTTTATGTTGATTAGATTAATGAATATATTTATATAAAGGATTGTTAATTCATAGATGAATAATATGTACAATTGTTGATTGGTGGTGCACAATTTTCAACGTAATTTTTATTTTCTAGTTTTTAAGAAGTATAAAACATAGAATTTATACCATTGAGCAGAATAAAAGAGAATTCAGTTCATTCGATGATAAAAGATATTTATCTGATGGACAAACTGCTACATTACCTTGGAGACATTATAAAGTTAATGTAGAAAGAAATAATTTTATTCAACACTTGAAAAGTCTTGGTGAAAAAGGGAGTTATTGAATAGTAAATAAATAAAATATTAATTTCTTATATAGATCTGGCATAATTATGAGGAAGCAGAAGTCTACTTTGGTCAAAGTTCAAGTGCTCTTATATGAGCAGTTTTCAATGAAAATACCTATTAGGATTTATCAGTGTTTTACGTATTTGTTGATATGCAAACAGAAGTCTACTTTGGTCAAAGTTCAAGTGCTCTTATACGAGCAGTTTTCAATGAAGATATTAGGATTTATCAGTGTTTTACTTATTTGTTGATATGCAAACAGAAGTTTACGGGTTAAAGTTCAAGTGCTCATGTATGGACAGTTATTGATAGTACTGCGCTAGAAAAAGTATATGAAATTATTACAACTTTGATACAAAAATTCGAAAATTTTGAATTGATGATAAATGAATTTTCATGTGAATTGACAGGAAATTGGTACAATTTGGATACAAAAGTTTAAAATTTTTGACCTCTCTGAATTTCTTCCTATATGAAATTGATACAATTTGGATAAATCTTGGATATAAAAGTTTAAAATTTTTGATATTTCTGAATTTCTATTTAAAGTATAAGAAGTTGATATAATTTGGATACAAATTATATGAAAGGGATACAACTTAGATACAAAAGTTTGAAATTTTTGACCTATGAATTTCCAGAAAAATTGACGGGACTGCGCCAGAAAGAGTGTATTAAAATTTGTCTATACAGTACGAGAGAGTTAAGGTTTTTAATTGGCCAAACTGATAAAAGTACTTCATTCTCAATTAAAATATAATAAATTTTATAATAGGTAATCTAAAGATTCTTTAAACTTAAGCTTAATATTTTTAAAAATGACAGGGTGTAGATTCCCATACCCTGAAATTCCATAATGAATAAAAGATAAAATTTTCTTTAATTTTTTTTAAATTACAGATTTAGGGCCCTGGGTTTCATCTTGAAAAATAAAAAATTTTGTAACTTGACTTAATGAAAAATTATGAGAAAATGACCTACTTTTCTTCTGAAAACAAATCAAGACACTATAGCGCGAATAAGAATACTGAAGTTTTGATCTTAAGATTTTAAGTATTTAAATTGAGAGATTTAGCAAGGTGTGGGAATTCGCACCCTGTACATTTTAAAATAACCTTCAGGAAATCTGATCTGGAGTTGCGCTAAGAAATTTAGAGTTGCGCCAGGACATACATACTATATCTACTGGTACTGTATTAGCTGGTGTAGGATATACAGCTCTCAATAAGATAATGAGCAAATTAGATTTGCCTACCATGTGCCCTAATACTTTCGCACATTATAATGAAGTAATCGGGGATTATTTCAGTAAAACTGCAGATGCAGAAATGAAGGCTGCTGCCGAAGAGGAAGCAAGTATTGCCAGAAGTAAGGGTGAAGTAGGAACGGATGGCATCCCTGAAATTGCAGTAACTGCAGATGGCAGTTGGTGCAAAAGATCTTATGGTGTGCAGTATAATTCTCTGGGGGGTGTAGGTGCAATCATTATTGGTTACAATACTAAAAAAAAACGTAAGCAGCCATGCCGCATTACTGGAGCTGAGTTTTTAACTGGGGCTTGTTTTGATTTTGTAATAACCTTGCTTAACCGTTCATCACTACAGGCCACACCCAACACCAAGTCTGAAAACCCCTACCCTATCCTTTCCAAAAACACTTAAGAAATTTAATTTGGTACAAATGTAGTATTTCTTGCCATGAAATAATCATGCGAACACATATTTCTCAAATTATAACTATTTGAGGGTCCTCAAATTATCTTCAAATTTTGTAAATCCGCCATTTTGGATCCATTTTGACTCAAATTTAAGTGGTTATGTTCTGGTCACAAACTAATCCTACACACAAAGTTTGACCATTCTAGGCCGATTTGGTGATGAGATATGGAAGATTCATGAAATTTCCTGCAGCAATTTCCCCTCCAAAAGCCGTTTTTTGCTCTAACTCCCCTCCAAAATCACTGAGGAAGCTAAAATCAAAATACGTTTGTCACTTGGGCTCATTTTATCATATGACACAGCAATAAAAAATTTTCGACCCCTCCTGTACCCCCACCACTATTTTAGGTTGGTAACCCCGCCTTCCCCCTCCAACATCATGTATGGAAGTGAATTCGGGATATAGTATACAACTTATCCCCAATAACCATATGAATTCATATTAATTACATTTTTACCAACTTGAGGCTCCTCAAGCTCTACTCAAAATTTTGATAATCCGCCATTTTGAATCCATTTTGATCCAAATTCAAGAGGTCATATTGTGGTCACCAACTAACCTCACACACAAAATTTGACCACTTTAACTTGATTTGGTGGGGAGATATGGAAGATTCAAGAAATTTCATGACTCAAAACTTCCTCAAAAAGCCGTTTTTTGATCTAACTCCTCTCAATATGCACTCAAGAAGCTGAAATTTGGATATGTTAGTATCCGTGACTCACTCTTTCATATGAAATCAAAAACGAAAAATTTGAGCTATTTGCCCCTTCTCCAGCCCCCCTCAAAATTTGAGTGATCCGCCATTTTGAAATTTATCGAAAAAACAAAAAAACTATTTTTGCGCATTTTCAAGAAGAGTCTCTCACCAAATTTTGAGCGAATTTTATGAATACTCGCCGGCGCTACGCGTGGGGGAAAAAAAAAAATATATATATATAATGGCCCTTTTCCGGTATTGTGAGGCCATTCTTAGCATTACATAGGTAAAGAGAGCCAGTGGCTCAGATCGCCTGTAAAAGTATACAGGATTTCTTATCCGGTATTGTGAGCCACTATAGTTGAAAGATAAACCTATAGAGGTTGTTACAGTTGAATTAGCCTGATTCGCATTTCGAAAGAACTATTTCAACACCATTTCAAGCTTAGAGAGTTGCTAGTCTTGCATGTGAAGGAGAAAGCGAAGTCTTGGCGCACTTTTTTGCAGCAATAGTTCATATAATTTATTACTTTTTATTTAAAAAAATGAAATACCTAAGTAAATTATTCTTCATTCTATATGAAGAACATGCTACTATATTATGGTCTATTTGATATTCATGGTATCGTCCAATGTCCTATTATGGTATTAAATATATCCTATATGATTTCAATGAGAAATTTAAATTCGATTTTAATCAATTGAAGAGATCGATGATTATCTTGAACCTCTCTCATGCTATAATCTTGATATTACTGTTGATACTAATATGCATGCAACTGCCATAAATATGATGTGAAATTTTTTTCTTATGGCAAATTTGACTCACAACAGTATTGAATATTGTATTCATCAGATGGGGTTCGTGTTGGATTATGTTTGTTCCCTAATAATTTCAATTTTCAATTTGAAACCACTCATTCTAATTCTATTGAAAATGGACTTCATTTTTTTTTTAAACGAGGAAAATAAGCTTTTATATGTGGCGAACCAAGCTTTCAATTTGATTAGGAAAGTGTTGGGATTTAACGGTCATTTAATCAAATATTAGGTGAAAAGAGATTTGAGTTAAATTTTGAACCAAGACCGTCATTTCAAATCATAATTTTCAACATAATTATTATGATTATTGAACTCACAACTAAAATCATGAATATTGATTGTTGATTCAAATTTTGTTTTAAAATAGGAAATTCAATGCAAATTGTTTGATACTGTATTATTATTAGTTTTGATTTCCACTTGATATTCAACATACTCAATAATCATAATGACTGAATGATATGACAGAGAAATTCAACATTAATCGTGAATGCACCTCGAACTCGTAGTTCTTTTGGAATCTTCATCAGGGTAGAGGGGTAATTTTCTTTCTCATTTGTATGACGCGTGTCCGTATTTCTTTGCTTTGCCCGCCCTGAAAATTCCGCTCAAAAAAATTTATTTTTTTAAGACGCACTATGAGGCTATACTTTTTTCATAATTTTTCCATAACAGACATTTCAAAATAAGGAGATACAAGAAAAAAATAATGTTCTAATGATTCAATTTTATGACATTTTATGGAATTATTTACATACTTTATGTTGAAACTTCACCTCCTAAAGTTTTGGCCCTCACTAACCATTTAGAGGAAACGTTGAGACATTTTAAAGCTGTTGGACACCTTAAGATTAACTCAAATGGTGGGATTAGAGCTAAAAACTTGGGTGATGCACTTTCAACACCAAGTAAATTACATTTTAAAATTTCATTAAGTTGGATCATTGGCACTTTTTATTCATTTTCATTTTATTTCGTTATTTTGATGGCTTTTATTGAGAAATTCTACCAATAAGTATAACATAAGTGTCACTGCATCAGTTGAGAAAATGAAATTTTTCAATAAAAATTTTTGAGATCATTAGAGAAAAAATGTCCTCGATAGTACTGAATAAGAAGAGTTGACTTTTTTATATGAGTAGGTATCATCATTTACATAATTTTTTCTTTTAAATACTTGAAGTGTGAAGTTTTCATTTATATTCCTCACATAGTTCAGGAATGAAAAAACTGATGGAAAAAATTGCTTTTCACAACTATAAATTATGTTCTTCCACTCAAAAAAATTTTAACCTTTCTCATTTCTATACATATATTCCCTCAAACTGAAAATTAAAGAGAATCAGCCAAGATTACTATTTCATGAAATTTTATTGAATAATGAACCTGAAATGAACACCTGCAAAATTCTTAGAAATAAAATAAGCATAAAAATTATTGAGAAGATATTCATAAGTTTTTACCACTAAAGAAGAAAAAAGTATAAGTCGTAAATTCTAAAATGAGTATATACTTGAAGAAAAAACATAAGCCATGAATGAACAATATTTATGCACAAAGTATCAAAAATAAGTTATGTACATATCTATGTAATTTTCTTAACATAAAACAAATTCAAAAGTAATCTTTTACAAAACTACAAAAAACTTCTTTTCTTACTCCTTATCCTTATTTATTATTTATTAAATTTATTTTATTTTTTCATTTTCATTTGTTATTATGGAAAATTGGTACGAAATTTTAATCAGTTCATCAATGAAGTAAGGTATGAAAAATTTGCGAAAAAAAAAGATAAGCAGTTTCACCATTAAAACCTTTAATGCTCATTCTGTAATTAAAGCAAGTGTTAGATAAACCATGCACATAACAGACTATAATTTCATACCTTAATTCTCAGCAGGGCTTTATTTCATTAAATTTTGATTATTTACAAGCGATCACCTCAGGAGCAACCTGAATCAGGTTTTTCAAAAAATGAAAAACTGATCAGATCTCTTGCCAACCTTCTTAGAGAGCAGCCTTGAGTTTTTTTTCCAATAATAGAAAAAAAAACAATTTGGCTTCTAGCCGAGTTAGAGACCCGACCTCTAAGAAGAGCAACCAATTAAGCAGACTACATCTAATGCAGCAGCTAGGTCTCTCGTTGACCGCTGAGGAGAGCAACTGTGTCAAAATGAAGCACAGTCTCATATCGCTGTAAAACTTTAATGTCGCAATTAACACCGAATTTGCGATGTCATTAAATTAACTACCAAAAAAGTAACGTAGAGGCTCAACGTTAATGGGAAGGAGTAGAAAAGATGTTTATAAAATTTTGAAATATCGGCAACAATATAATTGTGCTACATACTTATATTATTTTATTATATAATTATGATAAAAAACTTCGAATCTCCGTAGTTATGTTTAAAATGAAGTTCATAGGTACTACACCAAATTCCAATTCTCTCCACACAGATTTTTCTCATGGAGTTAAGCTTCACTTCCCTCTAGATCTTCAACGGAATTTCTTATTTCATTAATACCTTGAAATGAAAAAAAAAAAATTAATTGTCTCCTACATTGTACACATGCATGCATCATAGTAAATTTTGAGATAGTGTTTCGAACTTTGGAATTAAAAAAAAAAAAATTCAACTTAGCTCAAAGATCTTGCCCTTCTACTCAAGAATTAAAGATTTATAATTTCAGTTTCTTGCCATAACTTTCTTTCGAATTTTGGTGTTATTTTTCTTCATTGCTACCTGAAATAAACAAAAACAAAACAAAAAATATAAATGTCAAGTGGGTATGAATACATAAACTCTCATATTTTACATATTTCGCCTATAAAAACATGTTTTTTCATGTTTTGACCATTCCGAAGATATATTTTGATAAATTTCCCCATATTCTCCAAATTTTTTTCATTTTCACCGAATATTTGGCTATTTACACAGATTTTGTCCAATTATCGTCGTAATTTTTTGGTTATGAATTTATGATGCCAAATGATTATTCAATTTTATAATAGAAATTCTTCGGATTAAAAAGTTTTTAGGTTTATTAAATTCAAACTTACGTATTTGTATTTGTGATTCAATTTTTATAATTTTATGTTACAATAAAAATTCTTTAAAATGAAATGACAATGAATCAGTTTTATTCAAAAATTTACGATAAATGTCGAAAACGAGCACAGCTTTTCAAAGGATACCCATAAACCCATGGTTATGAATATTTGTGATTTTTAGCTCATAGAAATCCGCTTCTTAGTTATTCACATTTGTGTTTTTAATTACCTACCCTAATTTCTACGCCATCGAAAAAATAAAAATAAAAGTGAACAAATTGAAACAAAAATGTAGGTAAAATTATTCTGCTTTTGATTAACAAAATATGGCCTATAATGTTAAAATTAATTTAAAAATAACCAATAGTCCGAGACAATTGACATCAAAGGTAATAACATAAAAATATCATTCATAACAGAAGTTTTTTTTCCCTGAAAATGTTCAAGATGTTGTCCTAAATAACCTCAGGAAATATTCCGTCATCGTTCCACGCACCTATAATCTTTATTTAGGGCAAACATCTTTTATTAGCATTTAAATACTCCTAAAATCACGATTAATTAGAAAATAGCTTTGTGAAACATGATGTGCACAGCATCTCCCATAAAAAAATTCTTAATATTTTTTGGTGAAGTGCAAAGGAGGAGGAGTTTTTTCTTACAAATTCTGCTTGCTAACAAAAAAAAATCCAAAACCCATTAGAGTTATTCCAAGTCATCAAGCATTTCATTTCGAACTCTTCGATTTCGCTCATGTTTTTATACAAGTTAGTTTTGCAATAAAGGTTAGAAAACCATTACCAGTTCAGCCCCTAGATTTTCTAGATAAAGGGAGAGGAACTTCAAAATTTTCTTTTTTTTTTTAGTTTTTGCGAAACATAACCTACTTTTGCCTCTTGTATGATTTGAACAAATGCACTTACACATAAAAGATTTTTGCAGGTCAATAGGCAAACTAAAGCATATTTTAATGACCTTTTACAATTTCTAGAAATTAAAAGTTGAACTTTGAATAAAATCATAAAAAAAGCTTAACTTTCACCACTTTAATAAAGTGTATGCAACTATGCAGCCTGTTTTAACATTTTAAAAATATAAAATGCAATCGTTCAATGTGTTCTCAACTCCGCTATGTTGAAAATGAGTTTATGGTTTCTTAAGGGTTTATGATGCACCAAAATTTGCAAACAAAATGAAAAAAGCAGAATACTGATGTAACTATTGTTCTTCAAGTATTTAGATATAGATAGGTTTAGGTACGGAATATGATTTTGAGATCATTTTTCATCTTTGATTATTTTCAAGCCCCTTGACCACTACACTTCAATTAGGTATTCAAATTAGCTTATAATAATAAACACTTTCTTTTCAATTTTCACATGATAAAAATCATCAAATTACCTTTCATGGTTAATAATTCATTTGTTTAGGGGCTTGATAGTCATTTTAAAAATACTGTAGTTGGAAAATACATTGATTTTTTTCATAAAATGTTAGAAGAGGGACCACACATTTGATAAAAGTGGTGAAAATTGAACTTTTTATCAGCTTTGAATTGGTTATTGAACCGGAAAATCGTTTATCTTTAAGTGAAATTTTTCGCTTCCTACAACAGCCAAAAAATAAATGGGTCATGGTTCACAAAAATAAATGCTAAAAAATTTGGAGGTGCTCTTCTTTCATTTAGGAAGTCTGAGGGGTGGACTAATAATAATTTTTTTTATCTTAGGTGGAAAACTACGCGAATTTATACTATTTCTACCCAACACCAATCTTAAAATTTTATCCGAACCTCCCTCTACTAACCTAAAATTCCAAAACTCAATTATGTAAACTAATTCATACATATAATTCGTACTTACCGAATGATTTTTCCGGAATATCATCTACGCTCAAATGCACAAAATTACAACTGTCCAATGGTATACGTGTATACACGAATGAAACAGGATAACAACTTGTCACATGTATTTCCGAAGAATATAAAGCAGTTAAAAGATGCAAAAAAAAGGAAACCGTAACGCTAGGACTGAGTATGTAGGTAGAAGTTTGTTGTTGTATTCGATTTATTTGGCGCCTTTTCGGGTATCTCAGCCTGGCTCACAAAAATGTACTACGCTAGTGATGAAAAAAAAAGGCGGGAAAAGAACTGTTCCGTGAGCAACCAGTTTTTTATAATCTTCTAAAATGGTCATTGTATCATCACCCTACTTTTTGTGAATGAATTCTTTACGGACAACATGAGGCACCTTTAACGTGGTTGATTGTTCGTAGATTTTCTAATACAAATTTTTCATTCAATATGCTAACACCCTTAAACTATTACATTAGAATATTTGCAACACTATAATTATACGTATAGGTAAAATTATATTAGCATTTTCTTTCTTATTCTAGGCGCTAACCACAAAATACGATATTCCTGCCTAAATACTGGTATTATGCTTCATATTACATTAGATTATTGTTTCGACACTGTCACAAAAATATGAACTTTTTAGTCAATAATTCGAAGAGCTACTATGTATAGTGGGTTGCAGGGACACTATTTCATAAATCTGGGTATAATATGTACATAATTCCATATCATCTGAACTGGGTTTAAAGAATACGCGAAGAGAAGATCAAGTAAATGCCTACAAGAAATCTGTGCTTGCTACGAGAGGCCAGTTTTTCGAGGAAATAACTAACTAAATTTCAGGAAAAATTTTCTATAAACCTTGTTAGTAATGTAGGCAATTTCGTTCAAGAGCATGCCTAACTTTCATTAGGTACCTGATCAGATTTGCGAAAAAAATTTATTAGAGGCACATCATTTTACGATTAAACTCAAAAATAAACCTCAAAAATCCTTTTTTCCCCACAACATTACTTCAAATTGAGTTGAGACATTAAAATTGTGATATGTTGACGACCATATCTTACTCGATTATGTGACATTAAGATTTGAAATTTTGAGGCTTTTTGGCTCCCTCCAGCTTACCTCAAAATTTGAGTGAACCTCCATTTTGAGATTAATCAAAAATTGAAAGAAATGTAGTTTCAGATATTTACTTGAATATTATGTTTCTAAATTTTGAGCGATTTTCATTCATTTTCGAGAGTTTTTTCACCCTGGAAAGGCAAGAATTTTAAAATATGCAATAATAATGGCGAGAAAACGATCAAAAATATATAATCCTATTCGTTTTTGCACGAAAAATCCAAATTTCAGTTCATTGTCTTGATATTACTCATTTTAAGCTCAGAAAACACTATTTTTCAGAAAAATGAACGAACAAAAACGCGTGCTGAAGAAGGCGAGTCAATACCTATAATCCATATAGGCTCGTTTCGTGAGCTTCGTTCTTCCGGGAAATATCTAACTAAATTTCAAGAAAAATCGTTTATAAGCCTTGTTTGTAATGCAGGCAATTTCATTCTTGAGCATACCTAATTATCAACAGCTACCTGACCAGGTTTACGAAAAAATTTCCTGGAGGCACTTCATTTTACCACTTAAATTTAAAATTAGGCCTCAAAAATTATTTTTTTCTCACATAAAATTCCTTCAAATTGACTTGAGATACTGATATTTGGATATGTTGGCGTCCGTACTTTACTCGGTTATGTGACATTAGGATTGAAAATTTTGAGGCTTTTTTAGTCCCTCCAGCTTACCTCAAAATTTGAGTGAACCGCCATTTTGAAATTAATCAAAAATTGAAAGAAATGTAGTTTCAGATATTTACTTGAATATTATGTTTCTAAATTTTGAGCGATTTTCATTCATTTTCGAGAGTTTTTTCACCCTGAAAAGGCAAGAATTTTAAAATCGGCAATAATAATGGCAAGAAAACGATCGAAGAAATATAATCTTATTCGTTGTTGCACGAAAAATCCAAATTTCAGTTCATTATCGTGATAAAGGAAAAAAATTGGAAATAGGGCGTAATAATGGCGAAAAAACTATCAAACAAGATATGTATCCTACTCTTCTTAGAACAAAAAATTCGAATTTTGATAAATTTTCCTGATACGATTAATTTGAAGCTGTGAAAACGGGATTTTTCGAAAAAATTAACGAAAAATAAAGCGTGATGAAAAGATGAGGTCAAAGCGTAGAAAGGATATAGACTCGTTACAAGAACTCCGCTTTCAGAGGAGATATCTGATCAAATTTCAAGGAAAATCATTTATAAGCCTTGTTTTTAATGTAAGCAATTTCGTTCAAGAGCATGCATGATTTTCATCAAGTACCAGGCGAGGTTTGCAAGAAAATTACTTGGAGGCCTCCATTTCAACGCTTAAATTCAAAAATAAAACCTCAAAAATTCTTTTTTTCTTCAGCTTTTTTTCAAATTGACCTGAGACATTAAAATTGCTATATGTTGGCATCCATACTTTACTTGATCATAACACATTAAGACCAAAAGTTTTGAGGTTTTTTCGGTTCTTCTAGCCTCTCTCGAAATTTCACGTATTTAGTCATAATTTCGTCGAGTTTATGAAGTCTTCGGCAGTGAACGTGGCAACGTCTTCATCAGCTGATAGCAGGTAGTTACGACCGTGAATTATTCCATCCTTGGTTCATGAGCAATACAATGAAAGACACCATATGAATAGATGTAGGTTCAGGGAGGCAGTGAATAACCTCTCTTTTTTGTCTCTTTTCCCTTTTTTTATTGAAAGCTGAAATGTACGATGATCGCGTAGGAACTGGTAAAGGCTCTTTTTAACACGTAATCCGAGCGCGAGTATGGGGAACTTGGTAACTTAAGATTTTACTTTTCTCACCTCAAAACACACCAGCTACCAAGGAAATTGTTTTGTAATTACTGTATTGACCATTTGTATGATTTAATGTGGATACCTCGTAAAAAATTAAAGAATGAATGTGGAAATATTTTTGATTTCATGAGACTCCAATAAACGTGATAATAATTCTGCTCGGTAATTAACTACTTACATTCATGAATTTGCAATGCAATTCATGTAGAGCTTTTGAACTGAAAAAAGTTATGATAAGGCCATATCAGCATTTTTCCACGTAATTTTGACTGCTTGTTTATATTTTCATGGAATTGATTAATCTTAAAATGGCGGTTCACTCAAATTTCGAGAGAGGCTAGAGGGACCGAAAAAACCTCAAAACTTTTGGTCCTAATGTGTTATGATCAAGTAAAGTATGGATGCCAACATATAGCAATTTTAATGTCTCAGGTCAATTTGAAAAAAAGCTGAAGAAAAAAAGAATTTTTGAGGTTTTATTTTTGAATTTAAGCGTTGAAATGGAGGCCTCCAAGTAATTTTCTTGCAAACCTCGCCTGGTACTTGATGAAAATCATGCATGCTCTTGAACGAAATTGCTTACATTAAAAACAAGGCTTATAAATGATTTTCCTTGAAATTTGATCAGATACCTCCTCTGAAAGCGGAGTTCTTGTAACGAGTCTATATCCTTTCTACGCTTTGACCTCATCTTTTCATCACGCTTTATTTTTCGTTAATTTTTTCGAAAAATCCCGTTCTCACAGCTTCAAATTAATCGTATCAGGAAAATTTATCAAAATTCGAATTTTTTGTTCTAAGAAGAGTAGGATACATATCTTGTTTGATAGTTTTTTCGCCATTATTACGCCCTATTTCCAATTTTTTTCCTTTATCACGATAATGAACTGAAATTTGGATTTTTCGTGCAACAACGAATAAGATTATATTTCTTCGATCGTTTTCTTGCCATTATTATTGCCGATTTTAAAATTCTTGCCTTTTCAGGGTGAAAAAACTCTCGAAAATGAATGAAAATCGCTCAAAATTTAGAAACATAATATTCAAGTAAATATCTGAAACTACATTTCTTTCAATTTTTGATTAATTTCAAAATGGCGGTTCACTCAAATTTTGAGGTAAGCTGGAGGGACTAAAAAAGCCTCAAAATTTTCAATCCTAATGTCACATAACCGAGTAAAGTACGGACGCCAACATATCCAAATATCAGTATCTCAAGTCAATTTGAAGGAATTTTATGTGAGAAAAAAATAATTTTTGAGGCCTAATTTTAAATTTAAGTGGTAAAATGAAGTGCCTCCAGGAAATTTTTTCGTAAACCTGGTCAGGTAGCTGTTGATAATTAGGTATGCTCAAGAATGAAATTGCCTGCATTACAAACAAGGCTTATAAACGATTTTTCTTGAAATTTAGTTAGATATTTCCCGGAAGAACGAAGCTCACGAAACGAGCCTATATGGATTATAGGTATTGACTCGCCTTCTTCAGCACGCGTTTTTGTTCGTTCATTTTTCTGAAAAATAGTGTTTTCTGAGCTTAAAATGAGTAATATCAAGACAATGAACTGAAATTTGGATTTTTCGTGCAAAAACGAATAGGATTATATATTTTTGATCGTTTTCTCGCCATTATTATTGCATATTTTAAAATTCTTGCCTTTCCAGGGTGAAAAAACTCTCGAAAATGAATGAAAATCGCTCAAAATTTAGAAACATAATATTCAAGTAAATATCTGAAACTACATTTCTTTCAATTTTTGATTAATCTCAAAATGGAGGTTCACTCAAATTTTGAGGTAAGCTGGAGGGAGCCAAAAAGCCTCAAAATTTCAAATCTTAATGTCACATAATCGAGTAAGATATGGTCGTCAACATATCACAATTTTAATGTCTCAACTCAATTTGAAGTAATGTTGTGGGGAAAAAAGGATTTTTGAGGTTTATTTTTGAGTTTAAATCGTAAAATGATGTGCCTCTAATAAATTTTTTTCGCAAATCTGATCAGGTACCTAATGAAAGTTAGGCATGCTCTTGAACGAAATTGCCTACATTACTAACAAGGTTTATAGAAAATTTTTCCTGAAATTTAGTTAGTTATTTCCTCGAAAAACTGGCCTCTCGTAGCAAGCACAGATTTCTTGTAGGCATTTACTTGATCTTCTCTTCGCGTATTCTTTAAACCCAGTTCAGATGATATGGAATTATGTACATATTATACCCAGATTTATGAAATAGTGTCCCTGCAACCCACTATACATAGTAGCTCTTCGAATTATTGACTAAAAAGTTCATATTTTTGTGACAGTGTCGAAACAATAATCTAATGTAATATGAAGCATAATACTAGTATTTAGGCAGGAATATCGTATTTTGTGGTTAGCGCCTAGAATAAGAGAGAAAACGCTCATCAACAAAATTTTTTTGGCATTTTAAACATACTTTTCAATGGAGAATATTCATCTCATTTCTCCGTTCTCTTGAAAAAACTTTCATTCAAACAATATTTTTTCTGCATTTGCGTCTTTGAATAAATTTGAAATTGAAAAAAATTATTTTATCACGTAGGTATATGTATGTTTTTATTATAAGCCAAACTACGAATAAAATGTTTTTAATCTCTTTTCCTTTCTTACTACCGCAACCCCATTCACACCCTCAAAAATATCCCTCTACAGAAAGTCAAGTTCCTTCATGCATTACAGTATACAACAATACATACCCATCTTGTTTCACCTTTTCGATGTCATGACTCTAGCGTAACCTATAGGTTTTGTGTAAAACTATGGTGGCTCACAAGTCAGTTGAAAGAAATCTGGAATATATATTCCCCATGTACCCCGCAAAGGGTGGTCCACAAGACCAGTAAGAATAACCTTTGTATTGTGGGCCATGGCCCATAATACTACGTGGCCCACATAACTAGTAAAAAATACCCGTATGGTGGCAGACTTTACCGGAAACGTATACCTATATATATATAGATTTATCTATGGATAAAGTGGCATCATTTTTCGTCGTCTACAGGTAAAGTGGCATCTTTTTTACAAAGTGGCATCTTTTTTTTGATGCCACTTTACCATCACATTGCTCATCGATTCAGTTTTGTGTCATGATGTCACTGGTGTGGTTATTTGGGTGATGCCACTTTACCACTAATATTCTATTTTTCATACAAAAAAATTTTTTTCGATCTACGGTCGTAGTAGCTTCATTTTTTTGATGTTTACAGGTAAAGTGGCATCATTTTAAAAATTTGTTTCTAAGAAAACCTATGATATTATACATTCCGTTCGCTATTGTGGTGTCGTTAATGTGACATTAGATGCACTTCTGAGGAATGTGCAAACTGATGCCACTTTGACCATAGATCACTATATATATATATATATAGATTTATATTTCCGAAAGGTGAGATCCAAAATATACATTTCGTGGAAAGGTGAGCTCCGTTTTGGAAACTTAGCGTGTATATCGAGTTTTTTGACATCAGGATACCATCAGGAATGCATTGCCCAATTTTTGCCCGGATCTCATCTTTCCACTTTTTCGGCCAACATATACGAAGTCAGTTCGACGTTTGTTTTGCAGAGAGCGCTCTACCAGAGTATATCTAAGTGTTACGTTTCGAAACAGATGAGATCCGCGCATTCGGCAACAACGCGGATCTCATCTTTCCGTTCCTTATATTCGGTATTGAATCACGAATACGTTATACTTTAGGCAGCAAGACGTTTTGAAATAAAATCAAATTAAGTGTTTGTTATGAAATCAAAAACAGGTCTATTTTGCACTACCTTAAATTACTTAAAGATAACTCTTCCAGTTAGCAACGAGAAAATAATCGTGTGAAACAAGAGTCCGTTTACCAACTGTAAAATACTTTAAAATAAATTTTAAATCATTTTGTAAAAATTATTTATGTTGTTAAGACACTTTGACAAAATAAGCACTTTAAATATAAAAATAAAACAAGATTCGAGAAAAATTTTGAACTTCCAGCTGACTTCATGGAAAAAAAATCAGAGAGTCTTTAAACTTGAAGGTAATCTTTGAAAAACTAAAAATAAATTGAGATTCGAAAAAAAAAACGCGAACTTTAAGCTGAATCTAAAGGAAAAAGAGAAGCAAAATTCAGGATATTTCAAATTTTGAGGTAATCTCTAAGAAAACTAAAAATAAAATGAGATTCGAGAAAAATGTCAAACCTTGAGGTTAATGCTAAAAATCACCATTTTACGAAAAAAAAAAACAAGAAGAAATTGTAGAAAAATCAAGCTTATGAATAAAAAAATTAGATGCAAAAAAAAAAGAATCTTCTTGAATGGCTAAAATTCACATAAAATTGTTATTTTCAAGAAAAAAAGTTTTTCTTCAGTGTTCAGGGGCGTGCTTACCGTGTAACGACTTAGGATAATATCCTGGGGCCCCGAGAAGTGGGCCCCTTTGGAGTGGGGCCTCTTTTAGTATGATAAGACGAGTAATTAAATCATATAATTCGGTACAAATAAAGGTTAGAAAATATTAAAGAAACTTCAGCAAATTTATCTTTAACACCTAATTAATTCAATTCAACTCAACTATACTTATATTTAATATTGATAGTAGGTAGCTAGGTACCCACTTATATCGCCATATCGGGAAATTTTACTTAATTCATCATCATACATTGACCAACATATTGGGTACAGGATACAAAAATTTTTCAAGGTAATCAGTTTTTCCAGCATCAAACAAACAGCGCAACTGGAAAATATTGCGCCATTATGGAAAATAAGTTGGTAAATGCCAAAAAGTTGTTTTTAATAAAGAAATGAAAAAATTGGAAAAATAAATGCCAAATCTGATCAAACGTAAAGCAGTATGCGATCGTGTATGTAAAATACACTCTTAATTTACCAGCCTATGTTTTCCCTTCAATGTTGATGTATAAGAATAATTAGTCACTTTTCATGATATACTCCAGACAAAATAGGACCGAAAAAGGGTTTACTCGGACTAACTGCCGTGAAAGGTTTTTCTTCATAATTTGGTAGTGGGAGGTGTCCTAAACAACATACTAAAATTCTCACTCTATAGCCCTTGTGCGTCGCGTGCTGGCGCGTGAAATATGTCACGCCGCAGCGTTTCTTTACGTTATCTCCATAAATATGCATTTTTACGCAAAAATAGTTCAGTGAAAAAAGTTCCTTATTGAATTTTACATAAAGTGGACTATTTATTTTTATCCTTAACCCATTATTTCGTCAAAAAAAGATAGCGTCTTTTACACCTATTTTTCAAGCGATCCATCTATACATTGTTTTGCAGCCGTTTTTTGGCGTTATCTTCGCGAATATGCATTTTAAAGCAAAAATAGCTCAAAATAAATACATTTTTTCAATTAAAGACGCAAAGTACACCATAATCACATCGTTTTCGAAGTGCAAAGTATTGTTTTACTGGCGACTTTTGTTTTCGATAATTACAAAAGTCGCCGATAAAACTTGTCGGTAAAACAACATGCCCTTCGAAAACGATGTGGTGATGGTGCTACTTTATGTCTACTATTGAAAAAATAGCATTCGCAACTATTTCCCACTTGCGAGAGCAAAACGATACTTTACTACCTCTCGCTAATCGCTCGGATACCCAAACGAGAGCTTTCCTCCCGATTTAGGAAAAATTTCGTTCACTACACGGGAGGAAAATTGGTTCTATGATTTATCACCCTTCTTTTGCTCTGGTGACAAAGCTCACATTTCTCAAAAATCGTTTTTAGCTCTCTTTTAGTGAAATATACTATTTTCTATAATTGAACCGAACTTTTTTAGAGTACTTTTCACATTAAATTAAGTGCTTATTTTTTCAACACCGATTTTCATTCCTAAATTCATTTTTTTTTTTTTGTACTTAAACAATGTTAATTGGAAACGTATAATATTGCAGGCTATGAACTTGAAAATTGAAATTTACGAAAAAAAAAAAAAAAAAAAACTGAAAACTGATTCTCTCTACTGTACGAGCTCAATTAAAGCTTTTTTAGACGTAAGAAGCAAAATGTGCTCGACAATAGTTCTTAAGTCTAAGCTTTTCGATACTACAACATCTGTACAAAGTCATTTTGAAGCAAAAGTGTGACATTTTGGAAAAGTGCGAGGTAAAATTGAGCATGTGATGTGCAATAAAGAAATGAGGTTAAGGGCAGAAAACTCGTTTTTGAGTTAATGGTGGCTTTGGGTACTTTTGGTCATTAAAAAACATTGAGACTGGTTTTAGACACCCAGGAGGCTTGCACCACCCTTAAAAATGTAATGTGAAAAACTAATTTTTTTTTTCTAGCAGTCGGTCTTTTTTGAAATGACAAAATGAGGTTAAGGTCACAGTGGAATCGCTAAATGAGATTAAGAAAACAACATTTTTTATTTCATTTTCCACCAAGTTTCATGAAGTTACAAGGTATACGTACGTTCAGTCGTTCAGTGTTACGCGAAAAAATGTAAAAAAATTGTCACCAAAAAGTACGTAGTCAAACTTCAAACCTTATTTTCCAGAAAAGTGATTTTTGCCCTTAACCTCATTTTCTTATTCCACATCACATATTATCCCTCTTGAGTTCGAAATAGTTTAAATTAGGCCCATATGAGTCACATAACCAATGAATTACCCATTTTGTCGTTCTATTTCAAAAATAATAAAAAATCTTAATTCTTGAAAAAAATGTTAAGAAAAGATTGCCTCTCAAATTTTGAAAACATTGGCAGCTATAATTTACTTAGTCTTTGAATGGCAAAACTAACTTGAAGCAAGGGATAAATTTCCAATTCACAAAAAATTTGGATTTTTTTTTCAATTTGAAAATTTTCCAAATTCTTGACTTCATTTTGAGGCATCTAAAAATTTAATTGCGTTGACGAAATTTCAATGTCGTCGTTTTAAGGTCATTTGTCACTACCTACTGTAATATTACCGTCTTCCCTTTTTCAAAAAACTGAAATTTAGATTTATGATTGGTGAATTGGATAGACTTCTGTTTATCAATTGAAGTGAATTCGAATATGAGTCATGTTGTTCTAGATTGTAGAATGTATAAAGCAAGCTCACATTTTCGTCGTAAAACAGCTGTGTAGTAGAAATGGGTTGTGTGATTGGTAGGTCTAAAAGATGTTATCTTTTTGTAACTCAATATGAGGAGGTTGTCCATCTTATGTCAAATTTATTGAGAAATTTTTTTTATCTGAGCTATTCTTGCTTTAGAATGCATATTCGCGAATATGACGCCAAAAAACGGCTGCAAAACAACGTATAGATGGGTCGCGTGAAAAATAGGTGTAAAAGACGCTATAACGGGTTAAGAATAAAAATAAATCATCCACTTTATGTAAAATCCAATAAGGAACATTTTTTCACTGAACTATTTTTGCGTAAAAATGTATATTTATGGAGATAACGTAAAAAAAACGCTGCGACGTGACATATTTCACGCGCTAGCACGCGAAGCACAAGGGCTACAGAGTGAGACTTTTAGTATGTTGTTTAAAACACCTCCTACTACCAAATTATGAAGAAAAACTTTTTACGGCAATTAGTCCGAATAAAAGTTCTAATTCGATTAGACTAATAACATAAATAATATTTATGAAAAAAAATTTGGATCAATAAATTTCTAAAAAATTGTCAGCTATTTTTTTTATTTTGGCAATTTGGACATAATCTCTAAAGTTGAGTGAAAATTAATATTATCCCTATCAAAATTAAAAAAATTAAAAATTTTTAATTTTATAAATGTCTATATCAAAATTTTTTGCTTCTTTGGATAGGTTTCCAATCAACTCAAAAAAAGTTAAAAATTATAACGAGGGGGGCCCTACCGACTCTCGGGGCCTTTTCCAAGATATTTATCCTGAGGCCCCCAAATGGCTGAGCACTCCCCTGTCAGTGTTGTTTTACGTATTTACCTAATTTTAAAAACTTTTGACACAAAAACACTTTATTTTTAAATATCGATACTGTATTATTGCACTGAAAAGGTCTGTTTGCCGAAAACGCGTTATGTATCGATATTTAAAAATGAAGTTTTTTTGTGTCGAAAGCTTTAAAATTAAAAACTGTTATTATTTGCGAGAGCACGTGCTCACTTTGCCGGAAAAAATTAACAACCAGGGAGAAAAACTAGAAAAAAATTAAATATCAAGTTTTAAATATATAAAGCGAATACACATTTATACTGTCCCTTAAGGTAGCACCATATTTCAAGATGTCGAATTTTCATGCTCACTCCCCCTCAAGTTATTCATTTTGGACTCAAAATAAACCTTTAAAAATTTCATAACTTAAGAATAATATTAACACGTGTCGAGCGGAGCTTGAAGTTTTCCCATTTGTATTTATGCTTTTCTAAAGTCTCAAAAATTACTCACTATTAGCTGTTTTTCTTGACATAATTTACGCTATAAATCCTGAAATAAAAGCTGCAATTGTTCTAAAATGCCCATTTATTCCCTGAGGGGAGAGAGGTATTTCCTCAAAATTTGCAAAAATGTATAGAATTATAATTCTGGGAAAACTGCCATGCTATACAAATTTTAAAGAATTTACTTTACGAACAAAGTTTAACTTTTGTGTTTTATTTTTTAATTATTTTATTTTAAAAACTTTACTTTACTTTTTTCCATTAACTTGCCGTATTCTGCAACGAAGGCCAGAGGCGGTGTTTAGATTTTGGATAGGAGGTTGGTAGCTTTAAGGAATTTAAACAGGTTTTCTATTGTTGTTGGGTTGTTTAGGTAGCTGATTTGTTATATTTTTTTCGATAACTTCATATAGAATTCTTTTCAGAAAAATCAAAATTTTATTATATATTTCATTTTGATACACCTACTTGACCAAAAAAAAAAATTGAGGTGTGAATTCCATTTCTATATAACTTCAATATCTGAATCAGAGAACCTCTTCCTACTGTCTTAGATTATTTGAAAATGAAAAAAAAGTGAGCAGCCATGCCGCATCACTGGAGCTCACTTTTTAATCGGGGCTTGATTATATTTGGAGGTAATATTGTCAAGTGAACTTCTCAAACTTATAGCCCATATTCATCACCCCTTATCCGTACTAAAAACACCGAGAAGTTTAATCTGAAATATGTAGAATTTTTTGTCCTCCAAAATTGGAAAAGTTCATACTTTTCAGTTGCTTAAAGCTTCTCAAGCTTGACTCAATTTTGGACATACGCTATTTGGGATCCATTTACAATCGATTTCAACTTAAATTCAAGGGGCTCATATTTTGACACCAATCAAATCTACACACAAGGATTGACCCTTCTAGGTTAATTTGATGAGGAAATATGCGAGATTCATGAAATATCACATTGTGATTTCCCCTCCAAAAGCCGTTTATTTTCGTTTTTTCGTTTACTCCCACAAAATGTTGAGGACAACCACCCTCCTCATTCCGCTTCAAAATCACATGTGAAATTAGCATACAGCATACTTCTCATCGTTATTAATCATTCAAATTCATATTTTTCAAATCCTCGTTTTTTGAGACTCCTTAAGCTCTATTCAAATTTTGATAATCCGCCATTCTGGATTGATTTTGACCCTAATACAAAAGGTCATAGTGCCAAACTAACCCCACACACAATATTTGACCTCTTTAACTTGATTTGGTAGGGAGATATGGAAGATTCAAGAAATTTCATAACTCAAAACTTCCTCAAAAAGCTGTTTTTTGCCCTAGATCCCCTCAAAATATACTTAAGAGGCTGAAATTTGGATATGTTAAAGTCCGCAACTTACTTTTTCGTCTGAAAAAGAAACGAAAATTTTAAGGAATTTGCCCTCTCTCCAGCTCCTCTCAAAATTTGTGAACCATTATTTTGAGGTTATTAAAAAAAATGATATTTGAGAAACTCCATAAAATGGCTCTAACCGTATTTTTAGCAAAATTCATGTAAATCACTTTCTGTGCACTTCTCCACTTTCCTCCCTACGTCTTTCATCAAATCCATGTTTTATACATGTATAGTTTATTCAATTTTACAAAAGTAGGCTGCATCGAAATTCACTTCTCACAATGAACGCATAAAAATTTTTCACATGTTCATCAAAATGCAATAATCGCTCAAAAAATAGAAAAAAAAATAGATATTTAATACGTAAATACTTGCTAGCCTACTGTCCACATGAACATTTGTCTCAAATAAAGTATACTTTATTAGATTTGAATAAAATAAAAAAAATACACGAAATTACCATACAATATTTATGGCAACGTTGCTGGATCTCGACTTATCGAAACGTTATCGTCAAAAATGGTTGTATATGTGTATAAGATCTCAGCTTTCCATACTTTACTTACGGATCTCACCTTGTTCAAAACTTCTCAAATAATTTATTTTAAGAATTTGTTACCCCTCTATGGTGGTTATGTATCAGATGCTATAAATAAGCAATTACCCTTCCTATATATTCCATAATTTGTAAATTTTGAGTCGGATCTCAGGTTGCCCAGTTTTTAATCGGATCTCACCTTGATAGATTTACGTATATATATATATATATATATATATATATATACCAAAAAGTTGGACATTTGCCAGATGATTACAAATGGTCTGAAACGCAAAGATTTGAAGACCCCACCCTCCCCCGACCTTCCCTTCCCAAATCAGGTAGGCTGTAATAGCTATCGTTTTGTTAAAAACTCAGCTAAAAAGTATTATTTATTGGTGTAAAAAATAAATTTTGTATAATTTGCCAGATGGCTATAAAGAAAAAGACTACACCTAAAGAGCATACTTGCTATAAAAATTGGGATAATTCAAAATCATCAGCAGCCATGGAAGCTGCAGCCATCACTGAAGGGTTCGGTAGTAGTGAAGAAGTATTTGGCATTAGATATAATAAACTAATTGCTGATGGCGATAGCAATGTTTTCAGTAGTATCTTAAAGGCAAATCCGTATAAAAATAAAACCAAAATTGTAAAAATTGAATGTATAAATCATTCACTTAGAAACTATTGCAAAAGACTGCAGTTAGTATCCCTTAATTGGCACACATGTGTGAATTTCACCCATCGGTAATACAAACTCGCTGCGCTCCGGCGTAACCGGTTGCTCATCCCTGTGCACCCTTCATAGTTGAACTTTGCCACAATTTCTTCAATTTGGGAATCTGTGTCAGTTGCATACATCAATTTTTGAAGGGGCAGATTTACTTCTGAATTTTTATGTAAATTATTCATTGCATTTTTTAGGTCGCAAAAATTGAAAATAAAACCATGCTATGTTGTAGTTCGAACGATTTGCAAGAAAAAACATAGAAGAACAAATTGCCTATCTTCAATATTGAAGGAGCAAGAAATTTTCAAAAATTGTTCTATTCTATCCTATGTATGCTGCCCCTTCAATTTTGATATTATGCAATTTTTTTTGTAATGAAATTCTGCATTTCAGCGAGCACAATAACATATTATATTTCAATTTCTTGAGTGACTCAGCACAATTTTTATTTTCTAATTTAAATTACTTTTATGTGTGCCATTAGAGGGTTAGGAAAAAGTAGTTCGAATAATAAGTTTATTATTGAAATGAAGCAACTTTTATTGAAAAACGTGGGAAAACTACGTTCTGGTATAATGAAGGCAATTCAATATCATAATAAAAGATGAATTAATAAAAAAAATGTTGAATTATTGAAATCTGACATTTGGAATGCACCTTACCACACCCTAGGTAGCCATGCAAAGTGCGCAAAGTATTTCTGTTCAGGAAAACTTAAAAAGCAAGAAAAAAACAAAGTCCCACTTATGATAAAATTCTAAATCTCTGCCTCCTTCCTGTGACCTCTGCTCATGTCCTGTCACAGTCCAACACTTCCTCGTTGAATGTCCTAAATTCGCATCCCAGCGTTCTCTTCTGTCTTTACCACCTACTCTGCACCAACTTCTTGCTGACGATGAGTCAACCATCACAAATCTCATGAAGTTTCTCGGACTCTCAGGCATCTTTCCTCAAATCAAACCAGTAAAGTCCTTACCGTGCCTCTGGCCATAGCAGCAGTATAGGGCACGTTAATTAAACAAGTAAACAAGTAAGTAAAATCTAAAATTTTCGCTGAACAGTTTAGTATATAATTATACAAACAATGCAGTAGAAAACTATAACAGTATCGTAAACATGTTAATGGGCTCAAAACGAGTAAACTTGACTTCTAGAGGAAGTTATTTGTATCGAAATCATGCTGCCACTATTACATGTAATACTGGTTTACCCTATTATACTACGCATAAACTCATCTTTGAAAAATCCCCCGCAATTTTATCAAAGAAGATGGATATTAATGTTTTGAAAACAATCAGAGATAAGGCTAACCGAAGAAAAAATGACTCTTATATTAGGAGGACATTATTTCAAACTAATACCAGCGATAAGTTTTATGGGGAAAAAAGTTGAAAAACCTGATATTGAAAAAGATATTTATGACCAACGTGTTGATGAATTCATGGAAAAGCTTTATGAAAATGCCAAAGATAGAAAAAAAATTCAGGAAAGAACGAAAACGCAAACCCATAGTAAAGAATGGGTAGATTTGAGAAAAAATTTATTAATTGCTTCAAAATTTAATTATGTAAATTCGGTTAAAATACTGAAATCATTTTTATTGGTTGTTTAATAGATGAATACAAGATGAATTCGGTTAAAAATCCAAAGAAATAAAATGTGTCCCCCTATCAGGTATTTTATATACTACTGAAAGGTGGGTTGAAGTGCACTAACGAGATGCAATTCGACAGCGCCATCACGTATTCGAAATTTGAAGCGAGCTTATATGTAGTACATACCTCCCACTCCGCCCATCTTGCTTCGAAATGGGAGAGTGTTCTAATGACGAATGAGCCTATTTTAGCGCCCAAATACGAATAGATGGGGCTATATATCCGCACCATATTTTTTCAAAGTTACGGATGGGGTAGATGTTCAATAATGAAACGCTTAGCTGTATGAACAATTTTAATAATACGGTATTGTATCAATGAGTGAATGTAACATACCAATGTAACTTTCAAAAATTGAACGTTGAACTTCCCATATGAAACGCTCAATTACTACAACTCAAAAAATGCATATTATTGATCTACACTTCAAGAATCAAAAAAACAGAAAAAAAGAAAGAAAGAAAGAAAAAGATCAAATACTATATTACAATATTTATTTTTGTAATTGAGGGGTACACGCTACATAACTGTCCTGAATATTAAGAACTTCAAAAAATCAGCCTAAACCTGCAACATATCATTTTGTAGGTACTAGGCAGCGCTGGTTAAAATGATCTTATTCTTCAACCAAGACACAAGACAATTGTGATGCCCCTCAGCCCAACCTTTTCTTTCGGTGGGGGAGGGGGGATTTCTTCTATCGCACACGACACTACTTGACTAGGAACTGCCTGCGGCATTACAGCCAGGTAGGGGCACCTTGGCGATTTTCCTATATGTTCCCTGGGAGTTTTCCCCCGATTTACTGGCTTGCACACCAGGAGCCCTCCTCATTGAATATTCAGCTATCGCTTCATCCTTTGTTTCTGTTCACCAAATTCACCGCTGGTAGGTTTCAGCGCCAATCGCTACCTTCGACCTTATCTGCGCTGCGCACGTATCTTCTTGGTGGGCTGATACCCACCAACTCCTAGACACAGAATTCTCGAAGTTAAGACGATTTGAAAAATGACACAAGCAAAAACGCATCCTCACACCATGACAGCTATGACGACACTCATGAGAAATATTTTCCAAAAATTGTGAAGATGATGAAATCCACACTTTTCATTTTTGAAGACATAATAAAAAGTCGCAAGGTTTGGAAGCTAAATTATTGGTTTCATCTAAAATTCACACGAAACTGTTATTTTTTGTTTACTTTGAATACGTTTGTTCAAACAGCGAGTACTGGAAAATCCATTCGATACGCGCTATAGTTATTATTTTGAAAAATATGGCTTAATTCATTCGAATTATTCTATTGTATTTACATTGACGTTTATATAAGGCAAAAGACTGTTGTATTTGGTAAACACGCCGGTGTGCTACAACGATTTTAATATGTAATTCAACACTACATCTATATTTTTGAAACAATGATGCTCGTCAGTCCAACTCCCAGAAGTTATAGCAATCAAAGATTTGGTAAAGATTTATTGTTTACCATAATTTTTGTTACATTTCAAGGACAATATAACCGTCACGTAGTAATTAACTTTTTACACATCGTGGCTCAAGCTACGGAGTACCCAAACAAATATCTACCAGTACTCGAATTCCTTCGTCGATTAAATCAGTTCAGGTCATTTACTTATCTGATTTCGTAATATTTGTTTTTTTCCTCATTGATCGACTAATCAATCTGTTATGTTTGAAGTTTGAACATCGTAAGATGATTTTTAATTACCTGATTGCACCGATATCTCGTACCGTAAATATGGTCGAGGATGATTACCAAAGTATAAGAGTTCGTCGTCTCTATTAAACTGGTCACAGATACTCGTACAGTCGTGTTTATTTACTGAGGAATTTTCAAGTTCAGCATTAATTATATTTTGAGTGAAAAATGTCCATTTTTTTTCCATTAATTTTCGTCGCTATCACAAATATTTCACGGGTAAGCATTTAATTTTTTCGGCAAATTATAAGTAAACTTTTAATCGATATTTATTTCTCGATGAAGGTGCTGTCGAGCGTAGTGATGATGATGCCGCAAAATACCAATCACAAATCGTTTCCAGAATCATCGGTCGACGAAAAGCACCTTCCTCACCCTTATAATATTTCTTGGCCAATTATAGGCGTTTCTAGATACAAATTCTACGAGAGTAATTCCACTTCTGGATGGTCTTCGGCATGGTGAGTCTTTATTTTTCGTCATATTTCTCCCGCCTACTTGTTTTTAAAGGGAGGCATTTTTAAAGAGATACTTCAAAAATAGTTATCAAGTGATTCCATTAGATAACATACAACAAAAACTATAAGTAACTATGCTCCATTCTTATTTTTAGTACTCTCAGGGTTTTTAGGAATAGCTACGTAAAAATCAGTAAAATATAAAAACCTTCATGAATGACATTTTAATATGATTCCACGACATTCTTTTAAGTGAGCTGATATCAACACAATAGTCCTCATTCAGCCAATGGCATAGAGTTCTTCTAAGTCACATTGATAGCCTACAAGGGGGCATCGTAGTTTATCGTTATCATTAAGTCATTGAGATGTAAAGATTCTCAAGCGGTCTCATCATTTATTAAATTCATTCGATAATTTTTTTCAAACAACACTGCACTGTGTTGACCGGGTAACGGGCATCACTTGCAATCGTACGATTCAGGAGGTCGTGAATGTGCCAAATATTGTTTTTAAACCATCTCCATCTATCCACAAAGCATTCATAATAAGGAATACGCAATCAATTAAAACTGAATAATGCACGATAGCAGGTAAAAATGAGATGAAGACGAAATTTCAAAAATATTTAACTCTCAAAAACGTGGAATCCGAAATCATAAAGCAAAAATAACTACATAAGAATTTGAAAACTTTCGGGTGTATGATTTAATACCTCGACTCTGATCTAAGAAGAACGAGCAAGAGTAAAGCAAATGAACAACAGTATAATTAACATTAAAAGAATAAACGCACGACAAATTAATACGCTATACTTGTTGAAATATTTTATCAGCAATAGATAACTTAATTTAGCTGGCATGAATGCAAACGATGGGTGTGAAAGAAACTGTAAAATGTAAGCCAAAAAGTTGATGATGTTCAAATAAGGCAATATTAAAAACTAATTTTTTATGAAATTAATTAATTTAATTTCAACAAAAGAAAAAACAATTTAAAATAAATTGAAATACCTTCTTTTTTTTAATCCGTCAAAAATAATAATAAATGTGAGTAAAAAAATCAATTACAATGATTAATTTTTTCTTGTTCGAAGGAAATATCAGTGCAAGCACGCGACGGTATTTGCCCATCAAGGAGGACGAGAAACTATGGAAGATAGATTCGTCATGGACGAAAATATCAATAATACAGGAATATCCCTTTATGCTGTGTTCGATGGTTACAATGGCACTGTACGAAAATTTGAGTTATATTTTGTTAGGATGCAAAGATTTCTACTCCATCGCGAAGTTTACAATTACTACACTTCATTGTTTCAAACCAGACTCCATTGATTTTTTTCCGTTTAAACGTATGGTTTATCACATCAAGGAAAATTTTCAGTCTAAATCTATACACGAGGTGAATCACTCAATATGAGCCCATCATACCATACGTATGTACATTTGCTCAAGTAACATTCATGTATGACAGTCTGTCTATCCTACTTGTTGGAGGAGATGGGATATAAAGGTAGAATTCTTATTTTATAGTCCAATGTTGATGAAAATATGTTGCTTGTACTTGATTGTAGGACATGTAATTACGGAATAGTACAGAGACCAAAAAAAAAATGTAAGCAGCCATGCCGCATTACTGGAGCTGAGTTTTTAACTGGAGCTTGTTTTGATTTAGTAATAACCTTGCTTAACCGTTCATGACTACAGGCCACACCCAATACGAAGTCTGAAAACATCCACCTTATCCTTTCCAAAAACGCTTAAGATGTTGAATTTGGCACAAATGTAGAATTTCTTGCCATGAAATAATTATGTGAACACATATTTCTCAAATTATAACTATTTGAGGGTCCTCAAATTATCTTCAAATCTTGATAATCAGCCATTTCGAATCCATTTTGACTCAAATTTAAGAGGTCATTTTCTAGTCACTAACTAATCCTACACACAAAGTTTGATCATTCAAGGCCGATTTGGTGATGAGATATGGAAGATTCATGAAATTTCCTGCAGCAAGTTCTCCTCCAAAAGCCGTTTTTTACTTAAACTCCCCTCCAAAATCACTGAGGAAACTAAAATCAAAATAAGTTTGTCGCTTGGGCTCATTTTATCATATGATACAGCAATAAAAAATTTTCGACCTCTCCTGTACCCCCACCACTATTTTAGGCTGATAACCCCGCCTTCCCCCTCCAACATCATGTATGAAAGTGAATTGGGGATAAAGTATACATTTTATCCCTAATAACCATATGAATTCATATTAATTACATTTTTACCAACTTGAGGCTCCTCAAGCTCTACTCAAATTTTGATAATGCGCCATTTTGAATCCATTTTGATCCAAATTCAAGAGGTCATATTCTGATCACCAACTAACCTCACACACAAAATTTGACCCCCTTTAACTTGATTTGGTGAGGAGATAAGGAAGATTCAAGAAATTTCACAACTCAAAACTTCCTCAAAAAGCCATTTTTTGATCTAACTCCTCTGCACTTAGGAAGCTAAAACTTGGATATGTTAGTGTCCGTAACTCACTCTTTCATATGAGATCAAAAATGAAAAATTTGAGGTATTCACCCCCTTCTCCAGCCCCCCTCAAAATTTGATTGATCCCCATTTTGAAATTTTTCGAAAAAACAAAAAAGCACTTCTGTGCATTTTTAAGAAGAGTTTCTCATCGAATTTTGAGCGAATTTTATCCACACCCACCTGAGCAAGGAGAGTGACACAAAAATGAAATTTCCTCAAAAACAGGTTTTTGCTCTAACTCTCCTCAAAATGCATTTAGGAAGCTGAAAGTGGATATGTTGGTGTCCATACGTATATATCAAAAAGTTAGACATTTGCCAGATGATTACAAATGGTCTGAAACGCAAAGATTTGAAGACCCCCCCTCCCTTTCAAAATTAGGTAGGCTGTAAATAGCTGTCGTTTTGTAGTTAAAAACTCAGCTAAAAAAGACTGATGAGGAGGTTTGCTGTAAGAAACGATGAAGGAAATGTTCATTTTCCATATTTGTTGCAGCCAACTTGGGGAAGTGCTGCATTGGGTCAATGTTTTCATATGTTTGTATATATATATAGATATAGTTTTGTACATTATTGCACCCAACATGGTCTTTCAAGTACTGTCGCACCCAAAGTTGGCGATCTTACACCAGTTGTAAGTGCTATAACATTTTCTTATGGAAGTACGCTCGAATGATTGGTAAGAGTGTATAGGCGAGTGGTTATCAACATACGTTACTGCACCTTTTTCGGGCGCAATAATGTAGTTGTTTATATGGGTGATTGCAATAACTATCACTATATATACGTATATGAAGTGCAACAAGTTACACTTCAAGACAAAGATTACACCATCCATGGTTATACCCTGGGTGAATGCTCGCTAGAGAGCTCCAAATGTCCAAAAAAAAAGCGTAAAACAATATATTGGTAAACTGGAAAGTTTTTTCAGATTTGTTTCTATTCATGTCAGTTTAATATTGTATTTCTTCGAAGTAAATATGGTCAAGCATTTGTGTTGGTCTATAAAAAAATTTTCAAAGCGTAAGGTCAATGTAGAATTTTTCCAAATTATTCGCAAAAAGTATAAAAAATGACTAGGTGATTTTCTTACAATTTTTCAAACTTTCTTCATTCTTTCTCTCTACCTAGGCACCACTCGCTACCACTGCTACCGATCACGTCATTTGTTCTACATTTAAACGTAAACCGAATATTTTTATTGGTCTAGGAGCATTAAATAGAAATGTTTAGAGTCGATTGATGGGTGGAGGGGGGATATTTTTCATACTTTTGTACCTGGGTTCCTTCAGCAAGTGAATACGTAACTATTATACATGAAAGTCGCATGGGTAATCTTACTTGCGATGCGAAGAAGCTCATTTTACAACAAGACACCTTATATTTGCGTAGGAAATAGAGGATATTTTGGCTTTGCGGGTTTCACGATTTATTTCGATATTAACAGTCATAAAATTTCCAAATTATTAAAAAAAAAGAAATCATTTCATCCCAGGAAACATTAATCATGAAGCCACAAGTAAGTTCACAATCAAAAAACACATGTCTTACAGTTTTCAGTAGACTATTTGGCTTATAACTTAATGGATACGTTGAAAAATAAAATACTCGACATAAAGAAGAACGTTCGAGATGAAAATTCCAAAAAATATCTCCACATCAACGGAAGTATAAATTACAGGAAGCTCTTACACGACGAAATCTTAGCAGCTGATAAAAAATTGTTGAAAAAGTTGAACGAAACCAAACACATCGATCCTGGATGCGGTAAGAACTTACTTTATGCACACCATACCCTAAATATTGAAATAACCACTGACTATGTAATACACCCTAGGTTGTACAGCATTAGTAGCGGTAATAGACCACGATCAGCTATACATCGCCAACGTCGGTGAATCTCGCGCAGTAATATGTAATAACGAAGGCAACGCTACTCGTTTAACTGTAGATCATAACTTCGAAAGTGTAAGTATGCAGTACACAATATCCTCTTTATCCACCTATTTCACAGTACATGAATGATATGTTCTTCATTTCAGCCCCAAGAAATACAACGACTTGTGAAGGAAGGCGCAGACGTATACTACGCGCAAGGATGGTCATCCACATCACGAGTTCTAGGTGACATAACGCACAAAGGAAAAGACCATGTAATACCAGATCCTGATGTATTCATATATGACTTATCCAACTCCAACTCCAAGTTTGTAGTACTAGCCAGTGATGGTATATGGGATTGTGTGGCTCCATCTTGCCACATTAAGTCCGTCGAGCAAAAAGTTATTTCGTGTTTGAACCAAAACCTCGACAAAAATTTATTCGAAGCTATGATCAACTCCACATTGTATACGTATGGACAACGTTTCAGCGATGATAATCGTACTTTTATGGTCGTTAGAACAGGTCGTAGTTGAGAAAATTTCAGTTTGTAATACATTTGTGAATTACGCATAAATATTTGGTTTTGATACAGTACGAAACTAAAACCTCAAAGCAATGGTACACGGATATTTGGATACGGCTCTGGGGATCTTAATTTGTTTATGGCTTTGCAGCAAAATTAACTCTCCAAATTATTCAGGGCTGCAAAACCAAGATTGGAACTGGAACCATAAGATAAAGAAAACCCTAAAAGGATTCAAAAATTCAAGCCTCAAGTGAAGCCAGAACCAAAACAAAAATGAACCTGGAACCAGAATAGATACTATCCTCAGTAGCAGAAGATTGCTTGAAACGACGTTAAAAACATACCGAAAATTTATCACATCAATTAAGAAAGAAGATTGGGACAGATTACTATTTTCTGAAAAGTGGGTTCACGTTCCAAAATATGTAGGAAATAATTCTGGCAAAAAATTGAATGAGCCTGTTATCAAAATGTTTAGAAGGGTTAGAAGTTGTAACTTACATTGAAAAGAGCGAATTATTATATGAATTTTATTCAGCACTCTTCGACGCGATCCATAATTATTACTTATCAGATAAAGAGTGTAACGCAGATTACTTAACCTTTAGCCGTCCATAAGAGCGTATTGTGTTGTTGCAGTCACAAACCCACAACCACAACTGGAACTACAACCTTAAACTCAGAACTACAATTAGAACAACGCTGTTTTGAGTTTACAGCCTTAGCAAAATTTGATGACAATTGATTTTACTTTTCGAATTTAACGACCAAGTTTCATATAAAAATTGCAAATAAATTCCAACTGATTCCTTACATAAAAACAAGCAATGGAATTTCGATAGCACATTTTTTCGAGAACCACTTCATGTCACCTAGTAGCCTTTTGCTTATGACTTTAAACTAATATGTTAAGGTTTTAAATAAATGTTGTAATTTTACATTTTTTCTCGATTAATTACTTTTAATTACCTGTAAATAATTATATTAATTTTAAAAATAAATAAATTTTTTTACATAATTTTTCAAAAAGTGTTATTTTATCCATTTTTATTCTCAGCAGAGTTTTTAATTAAAAATAATAGCTATTACAACCTACCTCCATGAGGAAAGAAAGGTAGAGGTCTTTAAATCTTTGCTATTCATACTATTTCTAACCATAAGACAAATCTTTATACGAATTTTTCAATGCCAAAGTGATTGTAAGGAACACCATAAAATAAAATTAACAACTTTTTTATTTTTTATACTAAATTAGAAGGGAGTCGCTATGAGTAGCAATAATCATTTGTACAGTGACCATTTAAATTTTTCCATCATAATCTGAATTAATCTGTTGGAACTCTTACTATTGGCAATTTATGGCTGTATAAGCTACCGCTTCATATTAAAAACCTAGGTAAAAGGATAGAAAAGAATACTGATGATTTCAACCTCTATTCATAATATTAATTCCCAAAAATCATACCATACTGAAGTTCGAAAGAATTCCTACTCCAGCTAAAATAGCTATTCGTTACTACATTCCATTACTTGAATTCTTTGATAAATGCCAATACGGGAACATAATTCAACAATTATCAAAATTATTAAAGAAATTTTACAAACGCCATCTCTCCCACTTGCGAGGCACTAGTATATAGAAGTTTATTTAGATTTGGCTTTTCACCATAATCATGATAAGAGCACTGATCTTTATCACACAACCATTTCATTTCCTTCAAGATAAATATAAATCAATAATCTCACGATAAATTCTCAACTCATAGCTTACGACCATGTAATCGCATCAGTATTTCCGTGCTGTCCAAATATTCTGAAATTCTAGTCTCATTATGTCAAACCCTACAGAAATTATAATCACCTTATTATTCGTAATATTTACCGATATATCCCAGGTAATCATTTTTGCCATTAACGAAAAATTAGATGAAACAATTCAACTTCTATTCAATTCATAACGATTTAGGTGTTCGGTGTAGTGATGATGGCGCCTCAAACTACCCAAATAAACCCGAACGTGTCGAAAGAAGAACAATACTATGACGAAACATTGCTCCCGTATCCTTATAATATTTCGTCGCCAATTACGAACGTCCTCAAGTACAAATTCTACGACGTTAATTCGACCACGGAATGGATTAACGCTTGGTATGTCTCACTAGACCGAACTTGCCTGTAATTTATTTATCGCAAATTAACGCAAATTTATTCTAATTTCTCAAGGAAATACGAAAATGAAAATGTAACCGTATTCGCAACACAAGGATGGGATTTAAGCATGGGGAACAGATTTGTCATCGAAGAAGACATTCAAGACACCGGCATAACTCTATACGCTGTATTCGATGGCTATGGGGGCAACGTAATGACACCATAGTCCACTAAATACCATTTACTTTCAGTCACCACTCACAAAATGTACCTTCTTTGTTAGTTCACTGTCGACTATTTGGCTTACAAAATGTTAGATAAGCTACGAACGAAAATCGCCGATATTAAAAAAGGCAATCTTGACGAAAATCTACGCGAATACGCGTACGATAACGGAACCATCAACTATCACAGACTGCTCTACGACGAAATCGTGCTAACTGATAGAAATTTGGATAAGCCGAGGAGAGTAAAAGAAATTTTGGGACAACCTTTCGAATACAACGAAAGCGGCAAGTTTCGATAACTTACATCCACCACAAAGACATATAATGTATAATTTAGAATTTCGTTTATATTACAGGCAGTACTGTTCTTATAGCCATAATAGAAGGTAATCGGCTAATCTTAGCCAACACTGGTAATTCGCGGGCTGTTATGTGCGATATGGAAGGCCAAGCGTATTCTTTAAATAAAGCGCATACTTTCTTTGGTAATGTATGTATCACTACGTCGAATTAGCTCTTTATAACGTTTCAATATCATAGACATGATGGAAAAACAGACCAACTTCATCATAAGAAATTAAAATACCTACTAGAAGTTGAAATTCAACTTCCTCCCATGAGTACCTAGTGCTGTGTAAGTGCTGACCGTGACCATATACAAGATGAATAGCAATTGATTTTTGAGCAAGTCGAAAAAGCATCACATGATCATGTAACACTCATTACAGACAACAAAAAAAACGATGCATTAAAATTTTACAAATTTTGAAGGAAGGGAGTTGAGCTAATTTAAAAATTTTTAAATTTCATAACAAACACCAATCGTCTATCTCTCGATTTGAAGGAGTTGCACTACACTAAAATTCAAAATTCATACCAGTTTCTTCAATTTTGTTGACATGGGAACATTTCATATGAAATCTGGTTGCTACAAATGTTGACTGAAATATGATTTGGTGATGAAATTTTCTAAGGACTGGATACTTTTTTTTACAAAAATTTTAATATTTTCACAAAAAAAAAAGAATTTCGAAACTTGCATAAAGAATACAACAAAAAAAAAACATAAGCAGCCATGCCACATTACTGGAGCTTGTTTTGATTTACTAATAACCTTGCTTAACAGTTCATTACCACAGGCCACACCCAATACCAAGTCTGAAAACCCCTACCCTATCCTTTCCAAAAAACACTTAAGAAGTTGAATTTGGCACAAATGTAGTATTTCTTGCCATGAAATAATCATGCGAACACATATTTCTCAAATTATAACTATTTGAGGGACCTCAAATTATCTTCAAATCTTGATAATCCGCCATTTTGGATCCATTTTGACTCAAAATTTAAATGGTTATATTCTGGTCACAAACTAATCCTACACACAAAGTTTGACCATTCTAGGCCGATTTGGTGATGAGACATGGAAGATTCATGAAATTTCCTGCAGCAATTTCCCCTCCAAAAGCCGTTTTTTGCTCTAACTCCCCTCCAAAATCACTGAGGAAGCTAAAATCAAAATACGTTTGTCACTTGGGCTCATTTTATCATATGACACAGCAATAAAAAATTTTCGACCCCTCCTGTACCCCCACCACTATTTTAGGTTGATAACCCCGCCTTCCCCCTCCAACATCATGTATGGAAGTGAATTCGGGATATAGTATACAACTTATCCCCAATAACCATATGAATTCATATTAATTACATTTTTACCAACTTGAGGCTCCTCAAGCTCTACTCAAAATTTTGATAATCCGCCATTTTGAATCCATTTTGATCCAAATTCAAGAGGTCATATTGTGGTCACCAACTAACCTCACACACAAAATTTGACCTCTTTAACTTGATTTGGTGGGGAGATATGGAAGATTCAAGAAATTTCATGACTCAAAACTTCCTCAAAAAGCCGTTTTTTGATCTAACTCCTCTCAATATGCACTTAAGAAGCTGAAATTTGGATATGTTAGTATCCGTGACTCACTCTTTCATATGAAATCAAAAACGAAAAATTTGAGCTATTTGCCCTTCTCCAGCCCCCTCAAAATTTGAGTGATCCGCCATTTTGAAATTTTCGAAAAAACAAAAAAACATTTGCGCATTTTCAAGAAGAGTTCCTCACCAAATTTTGAGCGAATTTTATGAATACTCGCCGGCGCTACGCGTGGGGGAAAAAAATATATATATCAAAAAGTTGGACATTTGCCAGATGATTACAAATGGTCTGAAACGCAAAGATTTGAAGACCCCACCCTCCCCCGACCTTCCCTTCCCAAATCAGGTAGGCTGTAATAGCTATCGTTTTGTTAAAAACTCAGCTAAAAACTCCAGAGTAAAAATGCTCCATCAGTGAAATTTAAAAATGCCCAAATTTTTGCAACCTCTTATAACTCTTTTCCACGAAGGGATACGAATCTTCATGTATCATCAAGTAATTTTATAAAATGAGAAATTACAAAAAAGTAAAAATTTTTTCTTAGTGTTTATTTGAGAAAGATGAATCCGAAAAAAAATGAATAAATAAAAAAAAATGAAAAAACGTAAGCAATTATGCCTCATTCCTGGAGCTGAGTTTTTAATCGGGGCTTGTTCATATTTGAAGGTAATATTGAGTATATTGAGTAAACTTCTCAACACCATAGGCCACATACATTAGCGAGTCCAGAACCCCTACATTATTCCCCTAAAAAACACCCAATTTGAGATTTTTAGTACTCTTTGTACATAAGAATTAAAAAAGAGCAACATATTTTCAAAATTTTAGCTGCCGAAGGCTTCTCTAGCTTACCTAAATCTCAATGGCTATCCGTCATTTTGGATCCATTTTTGATCGATTTTGATTCCAATTCAAGAGGTCATATTTCAATCTCGAATATTAACCCTACACAAAAAAACTGAGCTTTTCAAGTCAATTTTGTAAGAAAATATTGTCTCTAAAAATTGTTTTTTGCTCCGACTCCCGTGCATATTGATTTAAGAGGCTAAAATTAAAGATTTTAATTAATTGACTAATTTTATCATTTGACACCATAATCAAAAATGTTTCCCCTTCGCTTCCACATTTTGAGGACAATAACCCCACTTTTTCCCTTCCAAAATCACGTGTGAAGCTGAAATGTATATCATGCGTCTCACTATTAGTAATCATCTGAGTCCACATAAATCAAATCTGAGCAATTTTAGGCTCCTCCTTTTTAATATTTTGGCTATCTGCTATTTTGAATCTATTTTAACCGAAATTTGAAGGGTCATATTCTAATCTCCAACTAACTCCACATAAGAAATGTGATCTTTTTAGGTTGAAGTGGCAAGTAAATGCGTATGGACGATTAAAAAAATTCATGACTCAGAACTCCCTTAAATAGCCATGTTTTGATCAAACTCCTCCCCAAAATCACTTGGGAGGTTGAAATTTCGTTACGTTGGTGTCCATGACTCATTTTTATATAGTATGAAAACAAAAACAAAAATTCACAGATATTTACACCTAACTCAGTATTCACCCAACTTTAAAATTTGAGTAGGCGCTCAAATTTCATGCTCATATCTACCCCACCTATATGATATAGTCGATCTGCTGCTCCATGTCACGTCTACGGTAAAAAAAGTAAAATAATATGTTCGACGTTTCAGCCCAAAGAAACACAGCGAGCTTCGAAATCCTCCAGAAGATTTCCCGAATGGTGTGCACAGTATGGCTTATCTCGAGTAGTAGGCGATTCCGCTTACAAGCGAACTGTACCCATGGCTATACCAGATCCCGAAATATTCATCTACGATTTATCAAAACTCAATCCCAAGTTTATAGTGGTGTTTACCAACAGCATATGGTATGGTATGAGTAACCCGGAGGAAGAACTGAAGGTTACCCAAAGCGTATGGTACGATACCGGTTACATTAAGGAGGAACAGAGAAGTCAAAAACTTATCACTCATCTACATGAAAATTTCGATTCGAATTTATTACAAGCTATGATAAATTTATCGATACTACATCATCGACAAGGTACTGATGGGTGTAGTCGAGCAATCATGGTTTTGAAGACGCCTCGCTTTATCGCAGAAACAGGAAAACCAACAGAACCTAATGTATTATAAGCCATTTACGTCCTGTATTCATCTAATGAGTTTCATACATTCTCCGGCTTATTACAAGCCCAGCTTCAACATACTACAATCGTTCGAATATTTAAGTATTTCACTTTTCAAAATATAACAACTCTCATTGTCAGATAAATTACGGTTGTTTTTCAAAATTGGAAAAAGTTAACATGGGTCACAAATTGATTTGCATATGATTTTTTATTTTTTTTTTATTGATGTTGACATTACAATAAAAATGCTACTAATTTGATCATTTTTTTCTATTTAAAAAAAAAAAAAAAAAAAAAACTTATGCTACAATTGTGAAATTGTCAAATGTGAGAATTCAGCATAATTATAAATATTATTTTGAATATGAATTGTTTTTCAACGTTAAATAATAAATAAGTATTCCTTTACTTAATCCAAGGCATTACATTTATTTTCCTTCACTTCATAAAATAAACTCTCCATGAGGTACTTGATGCAAATGCTGGAATACCAAGTTCAAATACAAAGTCAAATTCTACAGATACAAATGATATAGAAATATATCAACCAGGTATGCCGCACCTTAGAAAAGCTGACTACTATCTACCTATATTTCGATACTTTGCTTCGTTTTTTTGCCCAACTCGGCTCCTAATTAAGGTTCAAAGGTATCAATGACATGTATGGAATCCTCAAGACACGACTAACACTTTTGGTCCTCTTCATACCACCTCTTTTTCCCATAGGTAATTGTTCATGAAAAAGGGAAAACTTTAGCCCCCCTGTTGCACGTGTTCCCCTCATCCGAGAGGGTAAAATTTTTTCTGCGTGATGTAGAAGCATAAAGAAAGAAATATAGGCGGTGAGAACTGCGAAAAAATCAAAAAAAACGTAAGCAGCCATGCCGCATTACTGGAGCTGAGTTTTTAACTGGGGCTTCTTTTGATTTAGTAATAACCACGCTCAACTGTTCATCACTACAGGCCACACCCAATACCAAGTCTGAAAACCCCTACCCTATCCTTTCCAAAAACACTTAAGAAGTTCAATTTGACACAAATGTAGTATTTCTTGCCATGAAATAATCATGCGAACGCATATTTCTCAAATTATAACTATTTGAGGGTGCTCAAATTATCTTCAAATTTTGTAAATCCGCCATTTTGGATCCATTTTGACTCAAATTTAAGTGGTTATATTCTGGTCACAAACTAATCCTACACACAAAGTTTGACCATTCTAGGCCGATTTGGTGATGAGATATGGAAGATTCATGAAATTTCCTGCAGCAATTTCCCCTCCAAAAGCCGTTTTTTGCTCTAACTCCCCTCCAAAATCACTGAGAAGCTAAAATCAAAATACGTTTGTCACTTGGGCTCATTTTATCATATGACACAGCAATAAAAAATTTTCGACCCCTCCTGTACCCCCACCACTATTTTAGGTTGGTAACCCCGCCTTCCCCCCTCCAACATCATGTATGGAAGTGAATTCGGGATATAGTATACAACTTATCCCCAATAACCATATGAATTCATATTAATTACATTTTTACCAACTTGAGGCTCCTCAAGCTCTACTCAAAATTTTGATAATCCGCCATTTTGAATCCATTTTGATCCAAATTCAAGAGGTCATATTGTGGTCACCAACTAACCTCACACACAAAATTTGACCTCTTTAACTTGATTTGGTGGGGAGATATGGAAGATTCAAGAAATTTCATGACTCAAAACTTCCTCAAAAAGCCGTTTTTTGATCTAACTCCTCTCAATATGCACTCAAGAAGCTGAAATTTGGATATGTTAGTATCCGTGACTCACTCTTTCATATGAAATCAAAAACAAAAATTTGAGCTATTTGCCCTTCTCCAGCCCCCTCAAAATTTGAGTGATCCGCCATTTTGAAATTTATCGAAAAAAAAAAAAACTATTTTTGCGTATTTGCAAGAAGAGTTCCTCACCGAATTTTGAGCGAATTTTATCCACACCAGCCTGCGCAAAGTGAGTGACACAAAAAACGCAATTTTCTCAAAAACCGGTTTTTGCTAACTCGCCTCAAATGCACTTAGGAAGCTGAAATTTAAATATGTTGGTGTCCGTGACTCACTCTTTCATATGAGATCAAAACGAAAAATTTGAGCTATTTCCCTCTTCTCCAGCCCCCCTCAAAATTTGAGTGATCCGCCATTTTGAAAGTTTTCGAAAAAACAAAAAAAAGGGTTCTGCGCATTTTCAAGAAGAGTTCCTCACCAAATTTTGAGCGAATTTTATGAATACTCGCCAGCGCTACGCGTGGGGGAAAAAAATATATATATATATATATATATATATAGGTATACGTTTCCGGTAAAGTCTGCCACCATACGGGTATTTTTTACTAGTTATGTGGGCCACGTAGTATTATGGGCCATGGCCCACAATACAAAGGTTATTCTTACTGGTCTTGTGGACCACCCTTTGCGGGGTACATGGGGAATATATATTCCAGATTTCTTTCAACTGACTTGTGAGCCACCATAGTTTTACACAAAACCTATAGGTTACGCTAGAGTCATGACATCGAAAAGGTGAAACAAGATGGGTATGTATTGTTGTATACTGTAATGCATGAAGGAACTTGACTTTCTGTAGAGGGATATTTTTGAGGGTGTGAATGGGGTTGCGGTAGTAAGAAAGGAAAAGAGATTAAAAACATTTTATTCGTAGTTTGGCTTATAATAAAAACATACATATACCTACGTGATAAAATAATTTTTTTCAATTTCAAATTTATTCAAAGACGCAAATGCAGAAAAAATATTGTTTGAATGAAAGTTTTTTCAAGAGAACGGAGAAATGAGATGAATATTCTCCATTGAAAAGTATGTTTAAAATGCCAAAAAAATTTTGTTGATGAGCGTTTTCTCTCTTATTCTAGGCGCTAACCACAAAATACGATATTCCTGCCTAAATACTAGTATTATGCTTCATATTACATTAGATTATTGTTTCGACACTGTCACAAAAATATGAACTTTTTAGTCAATAATTCGAAGAGCTACTATGTATAGTGGGTTGCAGGGACACTATTTCATAAATCTGGGTATAATATGTACATAATTCCATATCATCTGAACTGGGTTTAAAGAATACGCGAAGAGAAGATCAAGTAAATGCCTACAAGAAATCTGTGCTTGCTACGAGAGGCCAGTTTTTCGAGGAAATAACTAACTAAATTTCAGGAAAAATTTTCTATAAACCTTGTTAGTAATGTAGGCAATTTCGTTCAAGAGCATGCCTAACTTTCATTAGGTACCTGATCAGATTTGCGAAAAAAATTTATTAGAGGCACATCATTTTACGATTAAACTCAAAAATAAACCTCAAAAATCCTTTTTTCCCCACAACATTACTTCAAATTGAGTTGAGACATTAAAATTGTGATATGTTGACGACCATATCTTACTCGATTATGTGACATTAAGATTTGAAATTTTGAGGCTTTTTGGCTCCCTCCAGCTTACCTCAAAATTTGAGTGAACCTCCATTTTGAGATTAATCAAAAATTGAAAGAAATGTAGTTTCAGATATTTACTTGAATATTATGTTTCTAAATTTTGAGCGATTTTCATTCATTTTCGAGAGTTTTTTCACCCTGGAAAGGCAAGAATTTTAAAATATGCAATAATAATGGCGAGAAAACGATCAAAAATATATAATCCTATTCGTTTTTGCACGAAAAATCCAAATTTCAGTTCATTGTCTTGATATTACTCATTTTAAGCTCAGAAAACACTATTTTTCAGAAAAATGAACGAACAAAAACGCGTGCTGAAGAAGGCGAGTCAATACCTATAATCCATATAGGCTCGTTTCGTGAGCTTCGTTCTTCCGGGAAATATCTAACTAAATTTCAAGAAAAATCGTTTATAAGCCTTGTTTGTAATGCAGGCAATTTCATTCTTGAGCATACCTAATTATCAACAGCTACCTGACCAGGTTTACGAAAAAATTTCCTGGAGGCACTTCATTTTACCACTTAAATTTAAAATTAGGCCTCAAAAATTTTTTTTTCTCACATAAAATTCCTTCAAATTGACTTGAGATACTGATATTTGGATATGTTGGCGTCCGTACTTTACTCGGTTATGTGACATTAGGATTGAAAATTTTGAGGCTTTTTTAGTCCCTCCAGCTTACCTCAAAATTTGAGTGAACCGCCATTTTGAAATTAATCAAAAATTGAAAGAAATGTAGTTTCAGATATTTACTTGAATATTATGTTTCTAAATTTTGAGCGATTTTCATTCATTTTCGAGAGTTTTTTCACCCTGAAAAGGCAAGAATTTTAAAATCGGCAATAATAATGGCAAGAAAACGATCGAAGAAATATAATCTTATTCGTTGTTGCACGAAAAATCCAAATTTCAGTTCATTATCGTGATAAAGGAAAAAAATTGGAAATAGGGCGTAATAATGGCGAAAAAACTATCAAACAAGATATGTATCCTACTCTTCTTAGAACAAAAAATTCGAATTTTGATAAATTTTCCTGATACGATTAATTTGAAGCTGTGAAAACGGGATTTTTCGAAAAAATTAACGAAAAATAAAGCGTGATGAAAAGATGAGGTCAAAGCGTAGAAAGGATATAGACTCGTTACAAGAACTCCGCTTTCAGAGGAGATATCTGATCAAATTTCAAGGAAAATCATTTATAAGCCTTGTTTTTAATGTAAGCAATTTCGTTCAAGAGCATGCATGATTTTCATCAAGTACCAGGCGAGGTTTGCAAGAAAATTACTTGGAGGCCTCCATTTCAACGCTTAAATTCAAAAATAAAACCTCAAAAATTCTTTTTTTCTTCAGCTTTTTTTCAAATTGACCTGAGACATTAAAATTGCTATATGTTGGCATCCATACTTTACTTGATCATAACACATTAGGACCAAAAGTTTTGAGGTTTTTTCGGTCCCTCTAGCCTCTCTCGAAATTTGAGTGAACCGCCATTTTAAGATTAATCAATTCCATGAAAATATAAACAAGCAGTCAAAATTACGTGGAAAAATGCTGATATGGCCTTATCATAACTTTTTTCAGTTCAAAAGCTCTACATGAATTGCATTGCAAATTCATGAATGTAAGTAGTTAATTACCGAGCAGAATTATTATCACGTTTATTGGAGTCTCATGAAATCAAAAATATTTCCACATTCATTCTTTAATTTTTTACGAGGTATCCACATTAAATCATACAAATGGTCAATACAGTAATTACAAAACAATTTCCTTGGTAGCTGGTGTGTTTTGAGGTGAGAAAAGTAAAATCTTAAGTTACCAAGTTCCCCATACTCGCGCTCGGATTACGTGTTAAAAAGAGCCTTTACCAGTTCCTACGCGATCATCGTACATTTCAGCTTTCAATAAAAAAAGGGAAAAGAGACAAAAAAGAGAGGTTATTCACTGCCTCCCTGAACCTACATCTATTCATATGGTGTCTTTCATTGTATTGCTCATGAACCAAGGATGGAATAATTCACGGTCGTAACTACCTGCTATCAGCTGATGAAGACGTTGCCACGTTCACTGCCGAAGACTTCATAAACTCGACGAAATTATGACTAAATACGTGAAATTTCGAGAGAGGCTAGAAGAACCGAAAAAACCTCAAAACTTTTGGTCTTAATGTGTTATGATCAAGTAAAGTATGGATGCCAACATATAGCAATTTTAATGTCTCAGGTCAATTTGAAAAAAAGCTGAAGAAAAAAAGAATTTTTGAGGTTTTATTTTTGAATTTAAGCGTTGAAATGGAGGCCTCCAAGTAATTTTCTTGCAAACCTCGCCTGGTACTTGATGAAAATCATGCATGCTCTTGAACGAAATTGCTTACATTAAAAACAAGGCTTATAAATGATTTTCCTTGAAATTTGATCAGATATCTCCTCTGAAAGCGGAGTTCTTGTAACGAGTCTATATCCTTTCTACGCTTTGACCTCATCTTTTCATCACGCTTTATTTTTCGTTAATTTTTTCGAAAAATCCCGTTTTCACAGCTTCAAATTAATCGTATCAGGAAAATTTATCAAAATTCGAATTTTTTGTTCTAAGAAGAGTAGGATACATATCTTGTTTGATAGTTTTTTCGCCATTATTACGCCCTATTTCCAATTTTTTTCCTTTATCACGATAATGAACTGAAATTTGGATTTTTCGTGCAACAACGAATAAGATTATATTTCTTCGATCGTTTTCTTGCCATTATTATTGCCGATTTTAAAATTCTTGCCTTTTCAGGGTGAAAAAACTCTCGAAAATGAATGAAAATCGCTCAAAATTTAGAAACATAATATTCAAGTAAATATCTGAAACTACATTTCTTTCAATTTTTGATTAATTTCAAAATGGCGGTTCACTCAAATTTTGAGGTAAGCTGGAGGGACTAAAAAAGCCTCAAAATTTTCAATCCTAATGTCACATAACCGAGTAAAGTACGGACGCCAACATATCCAAATATCAGTATCTCAAGTCAATTTGAAGGAATTTTATGTGAGAAAAAAATTTTTGAGGCCTAATTTTAAATTTAAGTGGTAAAATGAAGTGCCTCCAGGAAATTTTTTCGTAAACCTGGTCAGGTAGCTGTTGATAATTAGGTATGCTCAAGAATGAAATTGCCTGCATTACAAACAAGGCTTATAAACGATTTTTCTTGAAATTTAGTTAGATATTTCCCGGAAGAACGAAGCTCACGAAACGAGCCTATATGGATTATAGGTATTGACTCGCCTTCTTCAGCACGCGTTTTTGTTCGTTCATTTTTCTGAAAAATAGTGTTTTCTGAGCTTAAAATGAGTAATATCAAGACAATGAACTGAAATTTGGATTTTTCGTGCAAAAACGAATAGGATTATATATTTTTGATCGTTTTCTCGCCATTATTATTGCATATTTTAAAATTCTTGCCTTTCCAGGGTGAAAAAACTCTCGAAAATGAATGAAAATCGCTCAAAATTTAGAAACATAATATTCAAGTAAATATCTGAAACTACATTTCTTTCAATTTTTGATTAATCTCAAAATGGAGGTTCACTCAAATTTTGAGGTAAGCTGGAGGGAGCCAAAAAGCCTCAAAATTTCAAATCTTAATGTCACATAATCGAGTAAGATATGGTCGTCAACATATCACAATTTTAATGTCTCAACTCAATTTGAAGTAATGTTGTGGGGAAAAAAGGATTTTTGAGGTTTATTTTTGAGTTTAAATCGTAAAATGATGTGCCTCTAATAAATTTTTTTCGCAAATCTGATCAGGTACCTAATGAAAGTTAGGCATGCTCTTGAACGAAATTGCCTACATTACTAACAAGGTTTATAGAAAATTTTTCCTGAAATTTAGTTAGTTATTTCCTCGAAAAACTGGCCTCTCGTAGCAAGCACAGATTTCTTGTAGGCATTTACTTGATCTTCTCTTCGCGTATTCTTTAAACCCAGTTCAGATGATATGGAATTATGTACATATTATACCCAGATTTATGAAATAGTGTCCCTGCAACCCACTATACATAGTAGCTCTTCGAATTATTGACTAAAAAGTTCATATTTTTGTGACAGTGTCGAAACAATAATCTAATGTAATATGAAGCATAATACCAGTATTTAGGCAGGAATATCGTATTTTGTGGTTAGCGCCTAGAATAAGAAAGAAAATGCTAATATAATTTTACCTATACGTATAATTATAGTGTTGCAAATATTCTAATGTAATAGTTTAAGGGTGTTAGCATATTGAATGAAAAATTTGTATTAGAAAATCTACGAACAATCAACCACGTTAAAGGTGCCTCATGTTGTCCGTAAAGAATTCATTCACAAAAAGTAGGGTGATGATACAATGACCATTTTAGAAGATTATAAAAAACTGGTTGCTCACGGAACAGTTCTTTTCCCGCCTTTTTTTTTCATCACTAGCGTAGTACATTTTTGTGAGCCAGGCTGAGATACCCGAAAAGGCGCCAAATAAATCGAATACAACAACAAACTTCTACCTACATACTCAGTCCTAGCGTTACGGTTTCCTTTTTTTTGCATCTTTTAACTGCTTTATATTCTTCGGAAATACATGTGACAAGTTGTTATCCTGTTTCATTCGTGTATACACGTATACCATTGGACAGTTGTAATTTTGTGCATTTGAGCGTAGATGATATTCCGGAAAAATCATTCGGTAAGTACGAATTATATGTATGAATTAGTTTACATAATTGAGTTTTGGAATTTTAGGTTAGTAGAGGGAGGTTCGGATAAAATTTTAAGATTGGTGTTGGGTAGAAATAGTATAAATTCGCGTAGTTTTCCACCTAAGATAAAAAAAATTATTATTAGTCCACCCCTCAGACTTCCTAAATGAAAGAA